>JAYDZK010000113.1:31475173-31504690 GCA_034509185.1 Euphonia xanthogaster | reverse complement strand
AAGAGAAGAGAAGAGAAGAGAAGAGAAGAGAAGAGAAGAGAAGAGAAGAGAAGAGAAGAGAAGAGAAGAGAAGAGAATTAGAATAGAAGGTTTCATTTGGAAGGGACCTTCAATGACCTTCTAATCTAGCTGCCACTGACAACCTTCAGATAACCTTTCAATAGTGAGAGTGACTATGGGATTTCATTCACAGCATGCAGAGCGTGAATGTAACATCCTGTGGTCTTAACCCTGCGTGAAGCAGAGCAACAGGCTATATTCATTTTGATTTGACACTACATCACCACAGACATCTGATTTTGGGTCAGTTTAGAGAGTGATCAGTGAGAATTTGTATCTTGCATTTGATAAAATTTTTATACAGCCTCACTGATATTTTAAAGTTCAGCATGACCTAGTTCCAAGAAATATATTTTTAATCCTGTGAAAAAAATAATATCAAAGACAAATGAGAGTTGCTATAAGCAGACTATATATTCCAGTTGAAAACCCAAGCCCTGAATGTTTCTTCTTAACCCTGCCATGCAGACAGACCTTAAGCAAGATGAATTAAAATAATTTTAAAAAATAAAAATTTATTCAAATATTGACTGAGACTTATTTTCTCAGCAGTGAGATCCAGAAGGCAGCCATCTGAAGGAGTATAAGCCCTATACACAGCCTGTGAGGAAAGAGGGAGTTCAGCTGATAATTACCAGCCTTTAGTTGTATTCCTCCTTCCCCTGCTCTCTCTTCCACCAATATTTCCTTACCTGCATGCAAAGAAGAGAAATTCTGAAAGATGAGAATAACAGACTTTGATTTATGTATCAAAGGGAGCACAGTCATGTCTGTAACACACATCTTTTCAGCCTCCACATCTTCCTGATAAAACTGGCAGAACCCTTTTATATGTCCTAAAACTTTGGCTACCTTTGAAATGTAGGTAATGAGCTAAACCTCCTGAAGTTCTTGATGGTGGTGAAACTTGTAATTAATGTTAAAAAAATAATTTGACAGAAGATATCATTATTTCCTTTTCATTTCTTCACATCTTTAGAACAGAATTCTGGCATCATCTGCAGATTTCCTGTCCTATTCCTCTTTCTCCCAATTGGCTTCTGTAAGTGTGGAAACATTTTTGTTGAAATAAATCACTAAAAATAAATCACCTTTACTTTCCTCAGATTTTTTTAAACTTAGCCAAAGAAATACCTCTAAAAGAAATTAGCTTTTAACATCTTTCCAACTTTGCTTTCCTCAGTAACTTAGTTTTACTGGCCACATACCTCCAGTTCTGAAAAAACACCTTTGGAAACAGAGTGGATGTGGTCAAGAGACTGTTTTTCATGCAGTGAAAAATCTTAATATAGCAACATAGATGTGATCTGGCAGAAACAGCATCAGAAAACATTTTCCAGGCTATGAAAACCTCCCTCTAAAAGCCACAGTAGAGCAGACTCCAAGTCACTTGGGTGCTATCTCCTAGTTCAACAAGCTTGGACTTCTTTTAAACTGAACTATCAATAACTGAATTTGATGATTTTTTGTAAGATTTAATATTTCTGCTTTTGGAGGTAATGGCAGCCTCTTAGCAGCTTCATGCTTCCTCACAAATATTTCTTGTCAATCTCGCTTCTAGTTCCATATGCTTCTAATGTTCAGTGTATTTTTAAAATTTTAGGATTTCTCTAGGTGTTTATGAATGCCCAGAAGTTATGCTAGTATTTCAGGTCTGCAGTTTTAGCAAAAAAATGCACCTCAAGTACATAATCTGGGTAGCACTATCGTGGTGCCCCTTGAAAAATAGGAAAGGAAAGAGCATGCAGTGCACAGCAGAACATCTGCTACTGCAGCAGCAAGTGTTTTGATGGAGGTACCTAATCCTTCTGCTAAGTCAGCCCTGTTCTTTTTAATGGAAAAGCTGAAAAAAATCAGTTCTCGAGGTAATAGAAATGAAGATGTTTTAGTCTGGTTTTTCTTTTATCACAAGATACACAGACAGGAGATGTTATCACATACAGCTGACAGAAGTGTTTCAAATGGAGAACAATAACTATGTGCAAGATAAATTAAATTATTTTTCTTTGTGTAACTGTCATAGATGCATCACATGATCTTTTTTCTCTGTGTAGGGATTGATTGCTGGTGAATTTCACAAATGGAAATGATCTTAATTGCAAAATATTCCATCCCTTTCTTTATTTTCAAAGAAAACATGAATATAATTTTTTTACAACATTATGATTTTCAGGTACAATAAAAATGAAAGAGAGAGGACAAAAAGCCTCTCCTGTATTTTGCTGACATTAGCTAGGTTCTTAAAGCACTTTGCAAGGCTGAGTGAAATAAAACTCATCAGACCAATGTGTTAAGCTCATAATATTTTCATTCCTGTACTACAGCTAGGGAAACTATGGAAAAAAACTACCAAGTAGAACACACGAAACCCAGAAGGACCAACATCTGTTTCAACTTAATTGTCATATTTTACCAACTGCCCTGTGTTTTTCAGGCAGTTTCTTCAGTTGTGCAGAGAATACACAAGTTTTCCTTGCGAAACTGGAAAATAGAGAGGGGAATGTTCAGGTTGCCACTCTCACGCATTTTATAAGTTGTATTGTCCCTTCACAAAAATGCCAAACATCTTTGTCTTCATTATTCTGACATAATACAACATTCCATTTGAAACCTTTAAGAGCAGGCACAAGGTAGGAGGGCATGGTTTAGACAATAGCATAAAATTAACTGGAGAGTCGACTAGAGATGATCATCAGAAGGGATTAAAGATGGACATCTTTTGTATAGAACTGTTCTCTGTAATACGTGAGATATATTTGCAATATTCCATGTGCCACACAAGAAATACCTGCATCAAAAATTGTATTAACTGTGACTTCTGCACGATACCCTCTCCTTGAAGGGGGGAGTAAACTGCCTTGAATTTCAAGGCTCCCATTTCAGCACCCTTGTGGAAAGGAGTTACTGCTGACCCATGTAGTGACCACCAACAACATCTGCCTGCAGGGAAGGGCTGGCTGTCTAGGACTTGCAGGACTGGTCCTTTCACGGGTAACTACATGATAACACCTCTGCCTGCTCACTCTAAAAATGGTCAGAGCTCTTTCCTCTATGAAATAAGGACCTTTCTAAGAGGCAGGTGGATCGGAAAGGAATTAGAGCAGAGGAAAGGATATCTGACAAATCCATCCTCTAACCAGGTGCACCGCTAAGTTCCTGAAGATAACATATTATCTAGATTCATTGGATTTACATGAAAGACATTACCAGGAAGGATCTTTACTTTTTTCCCTTTCATCACTTTGAGGGTGATTAACAATGCCTGTACTTTCACTGCTGCACCTGCAGGTAGTGAAGAGATGTATTCACAACAGCAAGCAATTTCACAGCATGAGCACTCAGAAACATTATTTATTACTACCGTTCCAGCTAAAAAGTCTGAGACTGCAAAATAGTAACACACACAAGATCTCATCACTCATATGTAATTTGCATTTTTCATGGATACAAACCTGGCTGGCTAATTGGGAAGTCATTTGACTTGAGACTTAATATACTTTTACCTTATGATGGATTCAGTATGAAGAGAATATATTGTGTTTTCATTACTTACAGCCAGGAGCAATATTCAACTGTGTGTTTTCCAGTTTCAAACAAGAGAAAAGATTTATCTGTGAGAATAACAGATTGGCCCATCTAATTCAGCATGCTTCCAGCAGTTGCCACCAATGCAGTAGCTGTTGCTGAGAGTGTGAGCTTTCCTGATGATTTTACCAAAGAATGCACAATAATACAAAAACATGCAGAGGTAGTAGAACAGGGGATATTCCTCTTTGTTCAAAGAGCGCAGGGGATGAGAACCACAATGAAGGGAATCAAACTGCCCTCCACTTTTTGTGTTTTCTGTGGTCAAGGTGAAGGAAAGAAGACCAAAAATTGAATGTGGAAAGGTGGTTAATTTCTAAAACATGCCTCAGACAATCCACAACTACTGAGGGTGCCTGTGTGTCACTGTATACCAATACCCAGTATGGGCCTGATAAAGGCCCAGCTAAAGGGGCCAAGCTTTCTTGTAGTTTGTTGATGTGCAGAGAAAAGCCTTTCAGATGGATATGGACTGTCACAAGTCTAAAAGGCTGGAAAACATCAGCATCCCTCCCCTCACTGTGATGCAGCTGTCAAGGAAAACCACCCTGTCCTTCTAAAGAGGAATGATGCATGGGCACAGAAAGGACTGTCCCATGCCTTTCCTGGACAGCTTCCTTCTTGGAAAGTTTCCTTGGAAATCTACTTAGAAGATTAGTCTTGCGTAGTCTAAAGCTATATATGGTTTAGGGTACTGAGAAAAACAAGGTAGCCTTCTGTGTCTAACTTATAAGTATATCTGTAAACTTTTGTTAATGTTCCTTAATTATTGTGTATTGAAGAAAATATGATTTCTTCCAATAGAAAAGACATATTGAAAAAATTCTATGTTCATACTGCTGCTCACGTGTATCACATTTAAAATGTCTAATGGAGTAGATATTTCAGGGTCAGGTACAAGGAGTACAACTTACAACTATCTGGTGGCTCTATAATGTGTTGCATTCAAGGCACAGCCGGATAGAAAAGCAGATTTCATGGAGGTGTGTTTATACCCACACCATGTTCCTTTGGTGTAGTCCCTCTTCTCGGGTACTACCGGAGCTCTGCACCCACTTCTGATGTGACTCAGAAGAGTGAATTCTGCTCCTCTTTAATGATGCCCAAGAGTTCAATCTGTCCATGAAACTAATCTCTTCAGTTTTTGGGTGTATCCCATATACTCAAAAGAACAAAACAGTTTGTGAGCACTCGAGTAGCACAATGGCAGCAGGGAGACACAACTTGAACGAGCGGTTGTAGAAGTGTAGTGATACATCAAGGATTTTTGGCTCCATCATTTCATCACTTAGTTATATAAAGCGGTAAAATGTACGATCTTTGAAACGGGATGAAAAGGGGGAAAAAAGAGAAAGACGGCTCCTTGTAGGACGGCAGATTCCTGAATGCCGGAGCAGTCGGAGCGCGTCACAAACAAAAGCAGAGCGCCCTCGTGTGGCCTCTGGGACCGGCGGGAAGCGCGCGGGACCAGGATTTTGTGTTGTCGTGGGAATATTCTGCAATTGGGGTCTTTTGCCCGGGAAGAGATTTCCATTTACTAATTCCATCATTTTTAAGGGAATTTATAAAAGGTGTTCGCATAAGCCCAAGAAAACTTCCTTTGAATGCACACACTCCAAAGCGTTTTACTGCCTTCCAGTTTGGCAGTACTACACTATATTATTTTTCATGGCTGTGAGAACTTCCTTTAAAAAAATGCAAGGACTATTAGTCTAGTTACTCTTTTTTTTTTTTTCTAAATTTTATTAGTTTTTTCTTTCTTTCTGCATGCTACTAAATTTTATTTTATAAATTTAGTTAACTATATTGCAAATTTTCCAAAACACTCTTGTATTTTCTTTTTCACATTTACTTTTTTTTTTCTCTCCACAAAAATGTATTTGCTATGTTTAATTGTACAACTGAATGTAATCTGCGGACCTGGAAAAATGAAGATCTTATGCAAAAATTATAATGAAGAACGTACTTAAAAAAATTATATTGCCATATTCTCAACTTACTAAAACCTTGATTTCATGAATATATGGTTTATTTATAGGATTAGGGAAAAAATCAAATTTTCAGAAAAATACAATGCAAGAAAGAGCCAAGATCTGAGTTTCTGTATGTTTCCTCTTTAATTTCCAGACATTTGGTTTAAGTCTGTATATTTTATATTAAGAAGTAAGTGTTAATTTACTCTATTTACTAGCAATTTAATGTGATTCAACAGGTGAATTGTCCATGTGTTTTTATAGTTGCCACCATATTTCTGAATACACAGACATTCAGCATTAGGATCCATTTCTTCAACAGTTGGAACCAAAATCCTTATACAGTAAGAGAAATCAAACTACACAATCTTTTTTTTTTCCTATGCATTCAAATGGACACAAACAAAATAATGGAAATTGGTCTTCCTTTTGTTACAAAATATCACAGAACAATCACTTCCAAAAATGAATCATTATCTGTATAACACAGGATAAATTGAACTATTTTGTTAACTGGTGAGATTAAATATAGATTAATATTTATCTCAATGCTCATCAAGAAGTTTGAGTCTTTTATCAACATTTAAATAAAGTATATCAGATGTTATTTTATGTTATTTTAGAAGATATTTTAATGCAAGTCAATCAATGTCAGTGTTAACATCCTCAATCAATTAACATGTGAAATAGTCCTAAGTATAACAATGCTTTCACCTGGCCAACAGATGAGAAAGGAAAAATGATGGGAAAAAACCCCAGAACTATTCTCATCCTCCTATGAATTCCTGCTCAGAAATTGCAATAAAATTTACTGTTGTATCAAGGCTTGCTGGAACTTATTTTTGAAGTCACCAGCAAGCCAAGCCATCAATTTTTCTGTGTCATATGGGAGCTGAAATCTGCACTCAGCTGTTTTGCTTTTTGGGAGAACATGGTGGGATTAAGCAATCCCAATTTACCACACATTTTCTCTTGCTCACTGTGTGCTCTGTCATGCAGTATCTGTGTCTGCTCTGAGTTTTTACAAAGTCTATTTTTTTTCATTGTATTGATAGAAATGTGCACGTTCAGGACAGTAGGCACCAATGAACAGACATGTGCATACCTGTGCATATGCAGGGAAGGAAATTGCTCTCAGCTAGCGTTGCCAGGTATGTATCTTTCCAATCATCACTCTTATGTGTAAATATTTAGTAATGCAGTCAATTGTAGTCTTGGGGGTTTTTTTATACTTCTGCATTCTAACAGCAGTCTTTGAGGGGATAGAATCACTTTTGCAAAATTGGTGGTTTTTTAAAGTGAAACGTAGGAAAAGATGAAAGGGTAACATTTTCTCTATGAAATATTTATTATGTTAAAGGAATATGTTTTGGTCAACAGAGGGCACTCTACGGTTTTCAAAGGAGCCTAACAGAAGCTTAAAAAGTAGGAGATGACTGAGTGTGGTTTTCAAAGAGCCTTTAGTACTGGTCAATCTATAATTTATTGGAAATGCTACTGATTTCCACAATAACATAGAGTACAGAAATGAAAGAGAACCCCATCATTTGATAAAGTCAGATACTAGGATTAAGGCTGTGATGTACACAGTCAGCTCTTAGTTACATCTTCAAAATTGAAAATTATGTGAAAAGTTGTAACATACTTTGAGCTAAAAGTGTACTTAGCCAGTAATGCAGTAATGATGTGCTTTACCCTTGCTGTTTGTTTAAAAATGACGACTTTGGATATCATAAGTGTCGACAGGTCAGTCCCCACTGCTGTTACAGGTTATTTCTTCCAGTTCATAGATAGGTTACTTTCCTGACACCAGCCTATCTTGTGATATTGACTTTAGTGACCACTTTTAGTTCTGTTGTTCACTTATTTTCAAATAAAATAATTGCATTTAGGATTAGAACCTGAAGGGGAATTTTGTTGGAGCAAACTAGGTATTTTTAGCCCGTCTGTCTAGAATGCATGGAAATAAGGCAATAAAGATATAGAACAAAATGAGTCATTGATAAACTTCAGAAATTACATTAACTGAGATTTTTATACAGAAGCCAAGCTGTGAGAACTCGGCAGGAGTAGTGCATGCAGAGCTATCATACATTAAGGTAGCATGCATTTATTTCTATAAAGTAGACTATTTCTGCATAAAACCCTAAAACTAAAATTGGGAAAACAATGCTACAAGCCCACCCTGGAGAGCACAGAAGTTAAGCACTGACACAGCTTTAAGCAAGTCCATGTTTCTCCTTAACAAACCTTCAAGCATTGATCTATGTGTAAAGGTGGGGCAGTACAGGCATCTCCAGCTAGAGGGAAGATGCTAGAAGTTAAAGCAGAGAGAAGTGCAGTAAGTGTTCATGTTAGCCATTCCTCCTAGAGTAACCCCCTCCCAAGAGCTACTGTGTAACATGTGCTTGTAGCTACAGACAGTAGGAGAGCCAGTGAAGAACTAGCCAAAGTTTAGAGGGCAAATTCGTATCTCTTCTCTGTGCCTATGTGTGCGGGATGAATTGAGGGAAGCAGCTGGAAGTGTGCGTCAATCAGAGCCCAGCTCTCACAAGGAGCGAGGATTCCTTTACCGCAAACCTGACGCGTGGAAGTTAAAAGCTGTTTTCCTTGCTTTCACACTTACATTTGCCAACAGCTGTTTCAACATTTATAAACACAATTCCCACTGGCTGCCAAATTACCATAAATTCATTTCTGCATATTTTTGAGTACTAGGCATAAAAATAATTACATCTGATTAAATCCATTTATGCTTTCGCACCTTTCAAATGTATAGTAGATATGAATTGTTGCAATATATTAGATCTAAACAAAAATTTCATGATGACTTCCAGGCAGGCTATCTTCAGAAGGTTATGAAGCAATAATTTATTAGGTATGGTATTTCACAGCTTCATTCCAGCTAGAGTACGCAGTGTCTGCTAAGTGACAGCATGACTTGGGGCAGCAGCATGCTCTGGGAAATTCAGGTGTTCTTCTGTGTTCAGCTTCATTTAAGTGAACTCTTTTAATGTTATAGATACCTAGAAAAATTCTGTCTATAGGAGAAGAAGACCTTCAGAGTGCTGCTACAAAATGCTGCTTCTCTACTGGGTGTGTTTTCCACCTCTGGAAATTTAATCTGTGCCTAGCATTGCTGAACACTTGCTCCTGCAGGAAAATGTGAGTTTGACTTGGTCAAATATGAAGTGTGTGTGATGCTGGCAGGCACTGTGCTTGGGAGTGCGGAGCTGCAGAGACCGAGTTTGCTTCCTCCTGCTGAGCACATAATGCCTTTCATCACATAATGTTTAACCTGACGCGTTCTGCCGCAGTCCTGGCTAACACTTCATTTTAAGTGTGCCAGCATTATTAATTCATTTGGTATTCACTGTAATAACACTGATCATAATTAACTCATTCTGTAGCCTTGTGAGTGTTTTAAGTGCTCACATGGAATTCCACTGTAATTCAGCATTAATTAAGGTACCACCTAATTTTTGCAGAGAAACAAGAGCGTGTGATCTCTCTCAGGAGGTAACTCCCTTAACATCTCAGATGGAGTGTATGGATCTCATGAACATGTTGGGTATATTCCCTCTCTGAGGAAAATTGTATACACCATGTAGATAAATTATGAAAGAATAATATTATCTAACATGCAATACACACATGCCTATTCTGTGTCACTATGTAGAGTATATTGTGCTGCATTTAAGAATGATAAACACATTTCCACTTTATAAAATATGAAAAGAGCCAAGCTGCTTTTCAAGAACTTAAAAGAAAAGCTATAAAAGGAATATCTTTAAATTTTAAAAATGCCCTCCTTTTAATTTTTTAAAACTATAGCCCATATATCTCTATTGATATACAGCAGCTGAAGCAATCATATCATATCCAATGCCATGTATTAGTTTAACCAACCTTGTTGCTGCTAAGATATTATGAACTAAATAATCTTCTTTAACTGACGATAGGTATAAAATTGGTATGCTTTTTTAAAGTACACTGTAAATCAGAAAATCAGAATACTGTAAAAATACAAGCTCCATTTCATAGCAACTTAGTAAAGTACAGATACAGCTACATGATTTCAATGCATCCTTTAAAGTAATATTTTCAGGGATGATTAACTTTGTTGGAGAAAATTATTCTAGGCAAAATCTGGGCAAGTAATGGCTCAGCTTGCAAACTGATTATCTCAGCTAAAATTTCTTGAAAATTCTTTCAAAATTACTCACTTTTGCTCATTCTCAAATGATGGGGAGGGCAGATTTATGTAAAGTGTACCTGTATACTATGTGCTCACACAAAACCAGATCATTATCAAAAAAGTATCTGGGATGTGTGTTTTATCTTGTTTGATATTCCTTGTGTGTCAATTTTTTGTTTTGCTATGTTAAGCCCCACCTTGATAATAAAATGGAAGTTTGAAAACTAAAAGCAATTTCATGTGATTTAGGCTGTTCCCATCAGTTTGTGGACTGATAGCTTAATCATATTCATTAATCTATCAGTCCACAAAGTTCTCTGAATGAATTTCTCTTGGCTTTCATAAAGGAATCAAGGGAACTAAAAAGAAACAGAATTCAGCCAGTAAATGTCTCAAAATAGTATTGATTTCTTTTACAGTCCAAACATGTATTGTGGAACACTTTCACCATTGGAAATCAATGGCAAAATCTTAATCGACTTCCCCAGAGCCAGCATATCATCTATGAAATTTAAGATTGAGGCTGTGCTTTATTTTTTAACCCACTGCACTGCAAACTGCAGCTAGAATAGTGGTCTACTGTTCTTCAATGAGTAACTATGATCCTCATTAGTAAAATGTGTTATATACCAAGTAGAAGAAGAATCCCCATATTCTGTACTATATTAATAGTGAGACAACAAATATATGATATTTAGACAGAGCATACTGAGGTTTGAGATTACTTCTTCTTAGAACTCACAATATCTTTTAAATTTCAGTATGAAAGACATTTTATTTTTGGATGCAGTAAGGCTGACGAAATATGATCTTTAGAAAAAACCAACAATATTTGCTTTACAATTTCTTGAGTAGCAGATCTGTCACATTGGCTACTTTGTAGGGTGATGTCCTGCTTCAGAGAGTGCAGCCAAAGGTTTTTATGTGCCCATTAGGGAGTTTTTCAGAAAACTTAAGGGCAAGCAAGCCCTGAATGCAGTTCCCTTATGTGAACAAGCATGCCTTTCACTCTGTCTTTTCTATTTCTAGAGTTTGTAGGTCTTCATTTTCTAGAAGCACTACAGTTCATGCATCCTAATCTTGCTGGATTATATTGTCTGAATTTATTTATGCAACTACCTCCTAAGAAGGAAATTAATCTAAAGTGCCTTGCTGTTGCAATAGACATTTTTTTACTGTGTATAATGATTGCCACCTCTTAAGTACTCCCAGAGCAAGAGCTTTGAGAACTCATTTGACTGAGACACTAGTACAGTTATTTCATTTGGTCTTGAATTTCTGTAGTTTCTTACATGGAGGGAGAGGTGGATCCTGAGTCATGCATCTCAGCTCTCAATTTGACCTTCCACTTGTAGCTTCATCACATGGAGCTCAATCTAGTCACTGCCTTGCAAATGCTTCAGGTACAATTTCCATTTTTTTGGTGTTGTCTTAGTATTTTGGTGAGGAAATTAATTTCATTTCTCTCAAAGTTCCCTAACATGAAAAAATTTGAAGTATTTTGTCAGTATCAAAAAGATTCAAAGATATGGCAGTGATCCTTCTCCATGTGTTTTCCACTGTTATGCAGTGATATAGCAAAAAGGAGCAGAGGGGTATTAGGTATTTCCCCTTTTGCTCCTTGTTTACAAAAAGTAAGATGCAATTCTTTGCTAACAAGAATTAGTTAGACTACATATTTTGAGAAACACGGCAGAGGTACTGATGCCAATAAAAAACCCCACATGTAGTTGAGACAGAATTAGATAATGCAATCCAAACTTATATTTTCTCTTAATACTCTTAATACTGTAATAGATAAATATGTGAAAGCATGCAATAAGTGATATGAAAAGGATAAATAGAGTTAGAAGGAGTACCACAAAACTGATTAACTCTGCAAAAACCTCCTACTACTGTAGTGTTTACTATAGTGGTTAGTCTCATGTTAATGAAACATTTAATTATGTTGGTTGTAAACCTCAGTATCACCACAAAAGGGGCATTCTTTCAAATTAAATGGAAGGAACATGAATACAATATTGTCACGTGTTTTTCCTTAATTTCTGACTTATTTGGTTTCTCTTCGTTAGTTGAAAGGACTCATTTTTCTTCCTAGTGGGTATAGTTGTTTTTTATTGTAATAATAATTAAAATACTGATAAGAATAATAATAATTAAAAAAAGATGATTCAGACTAGAACTCAAACTTATCCAGAGCGTGAGCTACCACATCATGTAAATGGTAACTCAGAAATTTTTTAAATCATTGAGAAATTGCATCAATTAGATTGTACTAATTGTTAGTAACATATAGGATGTAACAGATATTAGTAAGTCATGGTAGATTTAAATCAGATTATGAAGTAATAAAATGTATAGCAAAAAAATTCCTTTTATAAACCTTGCTTCCATGCACAATTTGAAAAGATTGCTCTCTAAACCAAAAGGAAAATACTACATAAAATAATTATAATCTTTGAAGAAACCAAGCTAGTACCTCAATGTACACAGCAGTCTCTGTCTCATGGATAAAGCTTTCTCACTTCCTTTTGATTTAACCACATGACATCTGGGTTCAGGATGGTGACAAATAGAGCAAAACCTCTATTTCTCCTGCCTGCTTCAGCATCTGGTCTTCTCATCCATTTCAGTTGAAGCAGGTCTGAGATCTCAGATCTTGGCAGATCAGGAAGGATGTCTTGGCCCTGCAGCATTTAAGTGTGTTCATAAGCACACATATTTCCTATAGGGCAATGAATCTGGGCTCCATGAAGACCCACAGGAAGAAAAATTCTTCATGTCTGTGTGACTTTCAAGAGCCTAAGGCTATAACCTCAGCATATCACTGAGAAGTGTTGCATGGTATTTTTAACTTTAAAAAACACCAAATAAAATATTGTTAGATCTTTATCACATTTTCTTTCAAAACTGTAGAGCTGGTGAGTGAAACAGAAAAATGGAGGAAGTGTGAGAGAATCATGAAGTAGTTAATGTTGGAAGAGGTCTCTGAAGATGATCTATGCCAAGGTCCTGCTCAGAGCAGAGGCAGCTCCAGCAGGCTGTTTAGGAAGATAAAACAGCAGTTCTGAGCATAAGGGTAGCAGGTTTCTGGGACCATCCCCTCAGCTGCTTTATGACATCAGGCTACTCATTAGCTACTCTCCATCTCAGACATCCCATCTGTGACAAAAATGCTTTAAATTCTAGCACAATTCCTAAATTTTCCCCAACTTTCTAGAAGAACTCCTTTCCAATAGAAGTGGGAGATTCTTCTAAAGTTATTTAGAAAGACTGCCTAAAACACTTGCATTCTACATTTCAACACTGTTGTAACTCCTGTCTTCACAAAGTGTGTCAACATAAATTCATCCATCCACGACTATTGGAGGAGACCTGAATGGATCCTGCTGACTCCCTGCAACCAGTTGAGAATAGGGAAGCAGATAATCTGAAAGAACTGGAAATTTTTATGGATGCTGATAGTAACATTTCAAAAGCAGTGCTGTCAGCCAACATTCACTATGAACCTACAGTAATTACCTGTTTAAGTACCATGCAAAAAGTAATGGGAGATGATAATTCCCATTGAACACTTTCATCATGCCCCCTGTCCTAGAACATGCCTTAATTTACACTGAAACTCATTAGAAAAACCCAAAAAACTTAAACCCCAACCCAAATCCTAAAAATAAAACCAACACCAACACTAAAAAAAATTTAAGGTTACACACATCCACTTTAGAAGAGACTTCAGACACGTAATGCCAATGTTTAAGTTTCAGCTTGGTTCAGTTGGAATGCAAGACCAACAAAGAAAAAATCCTGGTGTTTCAAATGCCACTCACTATAAAAGTTCTCAGAATTGGGGTGATAAGCATGAGGACTTTCCAAGGCTGTGCAGTCGAGGTGTGTTACATCAACACTTCAGCTGGGGTTTGCACTTCTACAGCAGATTTCCTTACTGTCTTCGTTAAGTGAGGCTTTACTTGCTAGTGTCTCCATGGGAAATGCCTTTGGAGAGAGCATGCAGACCACAGGATCAGACTAGAGCATGTCAGAGGTGGGAAAACCCCTGAACTCTAAGTAACGAGATCTTCACATCTTCTACACCAACTACTTCACTCCAAGTAGCCACTCTTGTCCACACACTTGTCACTGTGGGTACAGCTCACAGGCACTATCTCCATTAATACTGCTTCCAAGAGGGAATGAGTTAGGGTGATTCATGTAACAATAATTTCTTGCATCTCCTCTTTGAGCTGCTGCAAAGAACCAGAACAGGAACTAAGTCAAAGTCCTTGAAGGTAGCCTTTCTACTTTTCCCACCACTTCAGCAGTCACCCCAGTGGATGAGAAAGCTTAGGGATAGTGCAGTGCTCCAGATGCCATTTATTCTGAGGATTTGTTTTTGAAAAATGCTTAGTATTTATTTAATCCTTGTGCTTTTAGAAGACCAAGAGGGAAATGTGGTTTTTTTTCTCTGATAATTAATATGCAATTAAAAAGGAGAAAGGGAAATGAATGGTAAGCTGTCCCATCACTCATCATTCCCCCTGTCTTCTACCTCCCTACCCCCTCAAAAAAAAAAAAAACCAAACCAAACCAAACCAGAAACTATAGGACAAGTTTGAAAGAAGTTTTGAAAACAAATTAATCATTTTGGGGTTGGACTGAAGCAGTGCTTATGTACACTAGGAAATAAATGTGATAAACAAGAGCTGGTACTTCCTGTATGTTGCACTGGGGATTTCTTTATATTTAAATGTTTCAAAGATAGTCAGAGACCAGCCTTTCACAGAATCCAAATATGAAATTCAGCCAAACTCAATGACTAACTGACCCCTGTTAGTCATATGTCCTCTCTTCAGAAAATTACTAATAAATGCTTGTAGGAGGAATGTCAGACAAGATTACACATCAGTACCATTAGTAACTCTGGATCATCTTTCTTATTCCATGGTTGGATAAGAAATGCTTTTTCATTTTCAGGAGTCATCCAGAAGTGAATTTCATAATCATTTACACCTCTTAGCAGAGATAACATGGCAAATAGCAAATGGATCATCCTTTCAGCTGTGAGCTCCTGAGGGCTCATTTATAATAATTTTGGCAGTCAAGCATGCAGTCAGATAAAACAGCTCCTATTCCTATTCTGGTTTCATACTAACTTAAGTACTGCCCTGACTTTAGGTCTGTATATGTATGGGCATAGAAATACATATACGTACACAAGCATGAATTCCTCACCTTTATTGTATGCCTTACTCTTCTTTCTATGTCATTTCAAACTCTCCATTTTTAATTCAGCCCTTTGGTATCTCCCAGCAAAGGGTGAGCAGGGGCTTGAAAGTTCTCTGTTGCCATTTAGCAGGACTCCTCCATCATAGCTGTCTAAAGGTCTTTAGATGTTTAAAGATGCTATTAGGTACCCACTGGGATCTATAGACATGACTCAATGCCACCAAAATGTAAGGAAATCACATGTTTAATCTACTTCAGATTTTTTTTTAAACCACATGCAACATATATCTCTGTTTGACCATCAAAGCAACTTTGTGTACACTTCCACATTGCTCCCAAGTGTCTAGCACTGGCTATGCCTTCTGCTTACTGCCCTTCCAATATCATCTTGAAAAACATGACATTAAAAACCAAGTTGTCTTTCTGTTAGTAATATTAAGGTTCATGAGACTTCAATTTTGATATTCTGTAATTTCAAAATCTGAGTGTATATTGCAATGTGCTTTCTTGTCTTGTTCTTCAAAAGATGAAACTTATCTTACATTACTACTATTACAATTGCCTCCTTTATAGATGTGAAAGAATGGGTTGAAACAGCCATCAATAAGAAAATAGTTTAAAAATCTAGTTAAGTACAATGTAGCAATAACAATAACTAGCAGATGCAATAGACAAGAATTTCACTAAATTGGTGTAGGGTGCTTCAGAAAAGCAAGCATTTAAATCAGTTACACAGAGACAGAAAATAGGTTTATGCTTCCAAGACAGCAGTGGAAAAAATAAATAGGTTCGATAGAAGAATAAATCAGAATGATTAATGAGATGCTGATCTGAAAATAAACCAGAGTAAGATGTTCTCCCCTCATAGAAAGGTTATCTTGGGTCTACAGAGCAACAGGGATGTAGTGGTTCTTCAGAGGGGGAGGTGGCCATGCAGTGAATCTGCAAACAAGTCATTCCTAGCATTTGGAGAGACCATGGCTAGAGAACAGGCTGCAGCATTTGGCAGCAATTATCAGGCCATAGCCCCTGGAACCAGGGGGCACTATTCCTAGTCCTCTCACTGCCAAAGGGGACCCTACACCTAGAACCAGTTTTCTTATTTAAACCAAATAAGGAAAACTGACCTATTAAAAAGGCAATTTTTTTCAACTTTTCTGACTCAGCAGGGACTGAAATTATGTCACATTTGCAAGAGAGAATCTGAAGAGAAGCTGGTTTTGGCCAATCACCATGAATTTCAGTCCTGAGTTTGTCTTTTAATCATACTGAGCCAAATTTTACATGTGACTCTGTGCAAGTGCTGAAGCATAAGCGCATTATTCCAGCTGGGAGGTCACAGAGGGATGGTACATCCAAGCAGATGCAGGATTTCTTTGTAGGGATCCCTTTCCTGAGTGTCTGCAAGGCAGGTGTCTCTCCTGAATCAGACTCAGTCATGTTGCTTGTGGTTCTCAACTCATGCAGCCAGTCAGCAAGGGAGAGCTGGGGCTTCAGCTGCTGACACCATCTCTCATTTGTGGAATGATGGCACTAAGGGTTCCTACCTCTGTCTATCTCTGCTACTGATTTACCATATAGGCCATAGAAGGGTTTGGGATACTTTGCTTGTGTTAATGCTCTCTGATGTTTTACTGTTGCATTTATTCCTGTAGGGTCTACTTCAGCAAATCTAGTGGGCATAATATTTTTCATTCAATTGAGATGAATATGCCTGGTAAACTTCTGAAATGTCCCTTCACAAGGTAAAAAAAAAAAAACCACAATCTTTGTAGCCATCATTAAATGCTCTCACCACAATATTTATACTGCAATCAGAACAAAGTAAATGGGTGCTTTTGGCAGGTAAAAAACAGTCTTAAAAAGACACAGACTATTGTTGTTTTCTTGCAAAGTATAAAATTCCTCAAAAATTACATGGTGTCACACAGCCTGCCACAGCTTATAAAAAAAAATGATGCACTACCTTTAGTTTTATTTGGAAAATTACACTGTGTTAACTCTTTGTGTCTTTGAGGGCACATCTCTGCACTGCACAGTAAAGCTTCTTCCAGACAGATGTGTGCCATGTGCAGGGCTCAGAGTAACACTGTATGGAGATAGTCACTCTGGAAAGGTTGGCTCGGATCATTGCATCAGCACGGGCAAAACCTGAAGCCAGGGGCTGGGAGCCAGACTGCTCCTGGCCTGGGAAGAGGAAAACTCTGAATAATGGGAATTTTGCTGCTGCTGCTGGAGGAATGAAGGCATGGCAGGAGGGAGGGGGGCTGCAAGGATGAAGCACATCTTCGATGTCTTTCTCAGAAGCATCAGCCAACTTGGGGTTTTTTTTGTCTCTGGCACAAGCAGAGTAGGCAACAGAGTAGTTCTCAAGGCAGCAACAAACTGCTTGACTTATGTGTGCTAATTCACTTGATTTACTGAAACCTGCCTGCAATAGAGCCCACTGACTCCAAGCACAGGTCTCCACAAACAGCCTTCTAAATTGAGATAGCTGGGCCAGTGCTTTCATGGGGATCTGTGCATCACACATCCTTGCATAGGTCAGACCTTCCCCCATACTCCAAAATGATGCATTTTTTAATGAAAGCCCAAAAACTCCCTCTCTGTGAGCTTGGTGTTCAAAATGGGAAGGCTGAAGCCAGCCTCCTAAGAAACATTTTAAAAACTCATCTTCTGAAACTATGGGACCTTGATATCCTTAAAACAATTAAAACCTCCTATGAGGCAAAAATTATAAGACAGCAAAGCAGACTCTAACTCTTTGACATTTTATTGCATTAGTGACCACCCTCCTGTAGACATTTGCTAGTCTTTTGAATAGCTAAAGCATAAGATCAAATGTTTTGTGACTACACTGTCACAAAACAATGATTTCCAATCTCTTTCACAAAATAGTTTAACTTTTTCAGGGCAATCTCCCCTGTAGCCAGTATTTAGCTGGAAAAGTATTCTTTCCTGTATAAAATACGTGGGTGATCACTGCCTGTTTGAATTCTCATGTTAAAGATGCCAAAAAGTATAGGTGAGAAACTCTTGGTGCCAATCCAATTTATAGTCCTATATGTGACAAAGGAGGAAGGAAAGCACAAATGAGGTGTCTCTGCTTAGAGTAAATGTGGTTGCAAGAATCAGTCCTACTTTGCACACAAAGGACAGAACATCTGCTTGAAAGGCCATGTAGAAAATAACATTGGTTTGAGGATGCAAGGGAAACATTTGTAAGGGGAGGCATGATGTCTGCATCAAATATTTTCTTTGAAGGTTTGTCTTGTTGGCAGTGCTGGTAGATTCAAGTGGCATTAGCTGAAGTCTAATATTCATGTCAAAGGAGTTTGGAGCACTAAACTCTTGTTCAGGGTGACTGAAGGTAGTATGAAGTGGATGTATTCAGCATGCATATAGAGATTTATTGTAAATAAAGTATAGAGTAATGGGAAAGATCCTCAGGACCATCTCCTTGCTCCTCAGTATAGCCTTGGGCAGTAGGATCCAAGTCAGAAATAACAGGCACAAAATGTAGAATAACTAACTGAGTGACCCTGGTAAGAGTACCAGAAACAAACCACATTATGGCAATGTTGTTCTTCAGTCTGTCAGGTTCACCAAGACCTATTTCTTACAGAAAAACTAAATAAAAATATTTTTAGCAATGCAGAACTCGATCAAAATATAAAGAGTCATAGATTGAAGGATTTCATGTCTGTCTTAACCAGTATATTGCAATGTTTCAGTTTCTCATTGATTTCATAAATCCAATGCTCACTAACTCCATAACAAAAAACTTATAGACTAACCAAAACTAAACATCTTTGGTTCAAGAGGCTTGTGAGGCAGATGGTCCCAAAATTTTTATATATGAAGAGCCAGAAAAAAAATACTGTTGTATTTTAACATCATTCAATACTTAATTTTAAATATTGAGTAGCTGTATGTTAAAGGCAGAATTGAAAAAAATCTGATCAAAACTGCATCTGTTGTTAAATCTCTTTGTTAGGGACATGCAGTTAGGAACTCACCTGCTGGCAGCAGGAACTTAGTCACTGAGTATCAAAGAAAATGAGTGCAGCAAATGCAAACAAATGTCTCATCTAAGTCATTGGCTAAAGAGGTCATTTTAGAAAAAAAATCTTTATGTGTGCTATCAAGAAATCACTAATTTAAAATGAGCAACTACTGGAAAATATCCAGTGAAAGGCAGAGTAATTCTCCTAACTGTCAGAGGCTAGTGGCTGTTCATACCAACCTTCATTCTAGACCTCTCTTTTAATATATTTTCAAAGAAATTCTTCATAAGGCCCCCAAGGCGCGTGGAGATGACTGAAGTGTGATAGACTGATTTGTGGTTTGCATCCAACTTTTCATCATTCAGCAGGTTCCCAGAATTCCTCTGTAATCTTTAAGGATTGGATTGGGGATTTATTTTTCTCTCTTTGGCATCTCTAAAGCTGGGTATCTAAGTCTGCCCTTGTCACCCTTAGCTCTTTCTACAATTAAGCAGGAGTAGAAGGTGATTCCAATGGGTATTTTTCTCCACCTTAATGAAAATGTTTAAGTTGTGTGAAATAAATCCCTTCTGTGGATGCTGCTCCTCTTTATCTTCTCTAGCTTTAGAGAAAACCAGGAACAATTGGTGTAGACTTCAGCATCTGTCTCCTGGACATCTACAGTCAGATGAGATGAATCTTAGTTTGCAAGAGAAATATTTGTCCCGGTGCCAGCTGAGGTTACTACACAATGTACTGTTTTGGGGACCTGGTGGTGTCTGGAAAAAATAACTAGGAGCCAGAACAAAACCCCTGGCTCCTAATATTTGTACTGTAATATTTGTATTTGTATTTGAATCACTGCGTACTTTGATGCAGACTGCCTGCCCATTGGAGATAGCTGGGAAAGGGATCGTGCACAGAGCAGCTACATCAGCCTGTGTTTGTTTTCTCTGCAACAACCCTTATGGCAACCAGAAAATGTGGTAAGGGATGAGCCCAGATACAAAACATAAACAGAAGCAACAAAACTGTTTAAAAAGGGGAACCTCAGTCAAAATCTGAGCTAAACTCTGATTTTATTTATGTTTCTGCAGATCATGGCCGGGACAGAGATGATGGGATGAATGCCCCCACAAGGCACATACAGTTGTACATACAGACAGCTTTGCAAAGTGGCAGAAGGTGCTGCCTACATCTGTGTCCTGAATTCTCTCCTTCAAATTCTTGAAGCTTAGGAGTGTTTGTTATCAGTTACATAACCAAAACAAGCACTGTAATTACTTCTTTGTATTAATAACAATGAAGACATCTATGTTATGAAAAGCAGAATTGCCAATATTCCCTGGTGGCATGATGTCTGACATCAAGTGGGGCAATAACAACACAGAAACTGAGGAAATAAAAAGAACTTTTTTCATATAAAAGACAGTGTACTAGAGTTGAGGAGATTTAAATGAAATAAATATATTTCAATCCAAGCAGAACTGCTACACTACAAGCTCATTTTTTTTTTTGCTGCACTTTTTGAGTTGCAGCCCATTAATGATTTGGCATGCCAGTTTCAAGAGAAAAGGGGGATCTCTATGGGAGAGCAGGGCATAAAAGTGATATGTGTGCTGGGTGCTCCAGGCATTATCTGTTTCTTTAAATGTGGGAAGAGCAAAATTCATGCAATGCGTGTGAATTAGAAACAGCAATGGAGTGCTAGGGTAGCAGGACCTTTTCTACCTTTTATGTAATAGAAAGAAATTACCTCAGAAAAGACTTAACCTGCAATCCATGCTCATGGACTCTTCACTCTAAAATTTGAACAGGTGGAGGCATCTGAAAAGAGAAGGAACTAAGCTGTGATTTTGGGCAAACATGGCTTTCAAATCAGGGTTTTATTAAGGATTATGGGCCTCTCCCTCTAGTCTTTTTCTGAACAATTGTTTGAGTGGATTATTTTAGATTTACATCTGTTCTATATTTTTATAAAAAATAAATCCTTTACAATGATGGTGGTGTTCTGGTTTGTTTTTTTTTTTTATGAAAGGATATGGTTAATATTAATGGTAAGTGTTAATAAATTCAGTCAACTCCTGTGCAACGGACATAATGCTCTTGGCATCCCTGCAAGAAACAAAGCAGAACAATTATGAGTCATCAAATGTATTTGTCAGAGGATTTTGTGTGGTAAAAAAAAGCCTGTTCATGTTAGCATAGTGCTGAAAGACAAGGAGTGAATTATAGCTTGGAAAGTGATGGGATAGATATAAAATCCAAGGGTCCAGAGGCCAACTGACTATATAGACTCAGCTGGAGACAGAAAATACATGTTATGTACTTTTTCAATGGATTCTTCCATTTATCCTGTTAAGAAGTAGTGACTCCCCGAATCAAATGTGAGTTAGGCTAGAATTTTAATCGTACTAGAAATGTTGCCACTGCAATTGGTGTTTGAAGCTCTCCTAACTGATAGTTATGCTATTTGTTCTACTGTGAATACAGAGAACCAGCGACACAGAAACAGGAGCTGTGGATAACAGGACAGGCACAGTGGCATGCAGGCAACTCTGTGAGAAGTTCCTCATGAACTGGTACATATGTGTCCTCTTTTTGTGGATGCTGGTGTCAAGGGGAATCCTGGACTTGTTCTGATAACCCAGAGTTTGCAAGCAGCATTCTCATTAACCTTAAATTTCCTTTTTTCATTGCCCTGAGGGGTCTCTCTAGGGGTACAGGCATATAAGAATATGTCTGTTGGTATTCTAATATTAGTTACTAGGACTAACTTAGAAAAATTACATAATTCTTTATAGTATAGAATAAGAACTTTATTACTCTCTTTTATATTTTTCTAGGAAAAGAAATGTGGCTGCAATTGGGGATTTTTTTTTTGTTTTACAATGAAGACATGAAATAAGCAAAAAGCAGTTTTGTATGTACCTTCAGGACTTTAATTTAAGATAACTAATGAAGAATTTGAAAACTGCTGGATTGATTTCCTTCAGACATGTAAATGTACAATAAATTGAACATGCAGCTGTGAAATATAATTGAAATAATATCAACAGTTTTTAAAAAATGTGTGCTTGTTACTGGTTTTTCTAATCCATAGAATCTGATTTGCCATTTCCAAGCATTTTCCCCCCAGTTGTGCAGGAACCCAAGTGTTCAAATTAAGAACATCACCAAACTTGAATTCTCCCACTGTGATGGACATTGGATACAACTGGACACCGCCATGAATGCCTGAAGTGACAATAAGCTGGAACTTGAGGGAACCTGAAGCCCTTTCAAAAGAGGCCTGGATGAAAAGCTCATTAAACAAGTCCTAAATAGTTTGTTTTCCACTCTATGTATAATAAACTGATAGGAATTTCACCTTCTCCTCTGTAAATCTGCATGGACTCAGGAGCTCTTTCATAGCCTTTCACTTGAATGGTTGGATGGATGAGCGGTGTGGTGATGGCATCAACCAGAATTCACCAGAGTCGGGTTAACACTGTATCTTCACATGCAGATTTAACCTCATTCAATGGGAACACATGCCATGCACTCACTTTCTGATTTTGCTTCTGACAGTGTAAATTACCAGACCTGAAGGTAGTTCTTGCTAAAAATAGTGTCTGGCAAGAATATGATTCTACTTGCACAAATTTAAATTTGAACAAAGACCAGAGCATGTTGTTCATAATCTTCTCAAAGGTAAACAAAACTCCAGCATGTCTAAATATATGCAGAGCAGCAATTTTAAATACCTTATAAGTAGTAAGGTGTTCAATAACAATTTTAATGTTAAAAAATGCAATGGTTTATCAAACTAATTCAGGTACTTTTCAGTACTTAAATCACATAATTTTTGTTCAAATTGCCAAATATGCACAAATATGATACTTCAAAATTTATAACAGTAGGAAGAACACTAAAATTTCTGGTGCAAACACTTTAACTCAATGCAAAACACAGGGAGGAAAGGTCAGCAACACCTAACTGCTTTTTCAAAGAAATAATAAATACAAACATTCTGCACAATAGTACAGTAGTAGCAGATGTGATGTTATCAGGCTTTGACAGTATTTTCACATAAATTATTGTGTAAGCACAGTTAATCATTATGTACAGGTGGTCAGCCACCTGTTTAATTCAGTTTCAAGCTGATTTACACAGCTTTTAAGGTAAACAATCCCCCCCTCCAAAATTACAGTTTTGCCTGTGTATCAACTAATGTGGACAATTTTATTTCCCTTCACTTCCCACCACCCTGCAAAGACACAGAGAGAAAGTTGCAGCTTCTACTCTGCCTTTACAGCCTGGTTTTAGCTGCCAAGTTGTAAGAAATGCCATTATACAGGTAGTAACAGATGGTTCCAGCCCCTCCAAAATGAAATTTTACTTGCTATGTGAACAGTGGTGATCTCATCACTTGTGTTTCTCCGTTGTGCCTTTAGCTCCGTGTTTCTGCTAGTACACTGTGACCCGTGAGAAAGACCAGCCCCACTTGACAAGCAAAAACTCCTCTTCTGCAGGCCTTATATAACCCTTATACTTATGACATAAAAATCCTGGTTATTGCTTGGGTAGCCCTGAGAGTTAGCACATGGAAGTTGTGTAAGAAATGCTGACAGCTTTGCAACAAAGTAGAAATGAAGAAGCAATCTCAGCACACCTGCTGGTGGGGATCCCAGCATCAACATGAGTTCAGTGCACAATTATGCTTGTGCTAATATGTGAAGGGAAATTATTTTGCACCCTGCTTTTGGACAGATTAGATCTGCATTTCAGTCTATGGTTTTCATCTTGTTGTTATCTGATTGAACTTGTATTGTACCCTGGAATAGTTTAACGCTGTCACTGACCCTAGTTTTCTTGGGTTTTTTGTTTTTTGGGTTTTTTTTTTTGGTTTTGTTTTGGTTTTTTTTGGTTGTTTTTTTTTTTTTTTTTGTTGTTGTTGCTGTTGTTGTTGTTTGTTTGTTTGTTTGTTTTCTTTTTTTTTCTTTTTTTTTTATATTCTTTTTCCTTAACTTGAGGTAAAGGTCAAAAATGGATAAACAGACCCTGTTCCTAACAGGTATGCTAAAATCTATTAAAATATCCAGAGAGCAGTAAATATTTTTAAGTCTCTTCTGAATTCATGACTACATATCCCTTACTTGTTTTAGGGCTTTCAGCAGTGTTTTTAACTCGTGCCCTGAGTACAGGGAAGAACTGGGAGGGACATTTCAGGGCTACAGGAGAGATCCAGATTCTACAATGTATCCCAGCCTCTACTTTATCTCAGCAGCACATTTTTAATCTATTGCCATCATCTCTATTTGTTACCATTACCCAAACTTATCCCTGCATTTACCAGCTCAGGTGGCTGCAGCTTGCCCATCCTTGTAGCTGGTCCTCACAGCTCACTTGCTGGTGAGGACTTCAAAGGGCCAGAATATTCCCCTTCTTTCCAGCTCTGAAATCTTCCTCTGGCACGGAAATGAAAAATATAAAACTGTCATCACAAGGAGAGTCGAGGCACATTTTCCCTGGTCTCTTATCCAATTTAAAAACCTGCTGAGGTGAGCAAGGTAAGAGTGCATCTTCCTAAAGGTTGCAAAAGCTTCTTTTTTTTTGCTGTTGGTCTCTATTAACATGTAAGAGAAACTGAGTCGTTCCTTTAGAGTTGGATGTTGCACTCCTGACAGAGACTAAGAGAAATAAAAAGGTATCCATCTGTTGATTTAATACACCCATGGAAAGAAAAAAACCCACATTTGCTATTTAATTTTATAGCACTTACTCACATATGGAAGGTGATGGTGTGGGGTCTTTGGGGAACAGGGTGAAGCTGTGACTATTTGCAATCTAATGCTGATTAGACATGAGCTTTACCTCTCTGCCCATCATCCAAACTACCTATGTGGCTGGCAGGGAAAGCACAAGCCTCTCACAATAGGGGAAGAATTTGGCAGAAACGTAAAATGAAGTGCTGTACAGAATTACAGGAATTACAGAATTACAGAAGTTTTAGTATTCCTCATTTGGGTTATGGGGTAGGAATAGGGATAATTATGTGACTAAAGAAATGCATCCAGTGTCTGGAAAGAAGATGGGCTGATCTGAAAGGTGTTTGCTGCTGCAAAGTGGTGAGTGAGTGATGGTGACAAGTACATTTGTTTTCTGTTTGCATGTCTAGTTTCATGGAGGGTCTCTAAGGATTAAGTCTGCCTGATAGTTTAAGAGTTCATCCAGAATTCTTCATCTCCATGCACCCAAGAGCAGACATTGAGTGTCACCTGGAGTTTTGAGCTTATTCTCCAGGAAAGTGGTAATAGCATCAATTCATTTGCATGAGATTGATCACAGGTGGAATTTTACTTGAATGTTTTGTTGTTTTGCAAAGAGTCTGAAATGAATTTTTGTGGTTAGAACTGGATGTTATAAACCCTAGGTTAGTGTATAGGTAACAGAGGTTGCCTATTTTATTGCAAGCTGTTAGCCCTGTTGAGAGGGTACAAGATTTGTTTGATTGTACCTGACTATCATCTTCATGTGTCGTTTACCTTACTGCTTCTCCATCACTGCTCCCTGTCCAAATATTAGTAGGTGTGTTTATGCAATTATAAACACAGGACCACAGAAAATGTTCATGGCAGTGGTCACTTAATCAGGGAACTTATTTAATTGAAATAATGAATCTGAGTAAGTTCCTACTCTGATGCGATCTGACAAAAATGATCATAGGATAAAATTGCTGCTTGCTGATCCCCACCTATCTTACATCTCAACTTGCAGCAAGATTGAGGCAAACTGCACCAATTTACTGCTCCCAACTGCCTGATAATGGACACTTTGCTGTGCACTCTCCCTTCATTACGGCACAGGTCATGGCTGTTAACAGGGCTCTTGCCACTTTTGACAGATAGTCACTACCAAGATGAATGGCACTAGCCACATGACCACTTAGTACTATGCTTTTCCTCTCTAGCACCTTTAAAGCACTTATATTTTTAAAAACTCACTTCATCCTTTAACTGTTTATTAACTAGGAGAATCAATAAGAATCTGCTGAAACTGAACTCATGCAATTCTTCTAAACTTAATTGGGCGCATCACTATGAGTACATCTGGGCATTTGTTGCATGCTGGTAGTGAGAGATTCATTTAAGCATTTATTTTAAATTCCTTAAGGACTTTCAGACAATTTGCTCAGATTTTCCGTGTGTACTCTAGTGCCAGGTTTTAGAATGATTAAAGGCGTAAGAGCTGCAAGCACTGAATCATAACACTAATTACCAAATTTTTGTGAAAATATTTGTGTATGAATTTATGGCTTCTTGAAATGTAAAATATTTCTGGTTTTCATATTTCCCACGTCTGCTTTTATCACTGTCAGCCTAAATATTAATAATTTTCTTTTTAGCAAATTTGTGTTTTACTAACAGACGTGGGAAAGCATACTTTAAGCACGCAAATGCCAAGCATTTAACAAATAAGTTGCTTAGGTGCATTCAGTTAGCTAAGAAAAATTGTTTCTGAGACAATGCCAGGCATAGTCTGCATTTTTGGTTAGCTCACCGCATTACATGACAGATCAGTAAACAGTATTTATTTTCAAAAACAGTAGGAGTGGTTAGACAGTGAAACTTTTTAATAACATGTATTTCTCTGTTTTTTTTGCCAATGCTAATTTTTATTGAAATCTCCCAGAATTCATTGTTATAGAAATAAAAAATTTGTTCTTTTTATCAACCAGGATGCTTTATTCCTGGCATGGAGTGGATCAGGACTAGAAGCTGACAGAAGTGTGTTCAGCCAAAAAAGGTTTTTTATGCTGAAGGTCCTCCAAAGTCCTAAAGTCTTTATGGTTGCAAAGGGACTTTCTTGAACCAAAACCACCAATTGGTTGGAAAGCATATGAGAAGTAATGGGTATGCCAGGAATATCAAGCTACTTTTTAACAACCAGATACAAAACCTTTGGTGAAACTTAGATTTCATTGCAACTCTCATGGAAATTCTCTGACCAGCCTTAGGTTACTGCACCTACATGCACTGCTTCAAGCAGCAACATACAAGAAACTACATCTAATCTGCACACAATGTTGATGAGCCTTGATTGAAGCTCAGAAGCACTCAGTTCCTTTGTCTCTTCGGCAGATGGATGGAAAACAGGCAGGTATGCTAGTGAAGACCAATGCCCTATCCAGCTTGACAATGATCTGTTTTCTTTCAGTGATATCTGTTTTTCTCTTCTTCTTTGTTCAGCTTTGTATACGAGGTACTGTTCAGTATCTCTTTCCTATTTTGACTTTTCTGTTGTGCTTCCTCCTGTACGACTGATAGAGTTGAGACCCCAAAAAGAGCATACTGTGGGGCATGTACAGCCAAGGAGGCTCCTCTTTTGTTTCTGCTCCTCTCCTTTCTCCAAATCTGAAGGAATAAATAGGAGGCTGGGAATTTAAGGTTTTCTTTCCTCACCTTAATTCAAGGTATAAAAGTAAGGGTTTCTGACTGCATTTCTCCAAGAGCCAGCTACAGTGTAAATGTCTCTCTTTCCTTCATGTGCAGTAGACAGTGTTGCTTGGATGACAAAAGTGGATGTAGAGGAGAGGATTCACAAAAGGTAGTGACTAGGACTGCTAGGAAGTCCTTTCAGCTTGGAACGTGAATACTGCTCTCTCCTGTCCAGATCTGCAATTCCAGAAGGATTTCCAGAACCTGCTTCTTCGATCTTTGTGGTCCATGTGCCAAAACTGCTGTTTACTCTTCAAAAGGGAGATGAGGGTTTTTTCTGCTTCTGATAGAATGTGAGGAGAATCGGTATCTTCTATCCCTTTGTCATAGATGGCTGGTGGATCTTCACACCCTGCCCTGTCAGCTTCTTCATCTCCTGTGCTGGCCTGTGTGTCTCAAATCCCAACTGATGGTGAAGGAGAGAGGAACAGGAACCCATGTGCTATAGGCCAGACCACATTTTCTGGCTTCAATTACACTAAGAAGACTTTTTCTTCAGACTACAAACAAGAAAATTCACCCACAAAGTTGTGATTCATAGGATCATAGAATGGTTTGGGTTGGAAGGGACCTTAAGGATCACCTAGTTCCAACCCTCCTGCCACAGACAAGGGCACCTTCCACTAGACCAGGCTGGTCAAAGCCCATTCAACCTGGCCTTGATTCCTTCGTACTTTGCTGTAAAGAGAAAAGCACTTTGAGTGTTTCTGAAGTGTTTTTTATATTTTTTTTTCTCATATTAACACAAGGAGGTGTGATGTTCCTTGATTCTATAGGTTACTACAGTGTCACTACCAAGTGAAAGAGACGATTGCTCTAAGACAGACCCGTATCCATGGCAACATGCATTTCAGCATGTGTATTTTCAAACATATGAAAGGACAACCCCTTTACATAATATTTGTGCTTCAACATAGTCGTGTGTCCTGTGGCACATCAGCTGAGATGGCCGTGATGTCCCTGCTGGTGGTCCATGCTCCATCTGTCGGGCTGCCTGGAGTGGCCATTTTGCTTGTCAAGGCCTCACGTTTGTTCTTTCCTGTTTTGTTTTTTTCCTTAACCTGAAATAAATACCACTCAGATGGAAAGCACATGGCTTCCCTGTGTGCATGGAAAAATAACCATAACAATTATTATGGCTTCGATTAACAGCAGCAGTGACCTGGGGGTCGGGCATTTCTCCAGCGTGAATGACCGCATGGGTTAAGGGCCCCCTGCTCGACGCTGGGTCCTCAACTCTTTCAGCTGGTCATTAGCAGGCAGAAATGCCAGCTCTCAGGGCCATTATTGAGTAATTAATGCAAACTATAAAACAATTTTCATGTAGTTTCAGTCTATAAAATCTCCATCAATTGCATAGCGTTTCGAATTGGAAAAATTCATGGAAAAGTTATTTCATATTATTTATTAATTTGCCTGCTTAATATGAATACATAATTAATGATACAGAATGATTTTAGGGAAAGATCTAATAGAAATAATTACACTGAACTCGCAGGCTTTCAGGGTTACAAGAAACTGTCACTCAGTTTACACACAATTAATGTTTTTCACTCTGTGTAATTCTTGATCATTTCACTATGCTTTGCTCTTGACAAACAGTCAAATTATGTGGTTACAACTGCTATTAGATTTACATTGCATTGTCTAATTCACTTTGCCTCATGAAATTAGATGAATTATTAAACACATAATCTGTTATTCCCTATTAAAATTAATTGATTTTCGTGTCAGTTTAAAACTAATGAATTGTCTAGGGAGATTCTCATAAACCTCATCACATAACAGAAAGATTGTTTTATCTCTCATAATTTCTAATAATGATCTTTAGAATATGATACCTCTATGCTTTCATACATGAGTAAATAAATACAGGTTTTTAAGCTTTTTTCACAGAATGTTTGTTCTACATCCATGAAAAACAAAAAACAAAACAAAACAAAAAAACAAAAAAACCCAACCCAATGAAGGAAGGAAGGAAGGAAGTGGCGGAAGTGGCGGAAGGAAGGAAG
>JAYDZK010000113.1:31453588-31468547 GCA_034509185.1 Euphonia xanthogaster | reverse complement strand
CGACGCTCTTCCGATCTATATTAAAGAATGCTATACTAAAACTATACTAAAGAATAGAGAAACAATACAGACAGAAGGCTAAAACATACTAATGAAAACTTGTGACTCCTTCCAGAGTCCTAACACAGCTTGAGGGTGATTGGTCATAAAGTAAAAACAATTCACATGAAACCAATGAAACATTCACCTGCTGGTAAACAATGTCCAAACACATTCCAAAGCAGCAAAACACAGGAGAAGCAAATCAGATATTTATTGTTTTCATTTTTCTCTGAGGCTTCTCAGCTTCCCAGGAGAAGAATCCTGGGCAAAGAGACTTTTCAGAAAATATGACAGTGACAAGCATCTAGCATGAAATCTTCTCTCCCAAGAAAACACCTGCTTGACTGCATAAATGCCCCTTGGGGAGACAGAAGGTTGGTTTCAGACCACTTGATTCCCTAGATATAGTTTCTGCTAAACAGCCATGAGTTGTATAAACTAGACTCCCTGAAAGAAAATATTTCCAACACAATCCATGCTTCTCTTTATCTGTGTCTGCTTCATTTGTGACTGGTGGTGGTGTCTAGAGACTAAAAGCACTCCTGGGTATGCGGGATGGAGATCATGGTTTGGCATATTTCTGCATCCCATCTGACTGCTGCAGATCCACCCCAAGCTGGTTTCTAGTGCTTGCACAATAGGACTGCTACAAATCCCAGTTAACCTTAGTAAACACATGACTTTTTTGCAGAATTTCTGGGTGATATTATGTTCTGCTTCTCTCACTGTCATTTGTCTGGCTGAGATAATCGGTTGCTGCAGGCCAGCATCAAAAACCTGGGTGTATTCCAGCAGGAGGAAGTCTTCTGAACATCACACTGAGCTGGATAAAGCAGAAGGCTATTCCAAGCTTGCAGGCAGAGGGGCAGCTGTGTGGCAATAATTTTAAAGCTTTCTCAGGATAAAAACTCAGCCTTTGAAATTCCCTGCAGTGTACTTAGAAACTTGTTGCGTATGTTAAACCACAATTTTGCTAAAAGTAGCTGTGCACGTGGATCCACCCATAATACTAGCAATACTACGGATATGCTTGAGAGGTATCAGCACCTCAAGCATTGCAGAACTACGTAATTTTGCTTCCCAAAATTGTAAGGTATCTTCTTATCCTCCCACTCCTAAGCATTTTCTTACTGCTTTGCGGTGAGTTCCTTAAGCTGCTTGTAAAGCAACAAATGTTAACTAAAGAGATGTATTCTTGTCATTTCTCAAAAAATCAAGTTTATTTTCAAATCTCTCATAATAAAAATTACTTGCTGATTTAGAGAATTGTTATGGTTAAACAAAAGGAAATACCTAAAAGGCAAGTGCTGCAACATCATTCAGGGAAACTTCCATTGCAATTAATGAAAGTTTTGTTTGAGAAATGACCTAATATCGGATCTCCAAAGATATAATTAAGGAATAAAGGCATTATCGTGTTGGCTGACACGGTCACTTGTTAAGCAACAATACAATATTTTGTTTATAATGAGAGCTTATTGAGTTTGGTTGCCTTAAGTTTTCAGCTTCTACTTATGTTCTTTAGAAGACAATGGGAATGGCTTAAAATAATAAGAAAGCTGCTAAAATTGCTATGGCTGCTGCGGTATTACAAAGACACATGTTGGCTCCCTGTGTATAGTGTATAATATACATTTAACCTGTCACCAAACACAGAGAGTTTTACAGGTAAAATGCAGAGGGATGCATTTAGTAGCTATCAAATGAACATTTTTTTGTTGTACTTGAAAGTAGCTACTTAACTTAAAATACTAATTTATTAAATTATAAATTAATGTCGGCTGCATCAAAAATGCTTGCAATTCCCTTCTGTTATTGCATGAATCATTCTAATGCAAAGTTACAGGTTTCTGGAACATAATGAAATTCAAACTTGCATTCTTAGTGCAGTTGCCATGGCCAATTCAGCTGAAAATGAGAATTATAGTGAGAGCATTTCCTGGTCTTTGACCCCTCTTATAGGGTTTTAAAAAGCAGGTTTTGTGGAGCATTAACCTCATTCCCAAGCAATTCATTTCTCTGAGTAATATGAGAGGTGTTAAAACACTTCAATAAAAGGAAAAGTATTTAAACATCTTTTATTCTATGTTTCAAAAGACTGGACATTTAACTTCAAGGATTTCTGGCTGCGTAATGTGAAAGACTGACAATACAAGCAACCAAAATAAAGTATAGTCTCTAGTATATACACATAATGCCTCATGACAGCTAGGCAGTAAGAGACAGCCATATTTGACAAGTTATAGTTACATTTATACTCTGCATTTTTTTCTGTTTTACTGTTAACTGTACGCAGTAAGAAAGAGGTGAAGGGAAGAAAACAATAAAAGCTCTGACCCTGGACAATGAAAGGGAATTTCATGGGTCTTGATGGTATTCCATGAACATAAGAGGTCGTCATATGTATTCTATAAGCCCACAGCACCAGCTGAATGGTCCTGAGATAAACTGAAATGCTTTGAATGTGTAAAAAGTCTGTAGTGTAATTTCTTTTTCTTTCAGATTCTTTGTAATTTCACTAAATTATGCCCATGAATTCTTGCAAAAGTAAACTCTGCTGAAGTAAATGAGAATTTTTTTTATACATATATATCTCAAAAATCAGTTTTATCGTCTCCAGCACAAAGAACAAGTGTGCCTGAATAACAAACCCAAAATTAAATAGTAAAGATTGGATTCTAAGTATGAAATATTAGAAACTGCATAATAAGCCTGCTCAGCCTGCTCCGTTCCAACATTTTAGCTGCTTTATGACAAAAATGAGTCATTGCAAATACCATGTTATTAATGAAATGGACTAAATTGCTTATTACAAAGTTAGATCCCATTCATTTTTTGTCCTTATAAACAATATTGGAATTTTGCAGCTTTTGTTTTATTATTTTTCAGCTTTGACAAACAAGCACCAACTTATCACTCAGGTGGTTTGTCATAGCCTGCACTTTTCAGACAGTATTAGAAAACACAATGAACTTTCTGCAAAAAGTACTAAAGTTATTTGAAGAAATTATTTGAAGAAATGAACATCTATAACAAGCATTATTTCATTATTCTGAAAAAGAACTATGAAATTGTCATGTAAAAATGGTATGCTGATGGAGGGGAAACTTAACAAAGCAAATACTTATTTTCAAGTCAAGCTGCAGAAATGTGAGAAGTCACCTAATGTGTGAGAACCTTAATCTGTGGGTTTGCAGCCTTTTGAGGCAAAACAGTGGTAGAATGTTGTTATATTATAGGGCTTGTCTTGTCAGGTACTGTAATGTGCGCATAAAATTATGCATGTGATGGGAATTAATGGAATTTCTCAAAAAGAAACCAATTGTGTCTCATTGCATGTTTGAGATTGGCCCAGTATTTGGAAAGTATATCTCAGCATGTTTGTTCTCTCTTTTGGTTTATCGGTTAATATCCACAAACCCATGAGTTTGAATATAATAATGCATTAATTGCAATGCAAAAGAGAAACATGCAGCTCTCAACACTACGTCTGGGGGCAGAGAAGGTGTTATGGAAGGGTGCACCTCATGGAAATGGTGAAATTGCAGCTACAGGCCCAGATGGAGATGCTTTCTTTGGGGAAAGCCAGACAAATTCATGGAAGCAGCTCCTCCAAAGGCTAGGAGCAGTGCACACTGGGGCTGTGTGCACCTTAGAAGATCTCTTCTGCTAAAGAGCAGGGCTTGGTCACTTAGTGAAATGACTGTAGGATGTATCTTTACAATAACAACACTTCTACATACAGAGGAGCCAATCCCAAAAGAAGGTACCCAAATGCTGCTGTAATTGAAGATCCAAAGTGTGTTCACTCCTGTAGACTAAAGAACCAAAACTGGTCATCTCCACAGCTGAATCCAACCCTAACATGAACATCTGTGATTTGCACAGGATGGATCTGAACCCCTCCACTCCCTATGTTGTGCAGTGCACTAAGTCCACTCAGGTGCATTTACCATAAGTGTTGCTTCTCCTTACTGCAGGTTGTTGGACTCCTGGATGCTGAGAATTTTACTTTCCATGCTTAAAAGCACAGACCCACAAGAGAACACTGCATTTGACGTGAGGCTGTGGAACAGGCTTCCAAAATTAATTGATAGTATTGGGATTATGGGTGTGTAGTTGGTTAGAAGTGTGTAACATCGTAGGGTGGAAAACTTAAAGTTTAGGGTTTTAGAATATAGAAATAAATATGAAGGAAAATCGATGTTTTAGGGCAGAGGCAGGTTGTTCTTCTTTACCCTCTTCTTCCTTCTTCTTCACCTTCTTCTTCATGGGTTTGTGTGATGTTTTGTGATTGGACAGAAAAGTCCACATTGCGGGCTTTGAAGGATCAGTTATTTGTTTAAAAGGGAAAATAATCTAGGTATCCTTTTTTAATTGGATAGTTTAGTCTTAAAAGACCTTGCAACAAGAGATAGCCATTTTGTGCCTTGCTAATGAAATGCTGCTGAACTCATGGTTGTGAGGCTGTTTCACTGATAAGAAATAATAAACACCTGAGTCCAAACATTAAATACTGTCTCAAGTGCCTTCAATTCTGACCACAATACAGATGAAAGAAAAATTGAAAAAAACATACTGTTAATATGAATAATGGAATTGCTATGTAAATACCTTGTTGCTTTCCTTATGCTACTGGAGAATAAAAATCCATCAGTTGGAGAACTGGTTTATGACAGAATGACAACTACTCAATAACGTGTATTTTTTGAGACACAAATCTCTTTTCGAAAAGAAGAGAATGTAACTTAATTGACACTTTTGCAAGCAATGGTTGCTTCCTTTTCAAGTGTTCACCTTGCTGAGGAAAAAATTGAAATGCAGCCCAAGATGTAAAATATTGATGTTGCATTATTCAAATGAGAAAGCTTTGGTATGCGTCTCTTTTGTTTAATCATGCTAAAAGCAGAAGTGCACAGGGCATAAATGACAGAACAATAGGGCTCTTATGTATTTAAATGACATCAGACTCACAATGTAGAGCAGAAAATAAAACGCCTCTAAACCTAACATTTCCTAAAAATCACAGACACATAGAGAGATTAGGGTTTATTAACAGGATCCTGTTGTGGAGTTTTTTATTAATGGTAGTCTTTTTGAGAATGATGTTATGCTTAAATGTGCTAATGTAAACAGAAAAAACAATGGTCTGTATGTTAAGACCATAAACTTAAACATTTGAAGTTAGGCAGTTCCCATGGAACCCTTTTTTGGGATAATTTTAATATCTCTGCTAAGAAAACAATCATTATTTATATGATCATACACTGTATCTGTCACCCACCTTCTGCCTCTTTCAAGACTAAGGATGGACAATGCTCACTTAACAAAGCACTATTCAGCATTACATTTCATCTCTATTCAGCATTAAATTTCATCTCTATTCAGCATGTGGCCTTTTGACATGTTTATTGTATTCCTTGTTCTGAATATCAAACTGTTAATACTCTCTTGTTTTTCTCCTTTTGTTGTACTCCTCACTGCAATTTTTGACTGCATCACAAGCAACACTGAATTTATCTCAGAGCTTCTGTGAGGCAAATTAACTTTTTTCTGTGTTGCAAAGGAGAAATAGGTATTTATGCAGGATAAAGGCTCTGATATTAAGAGCCCAATCTAAGATCCCCATAGTCTGATTTTTCACAAATTTTATCTTTATAATTTTGGAAAAGTCTGTGTTATTTAAGTGCATGTATTTCCTAACTCATTAATATTTGGGCATTGCCAACACTTTCTAAAATTGATGTTAAAGTTCTATTCCCATTGTTTACAAGTAAAACTAATTAGTATTATACTTAACCACAAGACAAAAATTTTTCACTGCTAGTATGGTTGAACACTGAAACAGGTTTCCCAGAGAGGTTGTGCATTTTTTGTCCTTCAAATGTGATATCCAAAACCCAAATGGGCAAGATTCTGGATAATGTTCTTTGGCTGACCCTACTCTGAGCAGGAGATTGGACTGGATAATCCTCAGAGGTGCCTTCCAGCCTCATCTACTCTGTGATTTTGGGCTTCTGTGAGATTTTACCTAGGGCTGAAAACATTTAGCTAGCTGAAAATATTTATAAGAAAGAAGGAGCTAAAAAATACAGATCATATTTATGCTTATCTCAAATTAATTAAAATCTTACACTGGAGTTGTTTTTATTTAGTCTGATGTTTCAGTTCAATCAAGATAATGTCAGCATAAAATTAAATTAATAAAAAAATAAATAGCTGCGTTTAATCAAACTTAATTAACAGTCCATATCTATTTTTCTTAGATTTAGTACAAATATTGTGAAATGAATCTAAATATTTTTATATTTTAAAAGGTACCTTCAATGAAGGAGAGATAATTCATATAAGATCATGAAGTTGCAGTGTAAATTAAAGAAGATTTATGGAAATAGCAAGAATTGCATGATTTAATCTAGGGAAGAAGATTGTTAGAATTTGAAAAACCTAACTCTCTATGTTCAAATTACTTCTTTTTGTTAGAATTTGAAAAACCTAACTCTCTATGTTCAAATTACTTCTTTTTGTAACACAGAAGAATGAAAAATGCAAATTACTTATAATACAATATATCTTACAGTAAGTATATGTTGGAGCATAATGCATGATAATTGAAGATTCTGTAGTTCAAAGCAGGCATCTGAATTAACAGGAATGGTACAGAAGGACTTGCCTATCCTCTCACTGTCCAGGTGATGGCAGAGATCCCATAGGGCCCACATGGGAACTGCACCACCTCCCACCCACTGAGGGACAGGGGAACCTCTTGCAGTGCTGGATCACAGAGCAAAAAGCACCTCCCTGCTCAGTATTTCCTGCTGGGACTGGGGCTCCAATCTCTCTCTCTACACAGTGAGATTGGAGCTCTGTGCAATGGTGGATGTGGACACAAGGGGATGTGGAGCTAGAGTCCAAGCTGGGCATTGCAGTTGGAAGACAGGACTGCCAGGGAAGCTGAAGATCCCTCAGCAGCTTCATCTCTCTGGCTAATGCCCAGCAAAACACTCCCTACTATACTACACAGTTACATATATCATATACTCACTATGCTGTCCCATAAAAGAGCTCTCTAAAATCTTTTGGCCAGTAACCTGGTAGATCCATAAGCTCTTGCACTGAGGTGTGTTATCACTCTTAAGGTCTTGTAAGGATTCCTTCAATGCTGCTCAATGGGAGCATCAGTTTTAGAAACCAAAATTTGAAAATGCTGTCTTAAGCCCTGAATATTGATGTGACGCTTTTATCACGAAGAGAGCCCAAATGAAACCAAGCACTGTCTGCACAAGACAGGGATGACTGTAAAATTCTCTTTGCCCACAAGAGGGTACATCCCATACTGTGACACTTCTTAGGTCAGGATAAAAATTCAGTTTAAACAGTCAATGAATGTGGTGCAAAACTGGTCACATTTTAGATGCTTTCTCTTACACTGAACAAGATAAAAGGAAAAAAGTCATCGTGTGGAGTTTCTAGAGATAAGAAAAGGAAGGAAGATATAAAAAACACTGAACTCAACAAAATTAAACTCATATGGACTTGAATTGGATCAGAATGAAAAGAATAAAACAGAACATCATCATCATCATACTTTCTACAGGTCAAGACCCTATTATGCCTAATGGTGTCCATCTACAAGCACACACATCACTGAATATTTGCCTTATTTATGTAATCTAGCAAAAATATCTTTAGAATTTATTTTTAAATGTAAAAATTAGTTTTGGGAACTTAACTCCAGAATTACTAAATACCTGGTAGACATTCAGAAAAAAAAAAAGCCTGAATTTAAAACCACTGTATTTCACTCTTGGTAAAATCCATGAGTTGTGTTACCTTTACATAGTGCTGTCTTGCTCTACATTGTACTCCTGCAGAGCCCTATATATGCATGCCTTTGATCACACAAATGCACTTCTAAGGTGAAGGAAAAATGTAAATAACAATGAGAAATTGTTGCACAACGCATTTTTTTTTCTATATTAGCCAAATGTTTATTTCTGTACCTCTGTGTCTCCCAAGGAAATAATTTCCACAAGTTCCCACCCTTAGTGCTTTAACTCTGTTGGCTATGGAAGTAACTTCAGAGATCTTTTAATCGCTGTTAGACTCCATGTGCAAGACAGCAACATCCCGGAGTTTTAGACTCTTGACTAGTAATACCTTAACACAAATAACAGTTAAAGAAAAGGATTTCTAAAAGACATGGTTGCTTTTAGGATTATGTTTTCCTATCTTTCCTTGAACCCATCTAACAGCTCTCCTGCAAAATAAGTGGGCATACAGCTCTGCAGAAACACAGCTGAAAAGCAAGTGGACTTAATAAGTGCTCCTCAGTATCTGAAAACATACAACTAGAAGATGTGAAGGGAAGGAGAAAAACATCATGGTCTCACTTTTTCTCTGTGTGAATGCCTTCAGTAATGTTGTTAGTTTTAGTGGGGTCACACTGTTATCTGTATACTCCACATCTTCAGCTTTCTTACAGTGTCTATTGGACTGATATCATAAACCAGACGTGCAGCAATGAAAGAACATGGGTCTTGAAAGAGCAACATCTCATTCACTTATCACATTCAATGGAAGGGGTTGTTACTGAGGATTTGTGGCCTTCCAATACACATGGGAAAAAATAGAAATGACAGACTGTAATTAAAGACTGCTTTAGTGCATGTGCAAAAGCAGACAACATGAAAATTTGAGGAGTGAATTTAATTCTCCCATTCCCAACCATTAAAGTGTTTGGCTTTGTAATTCCAATATTTTAACATAATTTTTGTTATGTTATGTATATCTGTAGGACCCCACTTTTTACTTTACAGCTCCTGAGGGACTGAATGCTTCAGAGTTAATGAACTTTCTCATCAGTTGGCCATTAGTTTGAACTGAAGCCAACTCATCAGGATGAAAAGCATCTTGCATCTAATGGATGTTTGGGGTTCTGTATAGAATGAGTTTGGCAGGTCTCTTTCTCTAGCTGCCACAACACAAACACGCCATAATGCTCTGTGCTAATTGGCGGATTCAGTGAAGTGGCCAAATGTTGGCTGATCTATTGAGTCTGATCTACCCTTTTTGCCCCTGGAGGAAATCTTCCACCTCAGGTATGCTGTCATGGTGTGTTAGTGTTTGTTAAGCTTACCAGACTGCCTTTTTTCCAAATCCAGAGGATATCCATCATGAAGGATATCTGGTGATGCCTCTCATTATTACTAAAACCACACAATTATTTAAAGTTGCCATTAATACATTTTTTGCACATAGGCAAACATTTCATTAGCTCAACTGAATGAAATGTCACCCTCTGCTATACAAAGCTTGGCAGCTACATAAGTTTGCAAAACTCCTATCTGCTTTACAGAGAGTTTATCAGTTTATGCGGGTCCAAGTTTGTGTCCCAGTCTTGTATCAACAAGTGTTTGTGTTTACCCAGAGTTCCCTTATATTGTGATCCTTCAGCCTTTCATTTGTACATTCCAGGATATGTATACATATTTTATATTTTATATATGTACATATATAATATCAGTACATTCAATACTTCTTCTTGGAGGAAAAAAACAAAAGTCTGTCTCTGCACATATTAATTGGAAATTCTTGGTATGTCAGTGAATGAACAGCTAAAAAGCTTTTTTTTGAAAATAATCTTTTTTATTTTTGATGATCTTTTTGATGATCCTTTTATTCTTTTTTCCTCCCCAATAATATCATAAAGTAACTAAAATAACCGAAACAACCAGCTGGAAAGATGCCAGACTAACATGGAAGAGAGACATCTGAGGTGCTGTTTAAGCCATGCCTACCAGCCTTTTCTGCCTTTTCCAGGGAAGATTTCAAGGAGAGATTTGCCACCAGAAATCAGTCATGCTGCCAATGAAGCACAGAGAGTTTTAGATGCACGTGTTGTCTGATGTATCTTGCTTTTGGATATCTCCCCCAAGTTGGGATACTCCATGGACAATTCTGTGGTGTACTCTGCTGGAAGGTATCTGTTCTTCCCAGGCAGCTCTTATGTTTTGTTAGTCAGGCAACAAAAAAAAGAGTCTGTTTGGAGCAGATTTCTGTTTGCTCCAGCTGTTTCCAAGATATAAATCTGCAGGAGAACGATGCCAGCTTTGAGGGCTGGGTATTATATTTTCTTTGCTCTGTGCAGCCTTCTCCCTCTTACAAACACAGCAGTTGGCCTCCATCCTCCTCTACTCCCTCCACTCATTCTTGCTCAGTGTTTGATTGTGCTTTGGGCACGTTACCCATGGGCTCTCTCCCTTTTATTCTCTTTCTGCTTTTATTTCTGGTAATGCAAGAAGATATTTGGTTTGTATTCGTGACTTTATGTATAAAGCACTAAATGGTAATATCTTTATCATTTTTGCCAATATAAATTATAACTATTCTCATGCCCTCATAAGGGGCAGGAATTGTTTCTTAAACCACTACCTTTTTTTAAGTTATAGATTCTTTTTTTTCTCCCTCACAATTGATTTCAACTCAGGACACCTACCCATTACTGCTCAAAAAATTTCATAATTATTTCAAGTTTATTTAATCCATTTGACAGGAAAAGTTTTGGTGGTGTACTAGGGAGGGTAGGACATAACACCATATGCAATTGAAATATGTTAGAAATGTACATAAAAAGTCTAAAAATACATGATTGCACTTGCTAAACACATAATTCCAGTTTTAAAACAATTCGCTAATACTAACCATTAAATATTACTTTAAAATACTTTTAAATTATGGATTTATTTTTTATGAAATTATAGCATAACCTGAGTTGAAAGGGACCCCCAAGGATCATGGAAGTCCAGTTCCTGGCCCTGCACAGCACATGCCAAGTGTCACATCATGTGCCTCAGAGCATTGTCCAAACACTTCTTGAGCTCTGTCAGGTTGGTGCTGTGACCACCTCCCTGGGGAGCCTGTTCCAGTGCTCAGCCGCCCTCTGGGTGAAGAATGTTTTTCTGATAAGCAAACTAAATCTTCCTTGAGGTTTTGCCCCTAGGTTGGGATGCGTATCATTTATCAAATAAGCAATGAATTAAATAGAAGAGGGGACAGTAAAACTGACATGTTTATATTAACAACTGTGTCTGCAATGAAAAAAAGGTAAACCTTTGAAACCTAAATACCAATTGTTTTCCAATGTTAATGAACGAAGTCAACATTCTACACTGTATTTCCACCAATGCTGTAATTTCTTTTTTTTTTTAAGTAACCAGGAGTAATTTTTTCACTTACACAACTGTGGCACCAGTTCTAATGTTTCTTTTCTTCCAAACCCTCCTGGAATACGTCAAATTTGGGGACAGGACTATACTGACAGAGCTGTTTCAGGACCTCTTCTAGCTTCTATACTTTTACTGTCGTCAAGGTGTTCTCAACATCAAACACTTTGTCAGACTGTTCTTCATCAAAAATTCAAGAAAAAGGAAGGATCGACTTATAAGACAACCTACAAAAAGTCCATAAGGTCAAAGCTCTCATGTTAGTAGCAGATGGACAGGGACTTTCCTGGTTGTCATGGCATCTGACACCTTGAGGTTTTAACATTTTTTCAATATCATGCTTCAAGAGTTACTTCCACAAAGACCACAATTTTAATCAAACACTGGTAAGAGCAGAGCTTAGATCTTCAGTGAAGGCACTTGTCAGCAAACTGCATCAGGAAACAGCTATAAACACTTCAACTCTGTCCCTATAGAATTCTTCTATTGCAGAACTTATTGCAGACAATGTTGCTTCTTTGAAATATTTTTGTAAAACTGCAGGGTGGTGAGTTTTTTTTCTATTTTCGGTCCTCCTCACAGGTTACCTTTTTTCCATGTAGTTCAGCGAAATTTACTGAGCCATAATCCTCTATTTTCAGTGTATGGTTTGGAAGGGAAAAGAGAGGACTAAAAAAAGAGAAAGAACACTTGAAAGTGCAGGAACTTTGAAGAAATGAAGAGTCAAAATTTCTCAAAGGATGTAGGATCAGCTTTAATAATAAAGTCACACATAAATCCAAGCCAATGAGAGACACTGCCATTTGCTTCATGACTCAGGATTTGGAACTGCTCATCTTGTAAGAATTTTTCAAATAGATCCTAATACGTACAATTCAGATAAGATTTTTGCCCTTTTTATTTGTATTTCTATAGATATTTTAGTTATATTTATACAGACATTTTAAATGCTTACTCTTGATTGTCTAAGATAGAAAGGCTTAGAAATTGCATATAATAGGCAAGTATGTCTCAAACACTTCATAAGGCTATTTTTAGTTTCACATAAAGCTATCCATCTACAAAGGCAGATATTAAATGATTAAACAGTGATCTATATAAAAATTTCTACAATTCTTCCATAGGTCTAATTAACTTTCCTTTCGTATTTTTAGTAATATATGTGTAAATGAGTGTAATATCACAGGAATGCAACAATTGTTATCTGCAGGGAATTACAAGGGGCCTTGGTGACTAATGCTTTATTTTCAGGATACTGTAGGATATCCCAAATCCTGTATCCACAAAATGGTGCATACTTTTCAAGTGGGATCACAAAATGAGTTAATAATTCATATTTTACAATATTTACTGCATAAAAGGGGTCATGCTACACTTTTCCCATTCACAAGCTCTGGACCCAGACTTTCCAACCCTTTATTTATCAAAAATGAAATATTATGCTAACCATGACCTTTTAACAGCAGCCTATTCACAGTGGCCAAAGGTTTTTATTGCTGACCTATTAACCTATTATAAAACAATAATTTCCCTGGGTAGCCTTCTTTTTTATTTTTTTAAGGAGAAGCAAAATAAAACCACAAAGATTAAAAGAATAAGGATTAAAACTCCCTGAAACATTCACCAAACACAGAATTTCTTCTTGTTTCCTCTGCCAGAACACATCAAGCAAATACTATAATTTATAGCTTACCCCCCTTATAAATCATGAATCCACACAGGAAAAAAAAATCTATTCTGTACATACCTCTCTTCTAGTAATTTTAAGTTTTCCCATGTCCATTAGGCCCTTACAACCTAATCTTGCTCTGCCAATTGCTCCCATGGTGAGATCATTAAGTAAATTATTTAAAGATCAAACAGCCTGCAGTGACAATGGAGTTCCATGTAAGGTAAATGCTTCAAAGCCCCCCCTCTCCCTTCTCAAATTATAGCTCTACAGGCTATTCATCACCTCTGGATGGGGCATGCCCCACCATTACTTGGCTTTTTGCTGCAGGCTAAGGTAGCACCACTAATTGGCCTTTGTAACAAAACTGACCTGTGGACAGGATAAAACTTGTTTGGAGCTTTAGAGACAACAATTATTCAAGGTTAAAAACACATCAATGCCAGAGCTACGTCACTATAATAAGGGTGAATGAATTTCTTCCTCTTGGGTCTTAATGTGAAAGAATGCGTTCATGTTGTGCCCATGCCAAACAAAAGCTCCTTCAGGTAGTTGAACTGGTCCACTTTTCTTTCTTTCCCCCACCCCTTCTTTTTTAGCTCAAGGACAAGTAGGTCTATCATTTTCTTTATTTCTTCAGAGTCCCTCACAGTGAGGGCCCTTTGATCTCTGAGAATAATGGTAGATGGAACAATTTAACTGCTTCATACAGGTGCAGGAGTTTATTTGACAGGTTGTGGCTTTTATTTCTAGCACATTAGCTGCATGCATACAAATGGGCTCTTGACAGACTCAAGCAGGTAGCTCAGAATTTTTAATTTTTTTTCTTTTTTTTTAAAGAAGCCTCAACAAAGCCTGACCACACCTGCAATGATGGCACAATTTGAAACGCCGCATAAATTAAAGACAGGTAAGGCCAATGGCTTCCCTGCTGTGAATGAATTTTTACAGCCAGTGAAAACAGCAGGTAGGAGGAAAAGCAGCACAGATCAAGTAAAAAACAAGGGATCTTGTCAGTTGTCTCTCAAATTAAAGAGATCCTATTTGATCTGAGTTACTTTAAAATAAATAGTGCTACTAGACAAGATTTTACGTTGTATTGCCTATAGTAGGATAGAATGAAGGCTAGAAGCAAAGCGAGGGAAAAGATTTTCAAATTGCATTTACTCAGACCAGCACTTTTTTCCCAAAGGAAGATTATCTGCATGAATTTCCTTGAAGTTAGAGTTACATATGATTATGACTAGTAAAATGAAAATCTGCCCTTTGAAGCCTTGTAAAATGCGGGTTTCTTCACTCTTTTTTAGGTTTTTCACTTAAAGTGTCATTGAAATGGCTTGCATAAGGGGATGCCATTCAACAGTGCACCAGCTAATAATAAGTCTGCTAAAGATTGGCTCTTCTGACGGCTACCACTTATGGAAGAAACATACACAGTTTTTGTTTATTTGTCTCCACTCTCCTGTTTGAACTTGCTTTTTTTTCAGTGCATTGCAGTTTTTCAAAGAGTATCTTGCCCTCAAAGCCATGAATTCAAGATAAATAAGGTGTGGGACATTGTGCCAACATAAACAATTTTTTTGGAAGTTTTATAACAAATGCAGTTATGCTAGAGGCAAGATATTTTGTATTGGTTTAGTTTATTTGACACTCGGGACTATTTATTCCAGACTAACAGTTTTTTTATGGCAATGTAAGTGCTTTTGCTTTAGCACTTAATATGTAACACTATAAATGTAAGTGTGACACTGTGCTTAAAATTTTAAACCTCGAGGTTACATTGACATCACCTCTGCTGACATGGCTGTGACGGAGGTAAGAGGAGGTCAGAGCTGAGAAAAACCCTCTAATAAACCATCTATGAAATTGTGCATTCTTAGGGGGTGTTTTGTCACTGCATCAGGTTGGTGATGTGCTCCTGTAGGATACATGGCCCATTTATCACCTGTGTGGTAGCTATAGTAGCTATTAAACAGATTTGGCAAAAAGTACACCTCTGTTTTCTGGGCAATATAATATTCTC
>JAYDZK010000113.1:31435315-31453488 GCA_034509185.1 Euphonia xanthogaster | reverse complement strand
AATATAGTATTCTCAGAGAGGCAACAGAAGCACAAGACTGAGCTGAGGAATAAATACTTAAAATAACTATTAGTCAGTTTAACTGTGTCAAACTTGTGCATAGTGAGTCATGTTCAAATGTAATTAAAATACATGGTGATTCTTCGGGTAAACTGGTATTTTACTCCACATAAATGACCCCTTCCAAAAGAGAGCTTGAGCCACACCTAAATGCTTCAGAGGAAAAGTCCTAAAGTGAAGGTGGAGGGTCTAGAGTGTATTTTTTGCTGATAGAGCCCAGAGTACTGAAATTCTGAATTGGATGAAAGCCACAATTTTCTGCTGGCACGGTATAAGGCAGTGTAATTATCCTAGGAATATTTCTGCTATTGGGACATTCTTAGAGGATTTCTGTAATCAGCTGATGGGAGAGGTAGTTTAACTACACTGTTTTGCTCATTTTTGCATATTGCAGTTCCTGGGTGGGGGGCTCCACATTGTCTCAGTGCTGCAGGTCTCGTGTAGATCAGTGACCACCTGCAGAATTACTTCTGCTGACAGTCTTCCAAGGAGTTCTGCTGCTCTCAAGCTGGATTGCAAATAGCTGCTGTAGATCGTGCTGACACAGAGCCTGCTGGGGCCACTTCAGCAGGGAAGATGGCACCCTGCAACAGGGCAGAAGGAAAGTGTCCTGCCCTGCAGAGCAGCTTCTGTGTCACTGTGGGAAATGCTGCCCAAAGCCTGTAACACAAGGGCTCCCCCAGGCCGGACCACAGGCTCTGCCGGGGGTCTCACCACGAGATCAGTATCTGCAAACCAGCTCAATTCCATATTAAATTCTTTCTTCTTCACCCTGCACCAGCTGTCCTAGGATGCTGTCAAACAGGTGCTCCTTGTCCTAGAACAAACAGCCTCCTTCTTTGTTTGTTTGCCTGTTAATTAAAAAGCAAATTCTCATTTGGAAAAAGCCGAACATCAGGATGTAGGAAAGACTGGCTCAGACACAGCAATGAGTCCTGTCGGCAGTCTGCTGCTCTAACTCCCATACCCAGAGTCCAAGAATAAATGTGAGGTGTTCCAGCTGCCAAAACAGTTTCTGTAAAAAAAAAAAAAAAAAAAAGGAAAATGTGAAATGCATTAATGATCAGATATTTCAGAATACCTAATGAGAAAAAAACTGAAGACTTATCCTGTTCTTCCTGTTTTGCCTTTTCTATTTTAACACTGGGAATAAATATGCCTCAGCAGATTGTATTTCTGTTAAAGATCTAACAGGTTTATGACAGTACTAAAACAGTGTAGCAAACATGGAAATTAGCGTAAGAGTCTTTTAGCATGCTTTATTACTCTTATTTAACAAAAAGTATAATAGCTTTGTAGCACCTAAATGTACCTAAGTAGGGACTTTTTTCACAAGAATTTTAATTTAGATCTGGTAACGAATCAATCAAACTTCATTGCCAAGGATTTTTAATATACAAATCTAGAGAATTACAGAGTACCTGTTACCTCATATTCAACAGATTAGAAACTGAGCTACAAAAACCCAACTTCCAAAAGTCCATATGTAATAATATACCAATTGATACACTGTATGATGGACTAGTTAAAACAGGGCTATGATAAATTCTTTCTCAATGCTTCATTTTTTTCAAGGAAGACTGGAATATTAAATCAGTGGTGGTCCAGTGGTAGTGGTCAGAGAGGACATCAGAATTTTATTTACTTATCCTGGGTTTCTTTGTAAGGGATTAAAGAAGAAAAAAAAAAAAAATCTGTTTCAGTGGAGAGCATTTTCCCCTTCAGTGGATGATTAATTTACAGTGTGACTTTCATGGTTCTTGTAACTGGTCATCTGAAATGGCTTCCTTTCTCACCGTGGCATTGACCATGGAAGCATTTATGATTTGTTCTTGTGGGCCCGATGTAGGCCCTTGTTCAGTCCTTATTCTGGCTGTGAAAACCATCTGCCATGACTCACTCTGAGAGCACCTTGTCTAAGTGATTTCAGCTGGACTGGTGTTCTACTGCAGTGATGCATGCAGAGAAGCTAATGTATTTCCAGGCAGAAGTACATTAGGAAATATGGAGAGTAAGTAACTGCACAACCATCTCCAAATAGTTCAACTGCACAATCATGTTAAGGGTCATGCTATAGCTACTGTGGTTCCCAAAAATATGGCAGAGCTGTTAACTGCATCACCTTAATCTGTAATTTTTGCACTTCATCCCAGTGTGGATCCCAGCTGGACAAAGCACTTTGCTGCTCTTCTGGGGAGGCTTACTTTCAGGACAAGAAATAATTGGTCATCGGGTCTTTTTCATTCTGAATTCTCCATCTCTGCGGCTTGATTCACTACAGATAACTCAGAAAGTAGCTGCATTATGCAAGTTTTTAGTTTCACTATTGGAGATTGATTCATTCCATACTTTTCAGAATTCTGTGTTTATTATCTTTTTATAAGAAATATTTAAATGAGAGCTGAAATTTCTACTGTCTGAAGCAATTAAATCTGTAATCTGCTTTCTACGTGCAATTGAGCATGTAACCATCTCAACCCATAATAAACAAAGCTATATTTGAAGTCAGAGAGAAAGTAACACAGAAAGCTGTTACTTCTCAATGACCAATGGAGAATTGTCATGACTTGCCCGCCATAAGACTCTGCTCCAAACTGAGACAAATTTCATGGATGAAGGACCACAACTGGATACAGCATGAATTGTTCCTCTCAAGCAATTAGCTAAAACAGCAAAGACTTCGGCTTGCTAAAGTCTGTATAGCCAAACGACAAAGAATTATTAAGGCTATTATTATTTAACTTTCAATACATATCAACCATCAATTATATACTCCATTTAGTTACTATATCTAAAGATGACAGGTTAGCATATACAGTGTTTCTTTCAAGCTACTATTTTGCCATCAAATATTAATGTAATAATTATGTATTGGTCTAGATTAACTACATTTAGATTATTAAACAGCACCAAAACAAGATTTTTTTCTTACCTATACAGAATAACGGAGATTTCTTGTTTTTGCAGCTCCTCAAGTGTCTACTGCATTCAAAGTTGCTCACAACTAAAGTGTAATCAGTTAACCTTTTTCTAGCCTTCTGTGCATGCACCCACATCACAAACAAAACTGCAGTTTGAATATTGCTGACTGGAGTAATGCTCATTTTTTTCTCCTAACAGAGCCATAATAAAAACCCTTCTCCTGTTCATGAATAGACCTATAGCCTTATACTTGAAAAAATTTATAAAGTCCTGCCATTTTGCACATCTCTGTGAAAAACCACACATCTCAACTGTTTCAAAAATGACTGAGGATATGACAGGTACTTTCAATGGTGCAGCTAAAAAGTACCCAACATGTTAGATCCTGAAGTTCCTAATTAATGCTGCAATGCTTTTTCTCTTGAGCAGAGGCTTTAAAAATTAATTCAAAGTCAATGAAAAAAAGTATAACCTTTCCCATGACTTCAAGGACTTCAAATATGAGTTTTAACTGAACTTGAAATTTTCCAGATGTTTCAACTCATGTACATATTTAGCCACTTCACAGGACTTTGCTCGCTTAATTTCTCAGTTTCTCTTCTTACCTCTCCTGTTTTTGTTTTGGTGTGCCAAATAGGTTGAATTACTATTTTCCCCATTTGCTTTTTTCCTATCTCACAAGCTCCTCCCAAGGGGTTTTCATCTTAGATTAGCTGTATTGTCAACCTGCTCCTGAAATTTGCCTGTTTTCAGCAGATTTTGTCTTGCAGAGCAAGCTGCTCATTCTGGTAGTAGAGGAGCACATTCTCTGATGGCTCCTAAAGGATGTAAATTTTGGAGTTTGGAATAATCTCTACTGGCTATTTTGTATCCCTAAATATGCTTTTCGTTTGTTCTAGCTACACCTGAATCTTCTTGGGCTCTTAAGTAACCTTCAAAATTTCCTGGCGAAGCTGTAATTGATCATGAGGATGGCATGTAGGAATGCCTGCACCACTAACTGATGAAGTGCATAGAGGAAAGGAGTTTGATTTGCTACAAGCCACTTTGAGTCCAGGATCTTGTGACTCTCCTGGTTTTACTGGCAATGAAGTTTGCTTTGGCCACTGGTCCCAGGCGTGCCCTGTGCCTGCCTACAGTGCTTGCTGCTGGAGCAGACTGGCTCTGCCTCTCAGGGAGGCTCCTCTGCATGGTGCCCATGTGTGGGACTTCAACCCTGCTTCCACCAAGGGGGAAATCATTAGTGGCATGTTCAAACACATATCACCAGGTTCCTGTAAATACAAAGCGAATTTCCACCACGTCACTGTGTCACTGGTGTAGCTGTGCCCATTAGATCTTCCATAAAAAATCTGGTGCTAAATTGTAAGGGTTTCAGTCCACGTGAAACTTGTTTTTGACAGCATGAAGAAAATTTCAATGGGATAGGATGCCACTGTCTGTGCAGTTTAGGATTTTTCCTTCTCCAGTAGCTGTTTGCAAAGAACTGGCTGGCCTCAGAGCTCTTTCTACTCTCCCTTTTAGGTGACTACCTGCACTAAAGACCACTAAAACCCTGACATCCACCCTAAATATAAAACCAAAACCAAAAAAAAAACATCAGAACAAATTAAGTGGACTGGTTAGCTTTGTCAAGGTAGTATCACTTCATTAGAACTTTTAAGCAAATTTTGGTCCTTAGTCTTTCACTACAAATTAAGATCAATTTAAGATTACTATATGAGTCAAAATAGTTTTGGCATCTCCATAAGGAAAGCACTATATTTTTTTAAAAACAATTATGTTCTTGCTTTGCTATTTTGACATAGGTGTGTTTGAGTAGCACTGATCATTTGAGCACAGTTATAGGACTAACATCTTCTATTGCTTGCTGGTTTCTTAATTAAAAACAATTCTATACTATTTACCAGCTCTATAGGTTTATGTAAGTAACCTATAACAATAAATATGAGGTGCATTTGCCTGAAATATGGATTTGTCTCCTCTTGGCCTATGAATACAATGGAGCATTATCACTTTCACCCTGTAGACTGAACCACAGCACTGCATAATGCAACTTCAGTCCATTTTGAGATGGCTGCAAATTGTCATAATTTTTTGTTAGAGTAATGATCAAATATTGATATTTCTTCAGTTCATACAAATGGATAAAACCTTTTTACATGCTACTTAGTCAATATATTCTGATGTTCACATTAGGGATTTGGAAATCAATGTAGTTTTCCTGTTATTCTTTTATGATTAAATCAATTGGGGTTATTTACTCATAGCAGAAAATATGGGTGATTGAAAACCCTACAGCTTGGTGAATAGCTTTCTCACTACTGCTGCCCTGTAATGAGAAGGTACAGGTTCTTTTCAGGGGTTGACTAAACTTGCTTATGTATAGAAGCCATTTGAGGTGCAAAAATTGTTTATTATTAAGGGCTAGCAGTGTTTCCTGCCAAAGGGCATCTTCGTCATTTGCTGTTACATTAACAGTGACAAAGCATGGAACTACTAGAGCCCAGCAGTGCTGATCATATGGGGGGAAATAGCAGATACTCGGTAATTCAGCTTAAACCAGCACACTTTGACTCCCAGGTTAGAGACACCAGTTAAAAGAAAATGGAATAATAATATGGATGCACAACAGGAATTTTGGAAATATTATTCTTGAGAATCAGAGCTATAGAAACGTAGAAGGTTGTGCATTAAGCAGATTTATGTTAAAACTTCCCATAAAAGTAGCTGCAGCATAATCTGATATTCCAGACTGGGCAAACAGGTTTTGTTCATATTTCAGAGGCAAGAACAAATATTAATTAGTGCAATAACTTTAAGTAAAGCTACAGTTAATGCATTGGAATGCAAAGCTTATATTGCTGGAGCCTACGTTCCCATGTTAATGTAATTTCTGTGGGAATCATCCATACTTTTCATTGGGAAGGGAAGTATGTGTGTGTATAGAATGCACCTACTTGGCTATTCCCTTGGTGCATTTAGAGAAAAGCACCTCTCATTCATTACAATTATTTCAGTTCAAGACTATTTGATCAACTTAAAACCCAGTTGAATCTCGGAATCCCACTATTCTTATTTGTGCAGCTCATTCCAGAACCTCAAATTTGGAAGTACTATGGTGCTTACACCTGATGGAAAAAAATATTTTTCATCATTTAAGGTACAGAATATATAACCATTCATAGACAGAATCAGAATTTATCAGAATTTAGAGGCCCAAAAATCCCAAATCAGATTGTCTTGTGAAAAACAATACTTCCCATACATGAAAAATGGAATGCTGGTGGGTGCATTATACGGCCTCAATTCACTAAGCCTTTTGTAAGTTTAAGCAGCACAAGCTTTCTTCAGGCTTCAGGAGGTAGAGGAGCTCCCTGCCTAGTTTTGTACCACTCACATAGAATACATATGATTGGACATAGAATACATATGATAAAGCAAAATCTGGGGTTTGGAGAACAAAGGAAAACACAGGATTTTTAAAGCAATGTGACTGCAAAGCCTTTATCAAAATTATTTCTATGGCTGAGTTTTAAACTTCTAAAATCTGTGTCTGTGATGAAAGAACTTACAGCCTCCTAGTTATGTCAATAAAACTGAATGCATATGCAATAAAAGTCAAGTGCCAATTCATATTACTACATCTTAAACCACACAAACACAAAGGAGAACTACAGAAACATGACAAGGCAGCAGTGTATTTAGATCTCACTGAAAAATCAGTGGAGGTAACTTCTCTTACTTGACAGCAGCAGTCCCATAAATTGAGCTCATTGATGGATGTTTTAAAACATATTTTCTCCTTTTTCCTCCTCCTTTGACCCAAACAGGCAAAGATCAAATACTTCTGTGCACAGAGGTGCTGAAGCCCATCCTTTCCAAAACATCACTAGAATGCTGTTGATTCCTGTGGGAACTGGCCATTCAAATCTAGTAGTTTCGGGAAACTCACTGAAGTGTGGAAACAAAGTGGGAACAGGAGGGACAAAAAAAGCATGTAGATTTTTATGCAATTTTAATGGCTAGATTCAGTAGTGCTTTAAAGAGCCAGATCTCAAAATCAACACCAGCATGAACTTAGACATTGAAGAAATTACTTGGAAGTGTGAGTTTCATGGCTAAAATATTTGAAATGGACAACAGTGAGTGACTGGCAGGATGTGGTGAAGTCTGCTCCCAGGGGCTGCTAGGACCCCTGCCAGCAGCCACAGCCAAAATTCAGCTTGGAAGTAGTGAAGGAGTATACAGGAGCCAAAATATCTGAATGCTTAAGGAGCACTGCATATATATTTTTTGCAATATGTGACATATGCTATTCTGAGCTGATTCCTACCTGGACTTATGTGACTGCAAATCTGGTGTGATTCAATTGATTTCACCATTGTACCAGAAAAACAGGATGTGTATCTGGAACCTTTAAATAATGATGCCATAATTGACTACACTTCTGAAACAGCACTGCAAAATTCACACCTTCGATAAAGCACCTTTTCACTAATGCAGGTGACTTCCTAATTTCCTGGTCTCTCTCACCTCTGTGAAATGACTCTACACACCCTTACATCTTGCCAGCAAAAGGAGTCTTCCCTCACTGCTTGTGGCAGGGCATGTTCAGAGCCTGTGTCAGTGGTGAGCTGGAAAAGGACTGCTTCCCTCCTCACCCAGTACTGTCAGCATCCTCCTTCCTCACCAGCCTGAATCTGGCCAAGCATTTCAGGATAATTTCCAAACCTGGCTGTCCTTCAAGCCATCATCTTGATACAGGTTGCCAGTAAAATGCCAGTGGCCAGCTCCTTCTGGGTAAGCAATCTTCCTAATGAAAATAGGTCTGAATTAATTATCAAAAATAGTGTTTTGCATATAAGCAACACGGTTAAATGCCTTGATGGAATCTAGTAAATTTTAGGTACAATTTTTTAAGGTGTGACAGGGTCTTTGAAAAGAGTTAGGAAATATTAGTGTTCTGTGATGGCACACTCAATTTGCTAATAAAGACAATACCTTACCCCAAAGGTTTTTTCCAGCTGCAGCCCCTGAAGCACAAATGTTGAGCATGTATCACACAGAACTGTCAGTTACTACTGGAGCCAGAAAATTGTTGTTTCAAATGTTACAGTACAGGAAAATCGCCTCTCTGCACTTGCTGCCAAAAAAATGACAGCTTAATTTATGCCATGCTGAAGCTACATTACAGAGCCATTCAGCCTGGCAGTTAAGTACACTCCATGCTCACATCTTTCCCCTGTGCAAGTGCACTGGGGAGAAATACACAGGGACTGTAATAAGGACAATTGGCTGCACTGTTTTCCATGACACTGGAACTAAATACAGGTGAAACAGTATCAGCAATAAAATACATCACCTCAACCTCATATGCAAAACACCACTTGGTGTGTGGATTCACAAATAATCAGGAAGGATGTGGAACAGAAATGTTATGCATGAAGTGGATTATAGAGAGGTTTGCTTGTGTCAGACCTCTGGGTTTTATGTTGAAGGGAGGTGCTGAGGTATTACCCATGCCTTTGAAAATTATGTCAGTATCCTTGGTTCAGACCTTCAAAACTTGGCAATGTTTACACTTTCTGAAATTAAAAATCTGACAGTATTAAAGCACAGCCTAGTGTCGATATTTGTCATCAAGGTTTTCAGAAGATACTAAAGATGCACATGACAGTATTTAAAATGAACCATCAGCCAAACAAATCCCATAAAATTATCATGCTAAATGAATCCCAAGATTGCTATGTAGTTTTTTAAGGCCAAAGCTTAATTTTGTTTGACATTGAAACAATGATCATCCATGTAATAGAATGAAAGGAAATTATCATGTCTGTTTTTCTAGTTAGTTTATTCATATTAATCACATGGTAATTATGTCCAGAAAGATTGATCTTAATCTTGCAAATGAAGAATTGTAATTCATTTCATAAACTCATCAAGATCAAAACCAGTTGATCTTGATGTCAGTTAATTTATTTCCCCTCTCCTTCCTTTTCTACTCAATGTGTGTACCAATATTTCCATGTACAATATTAATGCTTACCTTTAGAAGGCTTTTGCTAATAGCTAACCCATTCACAGCTGACTGGCTTCACAGCTGTTTTCTGAGGTGGAGGGCAGTAAAACAAAAGGCTTCATGAAATGAATCAAATGCACTGACTGAGATTTTCAAAGCATAAATGGTCTTTGAATCTACCCATTTTTTTTTTTGTGCTATGAGATCTACCCACAGTGAGTAGGGCTGTGTCTAAAGCCACTGTGGGTGATTTGAAGAAAATATTTCTTATTAACTTGGAAATTCTGGGTACAACTAAATAGCTTCAGAATTTATCATAATGTCAGAACAATGCTGGGCTTAGAACTGGCATGGTTTCTTTGCGAGATCTTGTGTCTTGTGTGAGCTTATGTCCACATATATTTTAGCCTGAATGAAATATTTCCCATTCCTGTTTTCACAGTGGTTACAATTTGAGCAAACCCTAAATCAGACAAAAAAAAAAAAAACCCAAAAAAAAAAAAAAAAACAAACAAAAAACCAAACTCAGTTGAATGAGTGAAGTGTGGCTGTTGAACCAGAAATAGTCAGAAATTCTCACAGTCTTTATGCTGAATATTAAATCTTGTTCACTCAGAATCAAATGCTGGGAACTCTTTCATCCATGTAAGAGGAAGTCTGCCATTTAGTAAGGCAAATCGAAAGGGAAATAACGTAATTCCATAATTTTACTTAACTTCCAACTTCAATTTAGTACATTAATACTACAATATGTTTTAGTCTTTTCTTGAAACCTCTCATGAATTTCTAAATGCAAACCTTTTTAAGCTTCTGTCATGTAAAACCCTATTCACTCCAAATTGGGCATATAGTAAGGTTTTATCTTACAGCACTTGTGCTTTCTTTTATTTTCTCTCTCTGTATAAAGCCCTTGAACCGAGTCACTATATTATGTGTGCCTGTTCATAGATTGACACTATCAAATCCATAATCTCTTAACACATACGGGGCATTTCACACAAGGCATTTTCTGTGTGATTAGGAATGCTGTAAATTATCCATTTTCATTTCATGAGAAATAGGTTCCTGTAGTACAAAGGTCTGTGCCAATCCCATTCTTTGGAGAAAGAAACATGACATTCTGTTCCTTAGGAGCCATAACTCATTGCTAGTTCTACCACATAAACAACAGGCTCGTCTTTAGCATGTGTATCTCTACTTATATGGACATATACAAATTGTCTATACTTCAGCTGTGTCAGGATTTAGAATATTATTATTACACATGAAATAGGGGAGGCAATGCACTACTAGAAGAATGAGTTTCACACTCATCCATGATTAACGACCAGCTAATCAGACACTGAATGTGTTTCCCTGTAAAATTAACCAACAAAGACATAGGAAGGTGCAGGGATGTCCCAGGTTTCAACTACACAGCCCTAGTAATTTATTCTATTAGCAAGAAGAAAGGAGCTTTACAAATATGGCAGCTGTATTTTACAGTTTTTCTCCTGAGGAAAGAAAAGCATGCTGGTGCTGCACCCAAAGTCAACCTGAAATTCCTGCTTTTATAGTATTAGCTAGATTTCCATAATTTAGGTGAAGGATTAGAACTCTGAGAACCTGCTTTGTCCTAGGAATTCCATGAAATCAATGAGGCTTGGTCACGAGGAAGAGTCATTATATGAAATTTGGCATTGTAGGAGTGTTTTGGCCTTTCAAATTTCTAATTAGTTAATTCTAAATGTAGTCCTACACAGTCCTATTTGGAGTGAGCTCTCCTAGACTGTTTTTCTGTCTGCTAAGATGCCTCAAATCATGTTTCAGTAACAGAAACCTAGATGCATGCAAATGCCTCTCTCATTCTTATTAATATTGTGGCTGTTACTGTTTGTTTTCTTATCTCATTGCTTTTTCCAGTAAATTATTCTTATTTCAACCTGTGATCTTTACCTTTTGTGCCTTCAATTCTCCTCCCCAGCCCACTGCAGGGGGAAGGGGAGGGAAAATGGTGGATTGAGTGGCAGTGTGGTCTGGAGAGTCTCAGTGGGATCATGAAATTGCAGAGTAACATTCCTAAACCACAGTAATTGGGAAAGCCAGACTTTGCTTTCTTGCCTTGGGTAGACTAATCCCTATGAAATACGAAATGTTAGGATTCCATTGCAAAGGAAATGAACAGCTGTACACACCTGAGTGTTGCCAGTCTGACTTTTCAAACTTGGAGACATCACTTGAGTAGTTACACATTCCAGAAGCAATCTTCCAACTGGAGCAGAAGGTAGCATGACATAAGAGAAATCTTGGTTTGATTTTCCCTTTTTATTAGGAATTTCAGCCTTTCCTGTACCTTTCAAACTCAACTCATACTGTCCTGACCTCATTCTTTCATGAATATAACCCAGAGCCAATATCTCTAATATACAAACAAACAAAATAATTCTAAAGGAGATGAAAACTCTGGAAGGCCTTGATTTTTCATGCAAATGACTGAATGAATGCTAAAATGGAAGAAATGCGTCTTCACAAGCTCACTCTGAAAATGTGTGTTGAGAGAAATGCAGTGTGCAGCTGTCATTATGGCATCTATTGATTTTGTAATATCATGTAATTTTTCAAATACTTCAACCAATTTCAATTTTGCTTTAATATTACAAAATAAGTTTTCTAGAAAGATAATATGAAAGTTTCAGGAATGCTCTTCCAACTAAGTGTTTCTTTTCCGATCCCAAGAAAGTCTTAAACCACTTTAAACTGTTTATTAATGGAAAAATCCAACAATATAGTCATAATATCGTCTAATAAAAAATATCAGATACTGTAATAATAAAAACTCCAGTAATATGTCCATGTATTGTTCTTCTCATTGGCTAATGTTTAGAATCATAGAATGTTTTGGGTTGGAAAGCCATCCAAAAATCATCTAGTACCAGCTCCCCTACCATGGACAAGAGTGTCTTGTACTCGATCAGGTTGCTCAGAGCCCCATCCGACGTGGCCTTGAATGCTTCCAGGGATGGGAATCCACCACCTCTCTATGCAACATTTCCAGTACTTGCACACCCTCTGAGAAAATAATTTCTTCCTTACAGCTGATCTAAACTTACACTCTTACAGTTTTAAACCATTGCCTCTTGTCCTGTTGCTATCTGCCCATATACGAAGTCCCTCTTCCTCCTTTTTGTGTAAGACACCCTTCTCTGTAGAAGGGACAACTGTATTGCAGACAAGGTAATGAATACCTCCATATGACCTTCTTTTCCTCAGTTTCTCCAACATTTGGGTGTATTTGGGATTAGTTCAGTTAAGATCCCCTGGTCCTATCTGTATCCTCAGAAAACACTGATGAAGACTGTGAAATTTTGGCCTCATATTTTGTAGTTTTTTTCATAAACTACCTTCATTCACACAAAATTATACTTTTCTTTCTCCTACTGGAAGAACTGTTAGGTCATCTCAACTTAATGGACGTATAACTTACATTCTGGGTTTTATTTTTCAATTGATATGTGGGTTTTCCCCACAAAAATTAAATATTAGTTTTCCATCAAAACTTGGCATTCAAACACAGAAACAGTCTTTACAGCATCAAGATGATAATTTAGCTCTGACACAGGACTCCATCTGGAATCTGGGAGAAAATTCCACAAATTGTTTAATTATGCCAGTATTCTAACCTGTTTGAAGGCTTGAAAGAAAATATTTAGTTCATTGTCTTAACTGTATAGTTCTGTGCACTAAGATGCTTTGCTTTTCTCATTTTTATCAATCATCCTTTAAAAATGGTATCTTATACTAAAACTAAATCACTACAAAACACTAAAATTTATTTAGCAACAAAGGTTATTTTTGGGTTTTGTTTTTTATTTTTTTTCCTAAATGCTAGACACTGGAGGCAATGTTCCTCTAAACGACCCTCTCTGAATAGTGAGCATTGAGATTTTCTTGTCATTCAAGAATATTGTAACTCATATTTGGAAACAACTTTTTTTTTTATTTTTGTTTTAGACTGCATCAAGGCAGATGGACAAGACAAGGAGAGCTAAATGAGAAATGTAAATTCTTTCCTTCAAAATTGAAGTATTCTATAATAAACAAAGAGCTAAATTTCTAGTTGCTAAGAGACCTACATCAAAACAACTACCTTTTCCTTCTAAATAAGGACCCAGCATAGACTATGATTTAACTCTTTGTGGTCTCCAGCTTTCCACACCATAACAGTGAAAACTAACAAGGGAATAAAAAAAAATACTTGTGTGTAACTTCAACAGAGGCTGTTAATAAAACATTAGGTATGTAACAATTTTATTAGCTAATGGTTAGGCTGCTATCAAAACTGGCTTTTTTTTTCCTCAAGAAAAAAATGCAATGTGTCAGAGAACATAAAATTACTGTTTCATTTAAGTAATAAGATTAAAAAAAAAGAAACAAAAAGGAATGTTTTGAGCAATATGTTTAAGTACTGCCCGGGTTGTACTGACTGACTCTTACAGTGTTGGTGTCTTTGATCCACCATGTAAGAGAATGTGTGGCTGCAGGCCAGCAATAACAACCCCAGAAACCTTTAAAGAGTCAGCAGCTTTTCATTTTTTTTTCCCTCCCCCTCTTTTTATGTCAAGGAAATCAAACATGCAGCTAAAGGGCATCATAAATATATTTGATCACTGTTCAGGGGGTTTCCAAAATGAGCCACTGGAGAGACCATCTTTATTGCAAGGCCAATCCCAGTTTTAATCAAAGCAAATGTGCTTTAAAACCTAGTTGATTAAACTGGAGTAAATGTCAAAATAAAGACCAGAGAACAGTATTTACACAGAAGACATGTCTGTCTCATTTATGCAGCGCCAAGGACACATTTCTGCACTGTTCCAAAAGCAGTCCTATTCATCAGGAAGTTTGTCCAGTGTCCTCTTCTGCACTCAGGGAAATGATGAAGAGGAGGCACTGTACTTTTAGTCAGCTTTTTAGCTGCTTTGGTGTCTCCACAGGTACTTTGCATGTCTGTCTCACTCAGCATTCAGTGAGCCTCCCTCCCTCCCTGCCTTAACTGCAGGACCACAAGCTATAGCTACTTTTCACTTCTTGGGTCTTTAAGCAGTTCTGCCTGCGAAGCCAAGCTTCCTCACCTAGAATCAGCACGTGTGGCGTAAGTGTTCCTCCAAGTGACCTTGTCTTGCTGCAGGTCTAGTGGAAGAGAAAAATGCCAACTCTCAGTTTGATTTAACTTCAGCTCTATAGACAACATGCCATCTAGACGATAATTTCTGACACTAGAAGAGGTGAAAATCGACACCTGCTTCCAGACTCTTGCTGACTGCTGAGATGTTTGAGACATTTTGCCCACAGAGAATAGAATATCAAAAGACAGGAGATCTAGATCAGCAGCCTGTGGGAAATTTGGTTGTTACTAGTCTGAACCGCTTTAGCACGAGTGTTGTACTTTACCCATAATGAACAAACGGGGGTATAAAAACTGTAGGAAAAAGGAAACTTATCTAGTAAGAAAAGTCAAAAATATCCTGAGCAATTGGGTAGTAGCTGGTAAAAAGCTGAAAAACAGCAGAGGAGTCAAATATATAGCAGTCCTCCTGACAGAAGTTTCCTCTCTTTCTTCCAGCTGCTTTATGCACCTAGAAGCTTTTAGGATTTATGTGGTTCTCCAGCTTCTCCTCCTGAGTACTTTGATTATCACAGAACCCAAGAACATTTTGGGTTGGAAGGGTCCTCCAAAGATCATCTTATCCAACGTCCCTGCAATGAGCAGGGACATCTTCAACTAGATCAGGTCGCTCAGAGCCCCATATAAGCTGACGGTGAATATTTTCAGGGATGTGGCATCCACCTCCTCTCTGGGCAATCTGTTCCAGGGTTCTACCACCTTCATCATAAAAGAAATTCTTCTAATCTAATTTAAATTGATACTCTCTTTGCTTAAAATCGTTACTCCTTGTGCTATTGCAGCAGTCTGTGCTAAAATCTGTCCCCTGTTTACTTTGATTCACTTAGAGATAAGGTCTATTCATCATTCTGACCTGTTGGGTGAACCTGCACTGGGAAATATGTGACATTTGAGCTCCTCAGCCTTGTCTGAAGCTCCAGTCCCTTGAGAAATATGAATCTGTCCAGCCTTAGGACCATTTCAGTCATAGCAATCACAATGCTAATGAGTTGTACCTCAGCATGCCCAAGCCTTCAATGTCATTAAATGGATTCCATGGACCGTCCGTTTTCCGCCTTTGCTTCTATTACTCATTTAAGTCCATCTTTCATTCCTATGTTGTGATTTTCTTAGGAGATTACATGGATTTCATTCAAAAATTTAATGTAATGTGGTTTTGTCATATTTTTTTATGAAATTAGCTGCTGTGGGGCTGAGTAATCATTCCCTCCAAATACTGTTGCTATGCTTGAGTTCAATAATTTCAGTCAGTCAAAGGACACCAAACCAGTGCAAAGCATCATAAAGTTAGTTCAGATATATGCTACAATAAATGGCAGTAGACTTAGCTCAGTAATTTAAAAATACTTGTCAAGAGAAGGGAGAAGGTGCAGAGAGCCCTGAAAGGCCAGCTGCTGAGTCAGGTGTGTGGCATAACTTTCAAAACCCTAAATATTTTGATTGGGAAGTTCAGTGAATAAAGGAAAAGGGACAAAGGTTTGCTTTTTGTTGTAGGCAGTTGTATTTCAAAAACATTGCAAGAAATATTGAACATGAATGATTAAGCATGGAATATAGAACTGCAAGCATGAGTTAGCCAAGTCAGAGACAGCCAAAATTAGTATGCTTTTTCCAGAGCAGCCAGCAAGAAACAGCTTATTCTTTTGTTTTGATATAATCACCATATAAACTATTGTACAGGTACACTTGGAGATAGCCTAGTTCTTGAAATCAGCTCTCTCACAAGATGAGTTCCTGAATTAACCTGTTAATAAACTGGAGGCTATTTAGCATTAAACATGGCCTCTGAGAGACAGAAATGCATATTTGGGTACAATACTATTAGGATTATCATAATGATCATCAGTCACCATTTGCAGCTGTTTTACACTAGTCTTTGTTTTCTTAGGTGATAATTCTGTGTTCCCTGTAAAATACATTTATGTTGTTACCCTAAAAAGGCAGATATAGCAATTTACTTGTTTAATCTTCAGTTTGCATGCACTTTTATGAAGGTAATATCAATCTTCTACTGAAATCACAACCTCAGTGCCATTTAATGAAATTTTTTTGATGCAAAATTATTGTGGAAATGGGACCAAAACAAGTCACCAAATCACAAAGGGTGCTGTTACTGATTATTTAGGCCTGATTGCTTTGTAAGACATTTGCAGATGTTCCAAGTCAGCTTTTCTTTTTAAGCTGAATAAGGAAGGTTGTTCCCAGTACTAAAAGCTGTGTCAAAGCAAGATGTTTCAATGTTTTTTGCTTCCTGGGGTGGCTGACTGTCACTTGTGTCTGTCACATCACCATTTGGTGCCTGTCCATTGAATGAAGTGACACTTCTGAAGGTCAGTGTTGATATCTTCAAACCTAAAATAGCTGACCAGTGTCCACAACCTGTTAAATCAGTAGAGGCTGAACTGCTTCAAAAAATTGTCTCAGGAGTTTCCAATGCAATAAATGAGATCAGAACTTTACCCTCTTCATGACAGGTGATGGAAGAATTATAGAACAGCCTTGTATCTTCACCACCTTTCCTTCTCCCTCAAACCAGACAGATACTGATGGAAAATATTTATTGCAGGAAAATGTCTTCTAGAAAAACAGTAGATACTTAATATTTATTCAGTCAGGAAATTTCTGCATAACTTACAAGTTCTGTCTATATGAACCTTCCATGTAACTATAACCATGAATGTTAAGAATTTCTGACAGGGTCTGTGTCACCTCTCACATATGTTAACCAAAGGCAGCCAGAGAACAAGAGAAAAAGTTGTTAGCATGGGGTAAGTGCCTTGGAAAAGAACAAGCATGACAAAAACTGAGCAAGTCATGTTTCAGAGATAGCTGTGGATATTAGCTGATGTGAGATTTAACATGTCATGCCTGCTCTTGGGACTGAGAGCAGAGCTGGATGTGATGCCTTAAGTTTTACCTTTCATATTTTCCAGATTCTGTACTGCATTACTACATAACTCTGAACTTCACATAAAGTGTTGGCAAGTTCTCTTCACAATTTAGTCAGACAAATCCTTTTCCAGCCTGAGAACAAAGGACACTGTTGCAGCTTCAGGCCCAAAAAGTGTATGTAAACAAGAGCGAATTGAGGAGAGCAATTGGGGAGGATGGGACTTCATAACCTGAAGCTGTAATTGGACAATTAACCCCAATATGTAAATACACCAAAACTTACAAAAGTGTGAAAATCTATGAACCATCATCCATCTTGGGGGTAGCCACGGCCGGGGGCTTGTACTACCCAAGGTGTATCCTTTGAGGGCCTTTTTAATAAATATCTGCTTTATTCCTTTAACACTGTCTAGCCTCTGTTCTAGGCAGCCTCTCTAGGCATCAGATGCAACCAATAATGTAAAGCAGGAAAACAGAATAAAAAGTTCTTTAGGTAGAGCTGTTCAAAATGGGAGTGGCCTCTTGGCTCTCTAGGCCAAGGGGTCTAAACTAAAGAGGGACTGCCCTGGGCATGAAAGGAGAACCTGAAGTTAGGGGGGAGATGAGACCATGGGGATCAAAAGGATGCAGGATAAAAAAAGGGTGGGAAAGTCAGAGCACTTCTATAGTGGAGAGGAAATGAAACCAAATGTTTTTATGCACAAGCGTTTTTTGCTACTTTTGTATGGACCTGTAAATAGCTCTTTTTGCATATGAACAGTGGGAATGTGTTTAAAATGTTGGTTTAGAATGCTTGCCTTCTCTGTTGTGAACAAACTGAAGGACTCAGGAAAAAACAATCCTAGTGAGAAGGTAGGAAACTTAGAGAAGATTAGGGAAAAGAATTGGTGTCAAGAATTTTTTATGGAAGAAATGGGACTGGAACACCTCCTATGCCTTCTGCTCAGGAGGGCTTAAATGGAGTGACTACCCCTGCAATAAGCCAAGGAAACAAAACTGGAGTGTTGTCAGGCCAAATAAACCCAGAATCATCAGTCCTAACAGAATTTTCTAAAACAAGGAGATGTTCTAAAGACTACTGAAGTCCATTGAAGAACGTTTTTTTTTTGTGGAAAT
>JAYDZK010000113.1:31415556-31435215 GCA_034509185.1 Euphonia xanthogaster | reverse complement strand
TGAATTCCGTTGAAGAACTTTTTTTTTTTGTGGAAATAGAACCTCTTGCTTTCCATTCACTTTTGAGGAACTGTCAGCTGAAACAAATTCCCTTTGGGAGTACTGGGTTGCAATCCTGCCCAGCCATGGGTGGAGAATAAAGGGCAGGATGGACCTTATTTCTAAATAAGCACATTCATGCAAACTGTATAGGAGTCTGTTCATACAGACCAAAGTCAGAACTGTTTATAATAGAGCTAATGATATATTAACTTTCTTTTATTATAGTCAGAAGCCTAATTGCTTGCTATAAGATAAGAGCTTCAGTCCTCCATATGTCAAGTATGCCAAATATTCAGAGGAGTGGCACACAGAAAGCTTTAAAAGATTAGGTTGGGTTTTTGGCTTTATTTTATTTCCAGTTTTTGTTCTGTGTTTTTTAACACAGACTTTGTCACAGTGCTTCAGACACATGACCCATTCAATGGTGTGGTTCAGTGTTAGTCTAATCAAAACATGTTAGTCACACGAATATTTGTGAAACGCACAGATGACAGCTTCACTGTATGCATCCAGGATGAACTATCTCTTCAAATGAATGACATCAATGTAATCTCTCTGAATTCAGCAAACTATAAGTCATGTCAGCTATGTTCTACCAACTTTACAAGACTGTAGGACCCTAATCAATCTCACAGGCATGTTTTTAATCCAAAATGTTTAACCTTGCCCATTTACAATGTCATGCCTTGAAACCCGCATAGCAAACCAGACTCATTTCCTTTCTTAGAAATTGTCATTAATAATTTCTGTACTTGCTGACTCATAAACAATATGATTGTCAGGGAAGTGCACCTACTTCCTGAAAATTACTTTCTTATAAAGAATATTATTTTGGGTATTATTTTAAACTGACTGAAAGCAACATAAAATATTTGAAAGATGCATTACTCTATAGAGGATAAAGTATTTTTCCTATACATCCATGATTTAGGACAATTTAATATTCTAGCCACAATGGTTAAATACCTCATAATACTTGTATGTTAAAACTACCTTATGAGATGGAAATGTAATCCCGTCAAAAGAATTTGTGTATGGCATGTTGGCGTATTAAGTCCTCCATCATAATTAGATGATTAATTTTAAATTGCGTAATTTTAAAAGAAGATAAAGAAAAACCCAATAAAATACTCCAAATTCAAAATAATAGATTTTACAATGTGAGACACGATCAAACAGAGAATCACGCAAATACATCACATCAATGAAGCTATTTAGTATATTTTTGCACTAATTTCAGGGGCTATGCTATTAAGGGATTACAGTATAGGCAATATTTTCCAAGATTAAAGCATGTTCTACTGTATGGTAGGTACTGAAGAGAGGGCTAATGAGAAAAAGAGTGATTGTGACAAGCAATTATGTCACCTATGTGAATGGCTTAATTTTCTAAATTAGCCACTTTGATAATTATGACATCTCATTTGTCTTTTAATTCCATGAGCTGTGAAGTTTACCTTTGATTTTTTTTTCCAATCAGATAAGAGGCTTTGATAAGCCAAGGATCTATTATGTGCCTGAAAACCTCACATTTCAGTCTGCTCATCTGCTTGAACTGGAGAAAATAGCACTCTTCACAAGAGCTCTCCAAACAAGGCTTCCACTCCTTTTATTGGCACTAGCTATTAAAAAAATATTTGCTAAGCAAATTAATAATGTAAATAAGACTGCAAGTGGGAATGTTTAGTCTGCTTAAGAGGGAAGGCAAACATACTGTTTTCAAGCACTTTTTAAACCACTTGAACAACAGGCCATTTGCATACAAGCAATTAGCATGTTAATTACAAATGATTCTTATTCACTCATTAGAACATTTCTGAGATTCACTGACAAATATGGGTCTTTCTTTAATTATCTTGACTCATAGGGGAGTGATAAAGCTTGTATTTAATTAAATTAAAAGGAAAGAGTAGTATTTTAAAGAATTAAAAGGAAAGAATAGTATTTGAAAGAATTAGGTTTGATTTGGGATTTAGATAGAGTAATTCTTCCAGCTTCTGTGTTCATGTGTATGACAAACATCCACAGTGGTCTCTATGTTTTATATAAAATAAGGAAAATAAATATTTCATGCAATTTTTGAATATATGAGTAACTCAGCCTTCATTTTCCTTCACAGAATAGGTATGTAATTTCTTTGCAGGGAGCGGGATATTAACTGTGAGAGAGAATACAATAGTTAATGACTTATGGAGGAATCTGACAAAATAAAATGCCATTTAACACGTAAACTCATTTGGTGCTGTCTTCTCCCCTCTATTTGGATGTGCTGGTTGCTATTTTAGCCCAGAGGGAACAAGAGTGGACAGATTGTTCTTTTCAAAATAAAAATACGCTGCATTGTCATTATTTCTGTCATGCCTTCCTATTGGCATGAAATCAGCAGGAATCAATGAAAAGTAGGCTTTGCTCTCTGATAACAGCCACAACCGGGCAGAATACAGTCCAATTACTTTGATCAGGATGTCAATATTTGTGATATCAAAACACAAGTCATGCAAGCTTTGTAGTGGGCAGAAGCTACGCTACCCGGTTGAAAAGCAGTAGTAGGTATATGTCCTCATGTAAAGTCCTTTTCTGTTTATCTGCTATATAGCAAGGGAGGTTTTTTATTGCTTGCTTTCGCAAAAAGCATTTTCCACTTTTATTCTAAAAACTACACAGATGTAGGAAGGACATTACAAACTCTCTTGGCTGATGCTAAATGATGTGTGTGCAAAAGTTATTGCTGTTCTAAACCATCTTTTAAATGATATTGAATCCCTCTGCTCTCCAGTAAGCACCTAGGTGAGACACCAGTTAACAGTGACAAAACATTAAATCACAGCTTCATGAAAGTAGCCAATCCACTTGAAATGCATGTGTGTTTTTGCAGTACATTCTTTTTCTGATAAGTTTTAATGATGATAATGCTTTTGGAAGTGCATTTTAAACAAAGGTCTGGTCATTTTTTTAAAGCCGTATGCACTTTAGTTGTTTTACCGTATTCTACCGAAAACGTCTTTAAAACCAAAACTTCCTGTGTTCTTGTTAGCTCCCCCTTGAAAACTCAGATAAATACTAGGAAACCTCACCTATAAGAGTCTCATTTGGCACGAGATATAAGCTGATGTCCTCAGTGTGCCCAGGCCTCCGAAGGTTTTGTGAAAGTTTGCAATGGAAATCCTGAGACAGGCTAGGAGACATCTGCCTGTAACAACAGGTCACTGGGGTCCTTTTCATCCTCCCCTTCTGCATTTCTCTTTTGCCATTTCTCATGCTCCTCCTCAGTCTAGATCTTCTGAAACATCTGAGCACCCCTGAGTTTGTTTTGCAATATGTGGAACTACAGCACAAAAAAGGCACAGTCTTGTCTACCCGAGTTAGAGTAGGTGATACCATGAGGTATCACCTTGCAAAACAAATGATTCAGTGATTATGTGATTATTATTCACTTACTTTAAAATCCTGAAACAGAAATATTTCTTTGAAAAACGTGGAATAGAGAATTTTTTACTGTTATGCACAGTCTTACCATCTGTAGCTAGGCTTTGTAACAATTGAATATTGAATAGCTATAATACAATAAATCTTTCTAAACACTAAAAAAGAAAAGAATAGAAAAACTAGTGCTCATATTTTTTTTTTTTATTTCTACAGAACACTCTTTACCTGCTCCAGGCCTAGACTTTTATAGATGGACATTAAATAAAGCCATTATATGGAGAAGATTGCATCTAAACTGTATACTAGAACAAACCTTGAATGCCATTGCATATATTTTTATTAAAAGCATTTATTAAAACCAAAAATGATAAAGTGAAGTCAACTATTGAAAAAAAATAAATGAAACTGTCTTCACTAACCAAGCGTTTGAAACATTCTTAAAGTGTGAAAGAAATACTGGAGGTATTTTGCAATGTAGCATAGACAGAAAAAGCAATCAACCATATTTGGACAGAATGCCCACTTTATTTTCCTATAACTCCATTTTAAACATGCAGTAGAAATCTATTTATTTCCTTGTTTGTTCAACTTCTCACTTTGGTCACTGTAATTTTTCTCTTATTTCTCAAGTTTAATAAATTAACTAACTTCTTTTCTCCCTAAATTTTCACAGTCCTGCTTATAGCTCTGGTTTTTATTCCTGACTGTCTGCATTTGAATCTATTTGGAATATCAGATTTGCTTTTTCAACCATCAGCTTCTTCTCTCACTGGTTCTGCCTTCCCCCTATTTTTTTATTTGCTCATAGGTATTGAATTGCAAATTTAATAACTGCTCCTACCTATTCTAGTGCTTCTTCTGAAATTCCTATATCTCTACTTTACAGTTTCTGTTCTTGTACAAGCTGCTACTTAACTTATTTCCACTTCCAAGGGAATCTTTCCAACCATGCACACCTATTTTAAAGGCCCTAATTCTTGGTCAGATGGGAGATTCATAATGGCAGAGTTTTTCAGAGTTTGTCTCTAGTCAAAATGTCCAATATTAGTGTCTAATTTTAACAACTACAAATCACAATAAGAGCCAATGAGTAGAGCCCTTGAACATTAACCTATAAATAATAAACTTATAGATCTGGGATTTGTGGATTGATTTCCCAGAAAAGTAAAAGAGACTTATGGATGCATTTGTGAAACAGCCCCAAATCAACTGAAACAGAATAGTCAAATAAAATATCAGTATGTAATACAGAAAACAGGTAATTTCAGACATGCAAGTGGTCAATCTTTAGATTTAGAGGAGCAATTGTGTGCTGTTTAATACTTGGGAGCTGATTTGCCTGCTGACTTACTTGAGCTTTCAACAGCTGTGCTCTCTCAATTTTCGTGTTTTATTTTCTCACAACTGCTCTACCTTGACTATGAGGAGCCTTGAAGGACAGCTGGGGTGACACATTGAGTCTGATTGATGGCTGCAGTACCCAGATGGTGAACTCTCAAAAATGTTGCTGGCAGATAGTTTTACTGCTGGAACAGTTTGGTTCTTTCTGCGGTTCCCTTAGCTGACGCTTTACTAAATGCTGAGCAGCCACTTCTTGGCTAAGGTCCATCCAAGCTGCATTTGGATCTTGATGGAATGGCTACAACCCCATAAAAGTTCATTGTTTGTACTCACTCTCACTCACAGAGAGTTTGCCAGCTCGTAAGCAGTCGTATTCTTAGGAATTCTTCAAAATAGCTGCCATCAATGGGATGTTTTGACTTTACTTTTACTGTAGAGAAAATACTGTCAGAAAATCTTTGTCATGCTGTTTATACATACTGTACATTTTATGTGGAGTTATTTATAGAGCTGTGAGAGTTTTGAAAGACTGGAGCTCTCTTTGTTTAACATGTCTTTCAAACCAAAAGCATATCACAGGTCAATAAAAAAGTCTCCAAGACAAACGTTTTCTTTTCTAGAGTAATCCTTTCTGACTAGTCTTCTGAAACTTCCATTCATACTGTAATGCACAAATTCAGGAGGTTTTCAGCGTCCTTTTTCTTATGCTTAGCCTTACAGGTTTTAATCTGTCTCAGAGTGATTGTGATTTTGTGTAAATGTGATATCCCTCGCTGGTGGCTTATCAAGCCTTGCTTGTCTACTGAATCACTGCTGACAAAAAGATGCCAGTGAATGGTGAAATTCTGACCCATAGCATTAAAAAAGCTGTGTGTGAAGGAAAATATAAAACATAAGTCTGCAACCCTGAAAAACATTTGGCCATACTGAAACTGTCACAGCAAATTTTGCCTAATTTGTGCGTGGGCATGTGCTGTGGGGTTCACTTTGGTAATTTTTTTCTTCCTCTTTGAGTAATCTGTCTAAAAGCTACTTACAGCATCAGAAGAAATTGGTGTCTTTCAGTTCTTCTCCTTGATTTCTAGGTAGTGCTGCTGTGTTCCATTCAATATCAAACAAATGCTCCAAGTACATGACATGCATTTTGAAAAAGGCAATCAGGGATCTCTACATCTCTAATATTACTTTATGGAAAATAGTGACATGAAGAGAAAGGTTTTTAAAAGAACCACTCATTGAGCAACCATAAGGCATGAAAACATGAGAGTGCTAACAAGCAATAAAATAAAATTATGTTGAACTATTTACATCTAAGGACCTAATATAAAGCCTACTAAAGCCGATTGGTTTTTCATCTTTGCTGGTTCAACTGTTGAAAAACAACAGTTTTAGAGAGTAATCCCAGGCAAGTAGCCATTAGCCAAGAATATGTTACTTTAATAGATTTACTGTTATGAATCTTTTGAAATTAAAATCAAGACTTAAAAAATTGGTTGGTTTTGTAACTTTCTTTTATAGATTAACATCTTTCTTTCAACTGTTTAGGACTAACATTTTCAAGAAATCTCTGTATTATGTTAATGCCAGTTTTTCTTATAATAACAGCCTCAGTTCCCCTGCTTTTCTCATCTTTGATAGATAAGCGAAATTGGACCTTTAAATCTAAACTAATACAAAATGGGGTAATTAAAGACAGGTACTTCAAAGCAGAATGCAGCAGAGGAGGAGAATTCCCCATCTCTGGAGGTGTTTGGGAAGAAAAGAAGAAAAAAAATTCTGGCAGGTTTCAACAATTCTGACAGCAGTTCTGAGCTGCTTAGAGAAATCACTAGCTGAAAAGAAAAAGAGAATGTAGCACAGGTAAGGCAGGCAAAGGGTGTTAACTACAATAAATACAGTTTATCATTTGGTTATAGAAATTTATTACAGGGTTATCAAAATATATATTTAGTATAAATATCTATAAATGTATATCCAGAGGAATAAATATAAATCTCCCCATATAAATTCAAAGATTTCTTCACTCTCTGTTGTCACCACATTCCCTATCAAATCCACATCTAACAACAGCACTATTTCCTGTTAGACTATTCAGGATCTGCTTAGAGTGAATTTTCTGCTATTCCCTGAGATCTTTTATCTAACCCCCTTACCTGTGTTAATACATTCATCATTCTCTCTTTACGCTGTCATCTCTGTTTTATTGTCACTCTCACCAGCACATTGTTTGCTTCCATCCCCTAGTGTTTTTATGCAGTGCCCTGTCACGGCAGGAAAAATATATGGTTTGTTATTCATGCTCTCTATAGCTTGTTGAGCTAATCCATATTGCCTTTTTAGGCACCCACATTTCAGTTTCTTTCTATTAATAAATCTTAGCATTAGAGTCAATTCAAATAAGGAAAAAATATCCAACACCTTTTTTTTTTTTGCAAAAACCCCAAAAGTTCCTGCAATAAAGCCTGAAGTCACTATCAGTATTTCAGAAGATTAAGTGTGTAATTATTTTTTTTATAATTTTAGTCTTCTATTAGCAGGGATGGGGAATAAAAGGTAGCCTGTTGGAAAGGAGAACTAATTGAGCTCTCTGGCCTGAAAATTGAACAGTGCATTGCACATATCTCGCTGCATTTCCTTCAGTTATTACTTCACCTGTGATTTTTAGAGTATCGTGCTGTACTGCAGCAAGATGCATTTATAAGGAATATATACAATTAAACATCAACAGTTTAATTAAAAAATTAAAGAAAAATGCTGGCAAGGTCTTCCTGACCATCCGCTGTGGTGCTGCATACTTCATAATGCAGGCATTTATTGATTGCTAAGTGCTCATGGGCTGGTTCCTTGAAAATGCAGTGTCTTCTGCAAAAGATATAGATCTGGTGGAATGCCACCTGTGGCAACTTTAAGAACACAAAATGAAATTTGTTGAAAGACAATGAGTTAAGTATTTAGCAAGAAAGAAAGGAAAAAATAAAGGAGAAATGAATGACTGAATGAATAAACCCCCCCCTTTTGTATTCCAATCTTTTCTTTAATTTTTTGATGTAACTATTTTTTAAATTCAAATTTATTGGTTCAATGAATTGTCGTATATGTGGTGTATACTGTTGGACCCATTCAAGTCAATGAAAATATTGTAGTTAAATGTCCCAAAAAATAAATTCAGCTTACAGATTGGTTTGGGCTTTTGTTTTTTTCCATTTTTTAGTGGTTTTGGAGTTTTTTTGTTTGTTGTTGTTGCTTTGGTTTGGTTTTGTTTTCTTACAGAGTTTGAAATATTTTGTTTTCATCTTGATCTGTTCACTTTTCCTCCTGAAACCTGAAGGCTTTTTTTCCAGGACAAAAAAAACATGATAAAAGCTCCAAAATTACCTCCTAGTCCATATTTTTATTTTAATTTCTTAAGAATTTGTGATCTTATTTATTTTTGTCTTACTGGAACTGATTGACCCAAACAGTAGAGTTGTTTAATAAACCTTATCCTTGAAAGGTGGTATTTACATTACCAGTATTACAAAGGATAATATCCTGATAATTAATGCACAAATTTTAAAAAGCGAGCTTGTTGGATTTTGTAAATCATGATCTCACATTTTAGTTTCATTTTTGCACCCAGGGAAATAAATGCTAGGAAGGGTAAAAAGGGGCTTCTGCTATGCAATAGCCTCCTGAAAGTCTGGGGTCTGACTCAGAGGGAGATGAATAATAAACCAGGTAATGCCAATATATTAACAATGCTGAAGTGGTTGTCATGCACGTTCTATAAAGCGCATGCCAAAGAAAAATGCTGGCAAGTGCTGTGTTGAAATATCAGCTTAGTTAAAGGACTCATCATGAACCATTTGTCTTTTACCCTTCCCTCACTAGTCCTGCCAGCAATTCTCTGTCTGCCAAAATGAGAAAGGGACAGCTGCCAGAGGGATGGATTTCAAAGTGTGATTTTTTTTTTTTGTTTGTTTGTCTCAGTGTTGCTCCCTCTCCCATATTTTAGAATTTTTCCCCCTAAAAAATGCAGCATGTTGGATAATAAGAGTTAATAAGGAAAGCTGTTAGCTTTGGAAGCTCTGTTTAGGCTGACTTTTCCCTCAGTCTTTACACAGGAAGACCTATAGACATTTCTGACTTCCACTGAAAGACTCTGTATCCAAAGCAAATTCAAGCCAGAAAATATGTAATCAGTAGAAAACACCCGCAAAAGCTCGTGGGTCAGGTGTACTGACTTTCTGCATACCTCTGTGAAATATCTGTGAATTTGGCTAGTATAGAAGCCTACATGCAATTTATGAAGAGGTTTTCCCTCATTGTGCTGTGTTGAAGGAATGAAGAAAATTTGCTCTTCCCAGTAGCACAGGAGAAAGTTGCTGGCTTGGTAGGTAATCGGACCACCTGAGGCTAGAGTGACCCAAAAGGACTAACAATATTAGAAGTGGACTTTTTAGGTAAGGACTCAATTTTCCAGAGGTCAATGCACAATGAGGCTGGAATGAAGGAAATGCTCCTGCATGGCTGCAGCCTGCTGCTTAGGTCCAACACCTGCAGTGCACCTTCTCTCCCAGTTCCTTCTGCTCCCACATGGATCCAGCACCCTCCCATTTGACATGCCTGTGGCCTGTAGGCTGCCAGCTCCATATCAGTCATTCCTTGTATTAGAAGCCAAACCAGAGGGTAGCACACTTCCCTTCTACAACTTTCTTCTATAAGGAATATTGCTCAGTGCTTACACAAGAACTTGGAGATTGAAAGGAGATTTGTCTGGCAAAATTTTTATATGGGGAGGCTCTGAATCGCAGATTTGATGGCAAGGTATTTTTCCCCACTAAAATACTTTTTCAACCTCTCTCTTACTTTCATGTCCTAGGGGCTTACGTTTTCACTCTACAAGTGTTTTCACCTCTCCCCACCTAATAACATTCTCAAGTAATAATTTTGAGTGCTCAAACTGATGAATGAACCTGTTGGAAACCAAAGAAGTGCTGAGGTGTAAAGATGCCTATGACTTGAAGCCAAAGTCTGCTAAAATGCCTGGTTCAAAAGCCCAGTCAATGCTCCAATTAGTGGAAGACTGCAGTGTAAACTCACTTCTTGAATTACATATTGAGGAATCCATACAGCGGAGGAGCTGTAAAACACAAATGCATAGTAAAACATTGTGTAATGAAAAGCAGTAATTGTGTTTCTCATATAAGCACATGCTTTCCTCCTAAGGCTGGCTGTAGAACTATACTTGCTTGGAAATATTTAGTATAAATGGAATGTTTGAGTAGGATGGACAACACTACTGAATCTCAAAATTGGTCGTCCTCCCATGGAAGCTGGTTTACACAAGGGTCATATAGAAATGCAAATTCCTATGGATGAATGTTGATCTCAATGATAAAGAATAAAAAAATTAATTAGTTTTTGTACTGCGCTCTGGGGACAACATTTAGACTTAATCTTGCAAATAAACTTGCAGTGCCTCACTGTTATTGTCACCAAAGTTTGAGCTATGGCTCACGAAGGCATCCATCATACCTTTGCAAGGCACACGGTCCCCAGGCTATTTACTGCTGACACCACCAGCCTTTTGTCTGTTCTGCCGTAAACAAAATGGAAGACCCAGAGTTGCCGGCTGTTCAACAGATAATGGCAGGGTTGCTTTTTTTATAGTTCACCTACCATACTCATGTGCAATTGAATGTGTCTCCCATACACTGCTCTTGCCAATTCTATCTCCAGCAATTATCCTGTCCCAGTAGTCCATTGCAAAGTACCTGCCAATAAGGAGGGACTTGCAGGTGGCAGCCACAGTGTTGCTTGTCCCTTCTCCTTGCAGGCACCATATGGTGGCAGCTAAAACGGGGTGGTGCTGATGTTGTTCACACAGGAGGTCATGACACAGGCCAGGACAACAACTCTGCCTGTGTTTAACCTGATCCAGATGACAGTTGTGCTCTCTTTTGCCCACTATCTTAAAGTGAAAATGAGTTCATCAAACTAATTCATCAAACTAATTTCAACTACATGCTGTAGCCCCACATTTCTCTTCACAGAGAAAAGCAAGGCACAATTCTTCCCAAGAGTATTCTTATCTCATTTGCTGTGCCTGTGTTTGTGCAAAAGTAGAATGCACTATGGAGATTGTTTACCCAAAGTCATGTTTGTTTCAGGGCCAAGTGTGTGCGTGTTGGGACTGTCTGTGGACAGTCACAAGATCCAGAGCAGCTGTGTGCAGGGTTGAGTGCTTGGCAGATTCAGTTTAGATGAAATGTAATATAGTATAGAATAATAAAGTATAGTATAGTAAAGTAATTATTTAGCCTTCTGATAAGATGGAATCAGATGCATCATTCTCTCTCCCCCTTGTTGGGGTTCCCTGCAAATTTGATAACATGCTGATTTTTTCATTTTGCATTTCTCTCATTTTAAAATTCCATTTTGATGTAAGTGGTTTGTGTGGAGAAGTTTTCAGATGATGTTTTAGCCAGGAAGTGAGTATGCAGCTTTTACTGACCACTGACATTACTCCAGCATCAAAGAGGTCCACTGCTGGCTAAAAATCACATGCTCACAGAATGACCAGGGTGAAAGGGATAGCACGGGGCCTCTCAGCCAGCCTCCTGCTCAAAGCAGGCCAAGCTTGAATACCTGCTCTGGGGTTTATACAGTCTGGAAATCTCCAAGGATGGGGACTACAAACCTCCTCTTCATCTGCTGCTGCTGAGTCCTCACTGTGAAAGTGCTCTATATGTAAAGTCTTTTTTTTTTTTTCAGCTTATTCCCCCTCACCCTCTCATCACACATGACTGTGAGGAGCATGGCCCTCTTTTCAGTAGCCTCCCCCCAGGCACTGGCAGGTCCCCCTGGAGCCATCCCTTCCCTGGCCACACAAGCCCAGCTCCCTTAGCTTCTTCTCACTGGGCAAGGGCTCCAGCCATGCCTTTCTTGGGGGAACCCACTGAACTTGCTGCAGGTTATTCATTTTTTAGCAGTAGGGGGGCCTAAATCTGGAAGCAGTTTTGTATATGTGCTCAAGCATAGTGTAAAGTAAAGGGAGAATATAATCTACTGGCTTTTCTCCTGTTAATAGACCCCCACGTGCCATTTACCTTCCTTAAGGACATAAGACACCCTGGCTCACGTTCAGCCAGCATCTTATGGGCCTTCTCAGCAGAGCTGCCTCCCCAGCCAGGCAGACCTCAGCCTGGATTAGCACAAAGGATTAGTCCATCTCAGATGCAGGACTTGGCATTTGCCCTTGCTGAATTTTGTGAGGATCTTATTCCATTTCTTGCAGGCAAAGCTGTGAGCACCTGCCACCAAACAGCAGCAACCTCGGAGAAAGAGATGTTTTCTTCTGTGGCCCACAGCTACAGAAGTACAGGAAAACAGGGACACCAGTTCATCCTTCCCAATCCCCAGACAAGCTTATTGACCCTGGATCTAGTAGCTCTTACTACAACTAGGCAGTCTACTTCTGAAGACAAAGGGCTGCATAATCAAAAGGCATCTAATACAGGACAAACTGCAAGTTAGTAGGCTTTAAAATTCATGCTTTTGACCCCAGACAATGTACATAAGACAATTTTTATCAGCCCATTTTCTCTCTCTTCTGAGAGAAGAAATGCTCAACTTGTGATGCCTATTTTTTGTTTTGTTTTGTTTGGGGGTTGTTTGCTTACTGTTATTTGGGGTTTTTTATCTGGTAGCAAAATACAAAAAAACCCATGAAACAGAAAAAGCCATCAAAGAATATTTTTCCCCTGAAATGTGTGAAATAGCTAGAAATCTGATGATTAGGTAAGTAATACAATAAGATACGCTTTAGTGCCATATTTGTCTTGAGTAAGACAGCCAACATAATGTCTTGCTTTAACACTTTATTCTGAATATTTGCATGATTGTCCTTATTCTTACCCATTCAATTCCACTCAGGGTGGCAAGAGCTTAAACCAGTGACAGCAGGGCACTTTTTAATCAATTCCTTTGGAAAATCACATAGGTCTGTACTGTTCCATACAGAAAACAGAATTAGTATTAGTTGTAATTCAAAGAGACTAATTTTGTGAAGGAGGGGGAGGCTTCTGAGCTGTGACAAGTTCTTGTGTTAGTTCTTCCAGACTCACCATCTCCTGCACTTACTTAAGGAGGGTAAGTGCTATCACCACAGGGCTTTTCACACCTGCAGAGTCTGACCTGGCATGTGCAGCGATGAAAATGGATGCCCACAGTCCCACCCCAAGAGAGGTTAGTGCCAAACCTGAAAGAATAAAATCAGGCAAAGTGAAATGGCATCAGCCCAGCATTTCTGGTCTCTGCCTGTCCTAGGGGTGAGTTATTACTTCTCATCCATCAGACTCTGTGGAGGTTTTGGTTCAGCTCTTTGCATATGCAACTTCACAAGGGCTGTTTGTGTTGCAGTGGCCTCTCCTGAAGAGGTGTAATTCCCATTGGCTTCTTCCTCTTGTTTGGCCAGAGGCTGCTTTTGACCTTTACAGGCTTTGAAATTCGATTCATTTTGTATTACAAAATACCCATTCCTCTGAGCAGTGAGTAAATGGTCTTTGAAGTCACCACCTAGGGCTCCTTAAGTGCTTCAGGAAGGAAGTAGAGGTGCCTGCTGACTGCCAGCTTGGTGCTTTGCCTGCTTCCCACAGGAGCACCAAGCAGCTCAACTGGTGCTGCTCTGCCCTGCTTGAGTGGAAGGTGTCTGGAGAGGAACCTGCTCCTGACCTCATCTGCTCCTTCTCTAGACACAAAGCAGGGGACAGCAAGGGCTGCTCAGACTGCTGTGATGGGAATTTAAGGAGAAAGAGGTGGCAAGGCAAAAATCGAGACAGGGACAGGGTAATGACATTTCCACAGAGGGAATACTTAAAAATTACTGTCTTTACACCCTGAAATACAATGTAAGTGCAATGGCTATGAAAATTGCTTATAATCACAGTATGATGAGAGCTGGGAAGCAGTTTCTGCAATAACAGTGTTTTACTTCCTGGAAAAAATTATTCATTCAACCCTTATCCTCAGAGACCACTTTTCAGAAAAATCCATTCATATGTCAATATAAAATCTGGTCTTAAGAGTTGTGTTGTTGTAATTGTCATTATTTGGTGCATGCAACTTTGGTCCACTGCAACTGACTGACTCACTTTTTCCCTCTTTTTGCCTTCACTGGTCAAAAAAGCACATTATGTCCAGCTTTTTTACCTCCTTCACAGCACTAGAAAAAAAAATCTTAATAAAAATCAGTGATATTAGCTGGCATTCAGGGCTGGCATTTCTACAGGTTCAAGTCAGAGCATGTTAATGAGTGCTGAAGTCACATCCTAATAGAGGTGCAAGAAGGTAACATGTTGTCTCACTGAGGCAAAACAGATGAACATCATGCACAAAACTATTTTGACATCATAAGTTGAACGTGTGTTAGTTTTAAAGCTTTTGGTTTTGCATTTGCAACTTTTTATTATATAGAACTCTCTATGCTGCTCAAAGCAAGCCAAAAAAGGTTGGCACTGAACGTAGCTTGGAAATTAAAAAAAATTATTATGCAGAACCCTACACTTGCTTTATTGTACTGCTGCTGAAGAGGCCCAGGCAAACATACAGTAAACTCATTTTGAAGTCTTTCTTATTAAATCTTTGTAAGAAGTACTATAAATTCTTAGGCAGATTTTACTGCAAAAACACACATTCACACTGCAGAAACTAATACCACTATTTTTTCAATGTGTTTTCATCAGCTGTATAATATCACACATTAAGGGACTAATTTTTCATTTCAGTCATATTTTTTCCGTTTAAACATCGCTCCAAACATTCAAAACAAGATGATTTCTTTGTATACTTTGCATTTGAAATAACTCAAGCCACCTCAAAATCTCAGTGGTAAAATGTGTTTTAAGCTCACAAACTGACTGAATGGGAACCATTCAGTCAGGAACCAATCATGAACCATCGGGTAACAATTGAGCACATTCTCATTTGATGTGACACAAGACATTGCCTTTTACTCATCTGCCAGAAGTATTACAACAGATTCTGGGACTTGTAGGTGTTGTGCACAGGCTGATGTGGGAGAGCTCAGTTCCATACCCATTTCTCTCCATTTTCACTCAGGAAATGTGGACGAATGGGAGACAGCAGGTACAAAAAGATGGAATTCAGCCTCACTCACCCAAATGTCTCAAAGGCAGGTGCCTGTGACTGAGCTAAATGTGTTACATTACTGCTATAGTCATCAAAAGCAGTGCACACCTCCAAAATATGACTCATCTGGACTATTTTAGGATGTGGTGAGTCACCATATATTGATTTATAGTTCCTCTTCATAGATTCCTATAAACTGAGGCCAGGATGACTAATTTATACTAATATATCTATCTTTTAAGTGTTTAAAAACTAGGAATGCAAAATCTCTTGGAAAAAAAAAAATCTGCTGATGGCGTCTTACTACTGCTGCAAGGTTTAGAATTGGAAATATTCTCCTTTTGTCAACATTTTTTTCTGCAGAGAAGCCACACTGATGCAGAATAAGAAAAAGTAAGATTTTTCCTTAGAAAGATTTTGATAATGAAAAGAAAGTGGTCTGGTTACTGTATGTATTACATGACATTTACCTTAGCATCAATTAAAAAAAACCCCAACTAATTCAGTATTGATCTATGACATATACAAATAGTGTTTTATCTTAGTTCATTTAAGCTCTTTGTGGTGGCCACTTGTCCCCCTTCCTCCATGTTTTTAATTTTTCTGGTGGTTTTTGTGTCTGATATTTGGAATAGTCAAATAAATAATTATTATTATTTACATGATGCCAGTGGTTCACCTGTGATTATCTAAATCAATATTTAGAAAAAATTCTCTCCCGGATCCAGAATAAAATCACAAGATACAGCAAAACAGTATTGCCAAATTGGAAGTTCCAGATTCGGGGTAGAATTAGCTCTTTGTCCTACACTGGTACTGAGAACCCAAAATAAAATGTCTGAAACATCAAAGGAAGCCAGCTGGAATCACACATGAAATTAACCTGGGAAGATGGACATTGTTGCCTGTCAATCATATCTTTTCATTGAGAGTGAAGAGAATGAAAAAAAGGGAAAGAATTCCAGATAGAATATTGTATACCAGCATTAGAAAAGAAACAAACTTTTAAAAGAAAATCCACAGGAAAAAAAAAACGTGTGTTTGGAAAAAGAATCCTGACTGCAAAAACACATTTGTAACTGTACATTGTTTTAAATGGAAATACAAATTAATCCATGTGTGGGAAGGGAAAGGGGCTTTTCAGTTGCACCAGTGATGCCCTCAGCCTTCGGTGGTGCTCCTGGAAAAGATTCAGCTCCAGTACTTGTGGAGGCTGCTGAACATGCACCAGTGTTGCTCCCTGCTATAATACTGTGTGTTAGAACCTGCCCTAGCAAGCCAATCTGTCCCAGCAATGGTTTTCACAGCATGGCAGCCCCTTTCTGGAGACTCCCTATGGGCAAGCAGCCACTTTCCATGGTCACATAGCCACAACAGTGCTTGCAAGGGCAGTGGCAGTCATCACTGCCAATACAATAACAGTCATGTTGTTTCAAGATAGAGTAAAAAATGGTTATAGATTACCTGGGGGTTTGGAGGTGTTGTTTGTGGTTTTTTTTTAACTTAAACAAATTTTACTTTTACCTACTTTAGAGATGTAAAGATGTCACATTCCTGTAAGCCTTGGTTGTCTCATTTTTGGATAATTTCCCTTGCCTCTCTGTAAAGGGAAGGTGTTGACATTTGCGTATGGTTTGTATCAATCAATGCTTTGCAAGGGCAAACAGAATATTCATGCTGCAGATCAGTTTGTGCACACAAATTACAGGAGACAAATGAAACTGGATGCTAGAAAGCGCTGCTCAAGTGCCAAAGGCTCTTTCTTTTGTCACACATGGAGAAGCATTATTAAATAAAACACCTTTATGACCGTGGTGCCTAGTAGTTCTGTAGTACTCAGGGAAGAATCAGTCACTGGGTGTCTACAGCAAGCTACCTGTTTGAAAAGGATTTCTGCCTTTGGATATTAAAAACTTGTTCCTGTTCAGAGCAGAGCAATGCAAACCCCCAAGACAGGAAATACTCCATTAGTAATTAAAATATACTTAACATCCTATTTTCATTTTTAAGCCAAAAGAATATGAAAAAAAAACCATTTATTCCTGCACAGTAACTCTCTGTTGTGTGTTCATCAGCATGGAGGGAATAAAAACCAGCCAGTGTGAGAGAGCTTTTATCTAAGAAGTCATGTATCATGTTAAAAGCTGATACAAACCACAGGGACTTCCAGGCATTGAGAGAAAATAAAAACAAAAAATGTTGAGCAATGGGAGTAAAATTCAGAGTGCAAAATATCAAATAAAGAGAATTTTAAGAAGTAGAAAATCTCTCCCTATATACATTTCCAAAATACAGGTCCCTTTAAAAGAGATGTTAAAATTATTAACATTAAGAGCTGTGCTAACAGAGTAGTTTGAAAATTGTTCTGTAGAAGAAAAGTTAATTGTTCTTTTGTGCATGTTTTGATTTCTATCCTTCCTTATTCAAGAAAAGAAAAAATTAAATAAAAAACTCATCTCACACCATATCTCACCTGCACATTCTCTGATTCAAAAATCTAAAGTTTCACATATATTATAGATGCAAAATTTGAAAAAGACCTCTTTCTTCTTAACAAAACAGGCTAGAAGTCTCAGTCCATTTCCTGCTGCATTTGAGTTGTTTGAACCTGTAGTTTAAATTTAGATTTTTTTTTCAGGTACTAGATCTATAAGATTTTTGGTGAAATTAATAGAGAGAACAGACCTTGAGGAACAAGCCTGAGGAAGAAAAAAATAGTGTACATTTAGACCTTGGAAGTATTCTGACAAAATAGATATAACTAAAACATATCAAATGTTATGCTTTTTTTCCAGCTACAGTTTTAGAAATTAAATATCTGTCTGACCTTACTCTCACAAGCCTCTGAATAAATTCCAAAATAATAGATTGAATTTTTTATCCAGATCTCCCCATTAGCTATGTGACCATATTTTTCAGAATATCTACTCCTTTGTTACTGGAACTTATCCCTTGCATTTTTAAGAGCACAGAGGAGAAACAACAGGTTGGGAGTGTTCATCACCTGCAGCAGTGACAGCTACAATGAGCACAAATTTCACAAAGGGATTCAAAGTTCATATATTCCTGCACTGTGATCTCACACTGAGAAAAGAGAAAATGTACTCATTGTAGCTGTCACCACTTTTCAGCCTCTTCATGTTGCCTTTTTAATTTATCATTTACAGCAGCATTGGCCTAATAACAGCACTGCTTTTCTCTTGGGCAATTTTATAATGCTTTTGCAGAATTCTTACTAGCTTCACTTCTTCTGAAACAAGATTTTTATTTATTTAAAATAAGAGAATAAATGTCAGGTTAAGCCCAGCTGAATAGCAAAAAATGGATGAGTGTTAGTTACTTCACCCCAAATTATATGTCTGGATATGATGGAAATGCATCACTTGTAGTAGAAATAGACACATCCTCCACAATTTCAAGGAATGTAACCAAAACAAATAAGAATTTGACCCGCAGAGATGTGGCTCCATTAGCATACTGTTCTCTCAGATAGCCCTATCACCACATCACATATTCTTTCAAAACAATAGTGCATCAAATATTTATACCTATCCTGCTCTGGCTGCCTTAAACCACCATGATGATGCTGGTACTGGACTTTTAGGAAATCATTGTTTTTAACTGCAGGACATTTGCTTCAGTGAATCACTCAGGGAGTGGGAGAGGTTTTGACAGGTTTTCTGAAGTAACCTACAGAGATGAACTTGGAAGCCAGTTACTTCCATTTAAGATGCTGTCCTGCTGTAAAAACCCAAGTTTTTTAATGGCCACATCTGTTGTTTCAAAGCATTTTCCCTGTGAGGTGTTTGTGTATTATCCTCACTACTACATCTAGACCATGAAGTATAGCTCAATGAATAGCTAACAGATGATTACATTTATGAGTAAAGACTACTCATAGCAGACAGCTACTTCCTACAGGTGACAAGCAATCTTGGGCTAGGGCTTCACCTGACTAGTCATTTTGGGATATGATCACAAGGGCTGGAGACTGATGAAATTATCCTGTCCAACATCAAACGCAAAGTGGTTGTAAATCAGCTGAGGCTGTGGCAGGAGTAGAACAACTCATTCTTTATGCAGTACTGGCAGCTCTTTCACCTAGTAGCTACATTAAGAATCCTAGCAATGTCATTAACTGACCCCAGGAAGAGCTTGGCAAATTTTTGTTATTGACATTTGTATGAATTTAGCATTGATTCAAGAGGGGGGGGGAATCCTGTGAAACAAAAAGCTGTGTTATTGTAAAGCAATAAAATGGTTTATTGGTGGGGTTGGAGTGTACTGGGACAACACTTGCGAGATACATACACAAAATATGCCTGTTGTAACTCTGTTTGACCTTTTAGAGACACCTAGGTGCTTAGCTGACATACTATTATAATATCCCAAAGGCTTGCCCCATAAAAAGAAAATTATAAAAGTCTGACCTCTGCAACGCAACCTTTTCTTCCCACAGAATAAATAATTGTTTTTCAAAAAGAATTTTAAGTTCAAAAGCATGTATCTGCTGCTTCTGACCAGCACAGACATGGTGTAAAGAAACACATTTTAGGGAAGAATTTGGATGTTATATTTAGAGAAGCTCAGTTTTCAATATGCTTAGGAGCTTATTTCTGTTATTCCTGCTGCTTCTGCTAGACAAAATAAGTAAATCTGCCCCAAAACAACAAAATTATTTTAGAACGTACTCTGTATAACCACAGGGGAAATAAAAAT
>JAYDZK010000113.1:31403059-31415456 GCA_034509185.1 Euphonia xanthogaster | reverse complement strand
AGGGGAAATAAAAATTATCTTGTAGACATAAAAGCTTCATTAGAGAAATATATTCTCAGAGAAAAAAAAAACAAAAAGAAAAAACCAGACCCACCAACAAGACTATCTGGGGCAGGCAGAAATTCAGTAAAGCTCATTGTTTTGGTCTTTGCAAGTACACACCTGCTGCCCAAGAACACTGGAGCAGTTTTGAAGAACAAGAAAAATGCATGTTGTGATCAGCTGCTTTGTTTGGGAATGAGGATGGAAACTGTGTTAGTACATTTGTGTATCCTTCATCTCCTTTATCTAATTCCCCAGCCTGCTCTCCCCTTCCCTCTCCAACAGTGTTTTGCCCATCTATTAACAACTGGGCTTCCAAGTAATGTTTCAGCTCTGTTAGGTTTTGTCACTGAACATCACAGAATGCCCTTTTGGAATCATTTGTAGAGCATTTAGGATAGTAGATGTTCAACACAGGTTGCACAAACTTCTAATAAGGTGATTGTGAATTCAGTTTAGTAATGCAGACCTGTTTGCATAGCAGAGAGTGAGGGTAACATCTGACTCTTTAAGGGCTTTCATTTTGATGAGTGGCCTTGTTTCAATATTTATGCACAGCTGTGTACAGAATGATTGCTCTATATTTCTGCAGAACATAATATGTGTATAGGGCACCCAATCCATGTCTTTTATAAAAAGCTCCATTTCATAACATGCTTCCCAAAGCTTTTCTTCTCTAATATCCTCTTGCCTCAAGTCACATAATAGAAATCCCGTCTCCCCTGCCCTGCTAGAAAAAAATCCTCTCCTCACCAAGGCTTTCCCAAACTTCTCTAAACAATAAAAATACCGAAGAGGGGAAAACAGATTCCTTTGAGGGCAAGACATCAAGGGAAAGAAATAAATGGATGGAACAGCAGTCCTCCAATAAGCCAAAGAAATGTATTTTCCAAGTGCCTCCTTGGATGGCTATTTTTGTGCTCTCTCTCTCAACAGTGCTCCTTTGGCACTTACACTTTAATTACCCTGCACTTTGTTTGTGCAAGGTATGCCCTGGCTGGCCGCCAGTGTTGGCTGGGATTCATCTTGTCACCACACTGTCTAACAGCAAGTAGAGAACAATATCCCAATTAGATCCCTAAATGTTGGAAACATGAGACACCTCTGCTATGTTGCTCTGGAAGCCAGAGGCAGGAAGTTTTGAGAAACAGATTAACAGTGTATATTCATTCAGCTCTCTTACACCATAACAGTAAAAGCTGCAAAAAATATTCTTTCAATATTATAAATCATGGCAGTGGTTCTGCATTAGGGCTTCCAGTGTGGGTTAGAGGGGACTGAGTTTAGTGCCCTCCTATGTAGGTCTGGGTCATTAGGAGATTTATCATTTCATCTTTCATAAGATCACATGTAAAAAATACAATCCCATCATCATTTTTCCTGAAGATTCCTTGTTACATTTTTTAACAAAGGGATTTTTTACTTCTCCCTATAAAAATTCTGTCTGCAAGACTTGTGAACTATTTCAAAAGAGAAATGTTTAAAGATCTGCTCCAATAAGTTATTGCTGAAGTGCAAAGAGAACTGGAGAACCCTTCACAGCAAAATATAACAAATTTAGAACACTGGGTATTGTGAGAGATTTGACTTGGAAAATTTCCTTCTCTCTTTTTTTTTTTTTTTAATGCTGCTATAGGAAATGACTAAACAATTACAATAAGCTTTCCAGAGTAGGTTCTGATCCTCAGTGCTGCATTTTGTCTGCTCCAGTCACCTTTCCTTTCATTTTAAAGGAAAAATAAAACTTTAAATTGGAAAATAGTTTACATATCTCACATTTTAGATGTTAAAACTCACATTTCCATCTTTATTCTCCCATTAAAAATGCACTGACCTAAACACTTTTGTAAGCCTACTTGAAAAACAAAGTGAATTGGATACCCTGCATCCTTCCCAACTTGCTCACAGTGTCTCGGAACAGACTCTGAAGGGATAACAATAATTTAGCTGTTGGGCCCTACAGTTTCCCAGGAGAATTTGGTGCTTGTGACTAGCAAAAGGCAAAGTCATTTTCTAATTTGGGATGGTATGGATGCACAAAGGAAAAGGGCTGAAGCCCCACAGACTTCCTTGCACTTGCTTATTCCACTTGCCATGTACATCAAGTTGTTTTGCTGCAGAGGATTCACATATGAGTCCCAGATGTCTGAAGGGAAAACAGTGTTCTAGTTCACAACTAATTTTAAATCTTTCACATGAGCCCTAAATCTCCTGGACTACATTCTCACCTTGCTTTACTCGTGGAAATCTTGCAGATGTTTTAAGCATGCCTGTCATGAGGGGGAAGAAGGACCAGAAAATCCTGCACATGTGGAGGAAGCTGAGCAAAAAAACTGATCCAACACAGTACTGCTGGGATGATGTATGAGGCATCTTTCCTTTGAGCAAATTTCTGTGGCTGTGATAGAAAAGAGGCCAAGGAATTTCTTTGACTTGGCAGACTCTTATCGACCTGATAGTATTGAACTCTAAAACACAGATGTGCTTCCTTCTGTCTCTTCTGTCTGCCAAAATTATTTATGAAGTGAGTGCACACAGGCTCAGAGGATAAAATGGAAAGGGAAGGCGAAAGTTTTATCCTAGACTAAGATCAGGGAGCTGCTTTTAGCACAGGGCCTGCCTAGAGAAATGGAGGGAGGAAGTCCTGTGCCATCTCATCTTGTCCCACAAGCAAGAGCATGGAGTATTTACTCTGCACAAAGTATCTTTTAACTCCTTTCCCTGTGTGAGCTCGACAGACAATGGTGGAGCAGCTGAGGCCACTTACTCTGCCAATACAAGGAGTCTCTGCCTCTTATTTGCCTTCTCTGTTCCTTTCCACTCTTCTGCTGCTTGTCTGTGTCCAACACAGAGCAGGCAGAAAGGTCTCTCCATCTCAGTGCAGATGGTGCTCTGTTTGATATCAAAGTGTGATCCACATTTTGGTGAATACATCCAAAAGCCATCCAGTGTGTCCCTGCTCCACTGTCAGTGACACCCACACTGGGGTTTCTGTAAGGCCCTGCTAAACTGGTTTCATGCAATTGTTTTGCAATTCCCATAATTCCTGTGACTCTCAAAGTCCTATAATCACAGACACTTCTTTCTCCTCATTAATAAAATCCCCAATGCTGCTGCATCCAACTTTCAGACAGTGGAAAAAATTTGCCTTAAGGGAAGATTTCATTGTAGCATTTATATGAAAAAGATACTTAAAACCAGAATGAATATTAAAATGAAAGGTTATATGGCATATATCTTAAATTTTGATAATAGGTAAAAGTGCATGATATCATAGAAAATTCACCCACATTAATCTCTGGTTGAGCTCCAGATAATGACTGGGTATGCACAGTCTGTCTTTGTGGGCCCCCTAATCTTTAAGGAGATTCAATTGGTTATAATTAAAGGCTTCAACCAAAATACTAAAAAGAAAGATACAAACTGTCTTTTCCCAAAAGACTTAGACTGCAGAGTGTAAACTACTGCGTATTTTACTGCTTAGCGAAGAAATTAATAGATTTACTATCAATTCAAGCCCTAACAACTTAAAAAAATGTGATTTGCCCTGTAGTCTTTTTTTTTTTTCCTGGTTTATAGGCATAAAATTATATTCTAATATACTATGTGCAATATTGAGCATATTAATGGCTTAAAAATATTAATAGCCATTTAGAGGATCTTGTTTTGCATGTAGGTTAAGCTATTTAGTTGAATTTACAGTAAAGTTGAAATGTGAGTTACTAAGATGAGCCATTCGTTTAATGTGGTAGCCATAAATTATTGTTCATATAATAATTCCATAATTCCAGCAAATAAAATCTCCCAGTTGGTTGAAAATTATGTCAGCCAAATAAAAAGAGTCATGATCTTACATCTAAAAAAGGGTATTTTTAAACTTTTCTGAAGTACAACACAATTTTAAATAGAATTTTGAAGATTTACCTTGCATGCTGAAAGTAAACAGTGAAGTCAAGTTGAAGATAAAAATAAGAGATTTTTGTGGTATCTTAATATTTTATTTAAATTCTTGTAATATCTTAATGCTTCCCTCTTTTCTTTTACTGAATTTTCATCTTAACAAGATACAAATCTTAATAGATACAGATCTTTACAAGTTTCCCTACTTTGAGTGAATAAATTTCTTTGTGAAACACTTATTCAAGCAACAAGAAAAATTATCTAAACTTACAGTATATGAAGAAGAATTTGAAAGATTAAAAAATTTAATAAAATTTAACCCATGAAGATCCAGAATCTGCACATGTGTTGCAGCCTGTTAAAATCAAGCCTTCATACAGGATGATAACTGATCACACGAAGCGAACAAGTAATTCTCATACAAACAAGGTTTGCATGTACTTGTTGCAAAATATATTTACAGCTAAAACGTACTTGAAACTTGCAGCATCTCTGTACTAGCTACAACAGATAAAAAGATTTCTTCTGACTGGCTTTTAAATATTATTCCTGTCAGCAATCTGAATTGCTCACTTCAAACCTTTCCTCTTTTTCCTCCTCATAAGTTAGAGAATCACAGACTCAATTAGGTTGAAAAAGACCTCTGAGATTTTCAAGTCCAACCTTTGATCATCAAGTCCATCCTTTAAATTAAGGAAATAATAACATACAAATATTATATAGTAACAGTTTATTGAATTAATAATTATTTTATATAATACATTAATAATAAGTTAATTAAATACACATTATTAACCTAATAGACTATACATTACAATCAGATCTTGTATATTCTTATGATAAGATTATTGAAGAACAATTGTGATAGGTACTAGCCATTTAGCAAATTACTTCAGTAACAAGTATTTTAGTCATAAGAAAGAAAGAAAGAAAAATTTTAGAGGTGTGGATTACTTGGTTGTATATGACATTCTTCAGTAAAAGAAAGAGCTTTACTTTGTGGCAGCACACAGATGATTCTGGAAATGAGACCTGTGCTCCACAAGGATGGCACCTCATTCCCTGGGGTGTAGAACTCTCAGTCCAGTGTTGGGAAGGAGAGATCATGGTTTGGTGACTCACTTACATCTAGGTCTGCTCAGCAGTGACATAAACTTACATAGCTGATCTTGTCTTACACTGTCCCACCCTTGTCTCTGTTGATGAGGAGCAGCTGAAGTTCACAAATGAATGGCTGTAAGTTCACTATTTCATTTATTTTAAAAGGACTATGTAGACCCTGCATTTGTACTTCTTTGCCCAGCTCAGGGAAAGTAAAATGCTTCTGGCTTATGTCCAAAAGGTAAATATATCAGAGAGATGAGGGATCAAATAAAACTCTTGCACTGTGATAAAATCCTGCATGAATAAAGCGTTAATAGCCAAGGCTTTCCAAAAGGAGCACAATCTGGATATCTTAGTGTGTGCCCCAGTGATACACTAGCACAAAGGCAATATATATAAATCTCTCCAGCTGTCAAATGGTTTTAAAATTTTGCTGTTGTATTATAAAAATTTCACCTATGCACTCTTCTCTAGTTTCCCTCCAACCTGACTGTTCTGAGCATAATTCTGCCCTAGGTGAAGGCTCCATTACCTAAAGAAATCCCACATCAGCTGTGTGGAGTGTGAGTAGATCATTCTTGAGGACCTTATAGAAACCTGGGTGGTGATATTCACTGAGATATGTGAGATGATATTGCTCCTTCCTACCTCCGTTAATCTCAACTTGCAAAAAAGGTCAAACTTCAGCCCTCCTCCTTATTGCTCTTCCCTCCTCTTCCTTCTTACTTGAAAAAAAAAAAGTAACTTCACTCTATTAATAAACTTAGAAAGGTTCTTGGAGAATTTCAGTTGGGCTTAATGCAGCTGAAGATCTCCCCCACTTCTGCTAGGGTAATACAGATTTTGCCTCCTTCCTGCACATACCAACTGATTGAGTTCTGTGTATCTATAGATTCTGCATGTACTGCCATGGCATCAGGATTATGGTCCTGTCCCTCTCCTCTCCTCTCCTATCTCCATAATGAAAACCAGAAAACAGTTTATTCTTATGCAGAGGGTGGAGAAAAGGGGAAAGAAAGAAGTATAGTGCAGGAGCAAGGGAGGAGGCGAGGAGAGGGAGTAAAAGCAGTGCTAGTTTTTTGCCTGTGGTCTTTAAGTTAACTCTGTTTTCATGATTCCTGAAAGCTTACATTCTGCAAAGGTTTTAATTTTATTTTTGATAACAGTGCCCAGAACAGCAAACCCAGTGAGTGAGAGAAAAAAATCAGTTGCGTACGGTAATAAATGGATTTCTGCCAATGACAGGTCATGATACAGAAAAAAAAATTCTGTGATGACCCTCTTTCCTCTGTTCTCATTTATCTCTTACTGGTGACCACTGATAGATTTCTGCTGTATGATTTATTGCAGAAAAACACCACCTAGAAATGGGCTTTTGATAAAATTGTTCAAGGATTCCTGGACAATAAATCCTAATCTTTACATGCATGCTGCAAGATGTTTCACCTTTCTTATGCTATAAATAATATATGCCAAATGTGATAATAAATCCATACATCTAAGCTCTATCTGTGTGGTTTAAGAAACAAAATTACAATATGTAAGCCTGATATTAATAGCAGCTATATAATGCCAAGAATATTGATGGCAATATTTGTTTATTTGTGATCCAAATTTCCAGTGTTGTGCTGTACTGAAATTTCATTGCTTTTATCAGCCTGGATGGTTATCTTCTGTAAGGAAATCTGTGATAAACACAACAGGCACTAGCTGGCTTGAATCAACAAAGATGCTTCTGTAGGTCTGCCAAGAACCTCAGCTCAAATTTTCAAATACAGTCTATGCAAAAATCTCTCTTCATAATTAATCATCTACAGTAGGAAGTGTCTGATAGCATCTGTCACCTCCCTTTGACCTTACAACTGTTACAGTGGGGTTAAATGGGCACAAGCCCAGCATTTAAAGCTCTTTACAAACTACAGGCTCAAGGTCAGGATCTGGCTTAATTTTACTCCACACTGGGAATGAAGCATAGCTTCTGTCTAGAGTATGTGTGCTGTGGTATTTGGTTTAAGCCTAAAGACTCACTTTAATTATTTAATCCTATACAAGCTATAAAATATCTCAAGCATCTTTCCCAGACAAAGAGAGCAAGCCCTTACCTAGGATATGAAAACAGGCAAATCAATTCCTTGCAGTCAGAGACGATCATTTGGGATTTGGGAACGAAGAAATTACATCAGAAAAATAAGAATAATTATGATTGTAAGAGACAAGGCCAAAAATGGTAAGAAAAGAGTGAATGACAAAAAAAAAATCCTCAATGAAACTTACTTCTCTTAGTTTTTGTTTCTGTAGAGACAAAATCTTTTTTTTTTTTTCTGTTTTTAGAAGAAGGATGCAGCCAATTTTGACAGATTTTTCTGATTTTCTTTCTAAACTTTTAGCATTGCAATACTTGGCTGCTTTTTTAATATTTCCTGCCTAAGGGAAATAAAATATCTGCCATGCACCTGTACAAAAGAGAAAATGCTACTGCAGTCCTTTCCCTACTCGTAGAGGATTTTCTGTTAACATCTGTGAAAGAGGAATGTATTCTAAGAAGGAAAACCACAGTGTTAAATTGGTCACTGAAACTTAAGGAATGATAATACTGAAATACTGAAGGAAAAAAGAGTGGGGAAATATGCAACAATAACAAAAAAAATCCTTTAATTGGAAAGGGCCAAGCCCACATAAACAGTGCGTTTGATTTCAGCTGTGTCCTCTGATCTATACTGAAGGTCAAAGAAGGAAATGCCACAGAAGTTATGATTATGTGAAATGAAGTGAGAAACAATGATTTGGCGTAATAAATACCTCCTGCAACTAGAGAATGTTCTGCTCACTGAAATTGTCTCCCAGGTGTCTGCCTGTCTCCTGGACACATGGATAATCCCAGGCTAAAATGACAGCGAGACATGTTGTTTTCAGAAATACATGGCTAATGTTGGTTTATATGAAAGAAAACTTATCTCATGGCTCTCAAATACAGCAGAAACATCTTCCTTCTTTTTTGCATGAGTCAAAACATCAACTTTCCACCTTCAATTCTAGGATTTTTCAGTCAGCCATAAAAACCTTCGTGCTTTTTGAGATAAATTCCTCTGTCCTCTCAGATGCAAGACAGACTAAACTACTCCTGTACTTGAACCATATCCTAAAGGGCACTTATTTCTCTACAGGCAACAACTCCGACAATTCTGAGAGGAAAATCTTCTGACAAAGCATAAGAGGCCATCAACGCTCTGCTGTCATGCTACTGCACTTGCAGTTTATGAAACTACTGAGCTCAATTTATTGTTTTTACAAATGGACCCCAGATTCATTCTGGGTTCAAAACTGTTTCTCAGATCAGGCATTCTGTCCTCCCCTATGCCAGTAAGAACAGCACATCCTTCACCAGTGTCCCCCAGCTTACCCAATTCACTTCTCTGCAGCAACTGTGGCCCAAAAAAGTAATGTTTCCAGGACCATCAGCAGATCCCATATCCATACTGAAGGTATAAGGCCATGTCCACTTCACCCTCCCCAGGGAGTTGAGCTCACCTTGATGTATTTTTAATCTCCATGGACAATAGGGATCTATTTACTCATGGATGGAACGGACAGTTTTGAACCTGCTCATAGTTATGCTGCTGATCTTCTAAGAGATTACTGTAGTCACTTTATTCTCCTTTGGCCATTTGTCTTATTAATGTAGAAAAGCTTTTTCAACATTCTTTAAAAAAAAATGGATTGAAAATGTTTAGAAACCAAAATAACCCAAAAGTTAGGTTGAAGCAAAACTGTGAACCAAACTCAAAGATTTCTGGGAAATGTCTGTTTGTTGCATTTTTTTTTTCATTTTTTTGTTTTTGTTTTTGTCTGAAAAGTTGGGGACGTTTCATTGGTTTCTTTTTTTAGAAAATCAAAAAATAACCTGATATATATCTACTGCTGTGTATGTTTTTAATAAATTGCATAACATAACCATATATTATTATTAATTCTTGTAGCAGAAATTTCATTAAGATTTTCAGCTGGATTACATGACAAATTTATCAAAGAATGCAATAGAAAATTTATCCAAGGAATTTTTTTTTGTTTCAGTGATCAGTTCCGTTGACAGTTGCTAATAAATTGTACACCCACACAGGCATAAGCTCATCAGAAGTAAATACTACCCTGGATAGCCATAGCAATTTTTTTATTAAAATACACTGCGATTAATTTAATTAATAATTAAAACTGGAAAACATGTCTTTCCTTCTCTTTATGAGATTAGGCTACTACACAAATTTTATTTAAGATAATTTTGACTGAAAATGAGAGAGTACCTTTCAAAGACAGTGGAATTAAACAGAATCAACTGTTTGAAAAATGAATTTGTTCTCCATTCTACAGGCAAGAGAAAAGTGATGCAGGACAGCAAATAAAAGTAGAGAGCAAAGGGGAAAAAACCTCTCCTCTGAATGTCTGGTTCAAGCCCTGGCTCAGGTACATATGAGATAATTTATGGGAGAATAATGATCTGCACCAGGAATCTCAGGCTCACCCTGCCACATGACTGAGCTAGTTTCTATAAAGGACATAGAAAGCTGGCGCCACAGCAAACGAAGAAAATGAGGTTAATCACTTTACAAGCTTTCTGCTTGTGATCTTTCTGGCTGTATCTGAATGAAATGTAGAAAGAAAATAGTCACAAAAAGGTATGCTGGATGCCTCAGTGGTTGATGATTGTTGAGACGTGGGAAGAAGGAGGGAAATTAGTATACCTAAGGGGATGTCAGGCAAGTGAAAACAAGGATGTTTTACAAGCAGCACACTGGAAGTCTGGGGTTTACAATGAGAAGGATGTGAAAGCAGCTAGATGTCTGTCCCTAGAATGTGTTAAGGGCCTGATAAATGGATAAGTAGTGGAGCTTGTAGCTTCCAAAGCAAGGTATTCACAGCACAGAAAAGATCTACCTGGCTGCAGAAGCAATATTTCTAAACACCATTCTTCCCCAACCACACTGGAACTGTACCTATGGATCTAAAAGCAGCAATGTTTGAAAACACATCCAGCAAGATCTGCTTCAGTGTTTAGCAAGACTGAAGCTCTGTACTCGAAAACAACTTTACAGGTATAACCATGCTATGATTCACATCAGGTCAGGGTGAATCAGAAGGGTGAGAAATCTTAGGGTTAGAAGGGAGTTATAAAGACAGAGAATATTATTTTGAAAAGGAATTAAAGATATTCATTTGGAACCTTTTTTTTTTGTGGTTTTGAAAAAAAGCCATCACTACAGAAAAGTATTTGAAGTAGACATAAGCAGAAAAATAATTGGACTCTTTGTTTTTCTTTGTTTTTTTTTTAGAGCTTAAAATTTAGAAAACAAAACTTTTATAATAACCAATGTGTGTGTACCTTAATGAGTGGATACATTACATCATCCTGATTTTATTTTTTAACTTCTTGACGCTGCATTCTTTGGCCTGTTAGGACAAACTTGTACTCTCAGAGGGTAACTCACGTTAAGGAATTCCAAATCCAGAAATGGCTTTCCAACAGCTTGCAAACTAGAAGATTCCTCATCACCTAACAAGTCTGAGAAAGTTGTATCAGATTCAAGGCCAGTAATGACTAACAGAAAGCAAGGCTTCATTCTTCCCAGAATGATTGGAAAGGTTACCTTCACCTTTTTTGCTGTTCATTGCTAGTTTTTTCAAATACCAAAATCTTTTGTTGAACCAAATATTTTGCTGAATCAAACTAGAAAAATATTTTAAATAAAAATAAATAAGAATAAAAAAGGGCAGAAAGGCTGCTCAATTATAACTCCTACATTGTCACAAGGTTAAGGCACTAATACAGATTTTTCATCAGCAGCCACAGAAGATCAGAGTACTTGGATTGCTGCATTGCTTCTGACACTGCAGCCTACACTGCATTGCATTGGCATCGAGGGACACACTCAGAGAGGAAACAGAGAGGCAGAACTAGATGTCTTAATAAGGGTTTCTGACATCTTTTGTGGTGGAAATACCTCTGTGCATAGCACATTGTCATTAAGAACATCTAGTGCTACTGGCTATATTCACAAAAGCATTCACGCTAAAGTCAATAGGCTGAATTTTTGACTGGGATAACTCCATGATAGTCAGCACAAATAGGAACTAAAATACTGAGTAAATACCTCAGAGCCAACACCTAGATTTCTAGCTATGGTGTGGAGAAAAATCTAACATTTGCCAGTGGTTTTATTGAGACTTCAGATGTCATTTTGTTCATGTCTTTATGTAGTTGTGCACAGAGACCTGCCATACATATCATTCAGCACGGCTTCTGAGGGTCATTTGTGTCCTATATCCTGCTAGGCCAGGGCATCCTATCCCACTTGGAACACAACGCTTTGGGAGACTCAGGCATCCTTGGAAGCTCAGCCAAGTGCATCTTTTTCTAAGAGCGCCACAAGATGAGGAAGTTTGTTGCCAAAGAAAAGGTGCCTGTCCTCAGGGGCCTGCAATGGCTGTGGTCTGAACATTCAGACAGACTCATGGGGTCACCTCCCTCTAGCACAGGCCCTTTCACAACACCTGACTCTCAAGCTCACTTGGCATTTGATTATTTCAAAACCTGGTGCACAAGATCATTCCAGGTCCAGATTTCTGTCATCAGCTTTCAAATCAATTAACAACATTTCTCTTCTGGACTCAATGATTAAAAAACTGTTTAAAAAGTGCCTAAGGTAGTGGCGTAAACAATGAGGTAGAGCAGTCCAGAAGAGCAAAGGTGAGCCAAACCCTGAGTAGACAGCAGCTCTCTCGTAGCTCTTTGATGCCCTGGAGATTTAAGTAGATCTTATCCTATTTTTTTTCCTAGTATTTTATCACCAGAACTCCACTGAATTACTGTTAACATACATACATGCCACAAAGCTGCAAGTCTTAGAAACTCAAGTATACTGAAATGCATTTGGATTTTAAAGATTTTTGGAATGCAACGTGAGCAGATTCGTGAAAAAATTTAAAATAATTTTCATTGATGAAAGCAGAAAATTGGATAAGTAACAGTGAATTTTTATTGTTGTATTTGAAAGGTTTTTATGGGATATTATTATGACTATCTGGTCAAGCTTGAACAAATCCTTTGATTTCCCACTTACATAAGAAAAATGTAAAAAATAAGTCACAAGGAATATCACTTTATGTACTAGCCAGGACTGAGAAAGATTAATTACCACTGTCTCAAATACATAATTCAAAGGTTGAAAAGAAAGAGAGAAAGTGAGAAAGAAAGGGAGAAAGAAAGAGAGGAAGTGGCGGAAGGAAGGAAGGAAGGAAGTGGCGGAAGGAAGGAAGTGGCGGAAGGAAGTGGCGGAAGGAAGTGGCGGAAGGAAGTGGC
>JAYDZK010000113.1:31378664-31402956 GCA_034509185.1 Euphonia xanthogaster | reverse complement strand
AGAAAGAAAGAAAGAAAGAAAGAAAGAAAGAAAGAAAGAAAGAAAGAAAGAAAGAAAGAAAGAAAGAAAGAGAAAAGAAAGAATAATTTTTCTATGCTCAGGTTATACAGAAGGGAGTTAGAAGGGACTTTACCCCTGAGTACCTTAATAGCTTCCTATATCTCCACCCCTCCAATGTTGCCTCTTTTCTCAATAACCCTGCAGCTTCTCACTTCCTTCTTCTCCACCTTTGTCTTCCAGTTCTATGCAGTTTATGGCAGATGTGCAGAGCTGACCAAATCAGAATCCCTATCATCCTCTATCACCCCTTTTTCATTTTGCTCGTGTATCTTGTTAAACCCAGATGCTAATTCTTAAGTCACTGCTCTTACACATCCCTGCCTCTCCTGAACTACATGGGAAGTCCTCTTTTCAGTCTCTGAATTACATCCTGAAAATGGTAAAGGTTTTCCTTTTTCTGAAAAATCACCTAACAAATTAATGGAGCAAATGCCCATTCTGTGCCATGGAACACAGGGGCACCACCACCACAGGCAGTCCCTCTCACCAGATGCTGAGGAGATATTCTGTACAGCTCCGTGCACAGCAGTCATCAGCTGATGCTGGAGTCAAGATGAGGCAAGGTGAGTTAGCTTTGGTGTCATCTGGTACAGATATTTTGTGCTCTGACCTCACATCTGCTCGCCTGGGAAAAACGACAAACTCTGCCTTTCAAAACTCAGGGATGTCAACATCTTCCTTTTGCTGTCAGAAAAACACGGGGAAAGAAAGAAGACATAGCAATCCACTATGTGGCATGTATAAAATATCTTGCTAAAGGTCTGGCTCTTGCTGTCAGCATCTGATTTAAGAATAAAGATATTTGTTTATTCAAGGTTGGCAGTGAGGTTAAGATTCTGCCTGATAGCAATCTGATAGGTCCTCAGTCCATCCTCGAGGTGTGTATTTGTATACAGCTCTATATGCAGCATTGCAAGAAAATCTGTGGAAAAAAAAATCATGTTTCTGCAGGATACCAGCTAATGACTTAAACAGGATGTACCATTTTTAAATATAATACCATTATGCTATAAGCTTTGCTGTGAAAATTAGGATTTTGTACCATTTTTTCAGACCACAACTGACTTTTTCACCTCTGATATGTAGTGTAGCTCAGTGATTCAGTGTAAGTACACAAGAAAGGTAACTAAAAATACAGCAAGGCTTGACTAATAATCGATTTGCAGACTTCTAAGAGCTGTCATGACTTGTCAGTCTTAGAAGAGAAGGTAAAAATTAGTTTTCCACCACAAAACAGAGTCACAAATAGCATTGGTTTCCTTGGAGACTTAGCAGCAGTTCTCAAAACACTGTACTTGCAGGAAAGGAGTGACTTGTAAAGAAACATTCCCTGTGCAAACTTTAATTAATCTCGTCTCTTAATAATGTACACCCACATCAGCTCTGTGTATTTGGTGTTTATCACATTACATCCTCCTCTCAAGTCCTCTTTCATGGTGTATATATATAATGTAGAGTGCAAATATGATACTTGCAAAATTTTTTTCTGTATCATTTATAATGTGCAAAAATCCTAATTTTACAGAAAATTATTTATGCTTTTTCATAAAATACATATTTTCATCAGTTGTCTACAATGATGAAAGTAACTATCCATTCAGCAGTTCTAAAATTCCAGATGTGAAAATAACGTTGCAATTGAAAAGAGCACTATTGTCTCCTAAGTAAACACCATGAGAATAAAACCTCGAATTCTCCAGTGAGGACAGAGATGACAAAAAGGCAACACAAACTGACAGCAAGAAAGTTCTGTCTCATCCTTACTCAAGGTGGACTGGTTGCAGGCTGGTAAGTCAGTTTTTTGTCATGTTTGTCAGGGTGTGAATGCTGTCTTGCCCTCAAACACTGCTCCATCTCCTGCTCCATGTTGTATCAGGGAGTTTGATTTTGTCATGTACCACTGTTTCACAGTGCTTTTACCTACTTTCAATACCACAGATAGAGTAGAAAGCAACAACTTAAGTGATTCCACAATTTCTAAAGAGAATGTTTCTATTTGTTGTTAAAAAGTGTTTAGGTATATCAAAAATGTCTACCCATATCAATATTTATGTCTACCCATAGCTATTTGTTCACAATATATGAGAAAAGCATAATATTATCTATAGGTGAACATATTCATAGTTAAGGAGCACTACTAAAAATATTTCAATTGTTATATCTAATTATAACTGAAAAAGTAATCACTGGAAAGTGTCTTCAACAACTTAAGTTAAATACAAGTAAGAAATTTCTACTTGGTATTAAATTGCTTTCTTGACATCACAACTGAAATAATTCATTTCCCATATATTGGACATCAGAAATTTTTCAGAATGGAAAAAGCATTTTTTAACAAGGTGGTGTAATTAAATGGAGTGCTGATTAAAGTTTCATGGGCACACCACTAATCACTCAAATGTTCTGATATTTCAGCACTGGAATTACACATTTATAAGTCCTATATACTCAAAGAAAATATTTCATATGCAAAAGACAAGACCATCTAATGAACGGCCTAGAAAGGAGAAAACAGACCTTGATATTAGTGGGGATTGAGCTCCTTGTTGTATGACAATTAAACAGCATACAGCATAATAACCTTGATTTGGTCTGCTGTGAGAGACTGTGAGAGTCTAGGGGTTCATTTGCCCTACAAATCATTTCAGGCTCAGCCTTTTAACACTATACGAGAGACTGGGTTCATCCCATAAGAAATCTCAGCTTGAGTCATCAGCAGACATCACATCCATTAAAACATTTCATGAAGATTTCATCTATGTTATCTTTCATCTTTTTAGACTGTTATATTTCTAAGTACCAAGCACATGTATTTGCACATTTGTGTTTTGTGGTTGTACATGCGCTTTCTCTTTTCAACACCTTAGCTGTGCCTGCTGCCTTTCCCATAATTTCTCACACTCGGGGCACAAGATTCTAAATCCAGCCTTTGCTTACTGCTTGATTTGAATATCTGTCTAATCCTGTGTTGCCATTTGTCTCTGATCCTCATCAAACCTTTAACTAAGCCATCAGAATACTGACTTCCTTTCAATCCCAGTATGGACAGCAGTGTCCATACATGACACAAACAGGAATGTCTAATCTAGGTTGCCATGAGTTTGCAATTATTGCTCAGCTCCCAAATGGTCAAAGATTATCATCTTAGATGATAACCCACCTCACTAAGACAAATATATTCTGATTCCCTTTGTTGATTCTCCAGGAGTAAGACCTGTTTCTCTATGCTTCATTTTTTTTCTCTTACTTACAAAAAATGTAACTAAATAAAAGATGTCACCTCTGTCCTAATTATTTACTATCTATTATACTTAGGTGTAAAATTCTTGTCTTAAGTCAAGTGGTTTCAGTAACTCATAGAACAGCCACCTCTTGAATTGCCTCACACAGAAGGCACACAAGTGTCTTTTGAAGTGAATGATGGCTGTGGAGGCACGAAGCCTTGCAGTGCTAAACGTGGAGAGAAGGTGGAAGGTGACTCCAGCTGGGAATGAGCCTACCTGCTGCTACAGAGAGCAGAATTCCTCGTGTTGACCAGAGAAGCACAGAAGTATTATTGTGCCTATGGTTTCTGAAGCCCTCAGGGCCATAATTTTCCACAGAATTTCAGTACACCCTGTTTAACTATTTTGTTTGTTTGTTTGTTTGTTTTGCACCACCTCTGCTCTCTGAGATATAAGGATGACTACAACAGAGCTCACTTTGCTGTACCTTGGGCATGCAGCTCTGGTAGTGGGAGTTACACAGATGTTTCAATAGCTAAATATATTCTTGTGCTTTATTCATTCAAGGAGTCATTGTCAATTCAGTTGCCCACTTCCACCTTGATAGTCTGTAATTATAATAATATTAGGAAAAATATGTGAGATGTTTTAAAATACTTCATATTTGGGAATCTAATGTTTTGGTATTTTATTTTAATCTCAGACCTGCTACTTGTAAGGACCCATTTTGGGATGGAACATCATTTTCTGAATTTTTAAGTCAAAACTTCCATGCTGTTTAGAATATAATTTGTATTTGTGTACACAAAGCTAGCATTATTAATTTTTGTTATATATCCTTTACATCATAAATGCATGATGGACCTTTAATTACAGAAAACACAATCAGATAGATACAGAATATTTTGTGTTTTTCCTGTCTGTTCCCACTAATTTGCTGTAGTGTTCACAAGTCAGTGAAAAGGCAATTTTTCCCTTTCAGTGTTTTAATTCCTACTGAGCTGAATATTTATAGAGTTGGTATTTTACTCCTGAGTACTTCATGTGCAAGTTTACTTCAAACTTTGGTCAGAGGCTCACTATGTTGAATCTAAATGTATCAGTTTCTGAGTTACAGGCAAAAGGTTGGCATTATATTGGTTAATATACCGAACATTTTGGAAGTGTTCACAGTGGGAATGTTACAGGACTTAGGTGAAAAACTCCCTACTTATGGAAATGTGGAGAAGAAAGGGAAAAGGGAAGCAGATGGAGGGATTGGTAAGTCAAGACCTAAGGCTACAAAGTGTTTACATTATTCCCTGCAGATAATAGTTGAATAGCAAAATCATAGGTCTCCAAGCTGAGTTTATTTTCTGGGAGCTGAACTATTGTCTGCTTACTCACAGCAGACAGTGGTTGTGATTTGAAACACATAGATCATTCCCATTAATTGCTGAGTGTTAAACAGCCTCACCTTTACTAAGTACTCTCGTGGTGTCTTTGTAAGTCTGTGTGATGGAAAAAATAGTCACATATTCCTGGCGATTTTGCCACAATACAAAAATTCTTTCCTAATTCCAAGTGTATTATACCAGTTACACTCACAGCACCTTAAAAACACAGATTCCTAAGTGCATTAGAGAGACAGAGGGCAGAAAACTTAGACAAGTAGACAACTATGTGCTCCCCTTGTTCTGTTCTTTATACTATCCTTCTGCTTTTTCTGACATAACAAGAAAACCCTTACGATTTAGGGACCAGTTGCAGAACAAGCATGCATTCAAGGCCTTTTATTCTGCACAAATACAAGTTAGAAACTGGCCTTAAAACCAGAGGTAGGACACAGAACAGAATTCACACTGTAACTGTGATTGTGACTCAAATCCAAGCATTTTGGTTTGTATTGTTTGAGATAATGAGAAGAACAAGAAAAAGGTGAAATAGTATTAGAGTAACTTTCATTGGAGAAGAGTCCATCAGTTGAGCATCATTTAAGGAACAAATTTTAATAAATCTGTTAGGTTTCAAGAGAGATTGTACTACTTGAAGATTTTATTTGATGGGGAAGAGAACATGGAGATCTGCTCTGAAGTGAGAATAAAAGGTGCTTGAGTGCAAATTGGGGGAAATTTTAATTACACAGTTAAGGTAAAAGGGAACTGGATACATTGCAGCACAGGTTTATTATATGTACATTGTACTAGATTAACCTGTTAACCTTACAGGCTACCACCCTTCCAGCAAAGGGGAATGTTTGCATATTTCATGATCTGGTTAGGAGGAAGATGGCAGGGATTAGTGCTAGAAGGGAAGTCACAGGTTGGGAGGATATTAACAGAGTTCCTCCAGGTCAGTTCATACTCTTAGGATGGGGATAATGGGACAGATTTTTTTTGACATTCTCTTTTGGAGCACTGACACAGAATAAAGAATGCTGGTGGAATTGTTTAGGACACATAGTAGGATACAGAGGTGGATAATGCTGAAACCATGTGGAAAGCTGGGCTGAATAAACGGGCCAAATTCAATAGTGCAGTGTGCACTTGTGGCCTATTAAAGAAAGATGTTGTGGTGCAGGTAGCAATGACTGTTTGAGAAGAGGACATGGCATTTTCAGAAAAGCCAAGGGTCACCAAGTATAGGGCAGATACAGTCCCAGGATGGGACATGGGTCAGCCAAGATATTTCCATGATGGCAGACAAATATTGCTGTCATTAAAGGAGTTGCTGTTGAGATCTCATTTGATGCGCTGCACATGGCAGCTTGTACTGAATGGGTCAAGCCATAAGCTTGTATGTGAGCTCTTACTTACACCAACACAGCAAAACATCTTTGGAGAATTATACAAACTTTGGTTACCTGCCCACACAAAAGGTTAGTGGCGTCCTGGACATGTATGCTCACACATCCAAATGCACATAAACAAGAAAAAGACACTTTAGAGTCACAAAGGCTTATCTCAAAACTAAAGGAATTAAGCATCTAAACAATTTTGATGCCTTTGAAAATAATTTTGTCATTTAGAGTCTGAATAAATTTGGAAAAAAATGGGCTCTAATTCCTAGGATGTTATTAATAGACTTGTAGCACTCACAGAGAGAAAAAAAAATTACTAAATGACCTAACCTATTCCACTACCTGGGAAATCCATTTAAACCAAACTGTTTCTAAATTGGGTCAATTGATAGAGGTTCCAGTATTTTTCTCAGAGAATTGCTACATAATTTAATACATCTAACTAATGTACTCTAATTTCTATCTTGGGGTTTAAAAACTCTTGTATGCTAGCAGTCTTCTTAATTTTCATATCCATCCAGCCAGTGCAATAGTAGAATATTTTAGTGTTGGAAGGTTTCTTCTGACCAGACCTGTATTTACACATACTATAACAGCACCTTAAGACACTTCAATAAACTTAATATAAAGTGTCACTTTATACAACCCATACATGCAAATAAAGAGAAGTGATTTATATGAGAGTTTCTTCATAGCACGACTTGGCTAATTAAAGTACACATTTTCTTATTGCATTTTATGGACTCCATTACTGTAATGCAGGAAGCATCAAGCTGTGAGAGCAAATGAGCCTGGGAAGAAGTATCTGACACATTTGAATCCTTTGTATAGGTACTGCGGTATTTTGGCTAATAGAAAATAACACATTTCTCTCAAACAGGTCTAAGAGAGAGATCCAATACTTAAAATATGTTGGTGGGTACCTTATGCCTTTGAATTGTAAGGATTGCTTTGTGGAAGCATGTACACTTGTTGTATGCATCCTTATGAAAGCATGACCAAACCTATTTTATGCCAATAGAAAAATTTTACAGCATTAATACAGCACAGGCTTGCACTTATCAAGTGTTAATCAAATTATGTAATGGCTGTAAATCCTTACTTTTAAGCTCTACCATATATGTTATAACATATAGATTTTTTTTTTAATATAACACATGATAAACCTGGCATTTTAATGAAGTATGAATTTCATTATTATTTCATTAACATAAAGAGGAAAAAAGTCAATTATTCTAAAACTAGGATTTTCAGAAGAATCTTTCTTATTTACTTTTTACAGGCTTCAAAACTGCCACCACTAAGGGGAGGACAAATACCGCCCTGTAAATTTCAACATACCATATTAGAATAAATGTATCTTTGATAGGTTTCAGGTATTTCATTCCTAAAATGCTGATGAAGTAAAATATTTGATTGTTTATTTAAGTTGTAGGTGGTCTGAAATTCGTAACACCTATCAACTCTTTTCAACTGTGTATTATATGGGTTCTTCCTTAAGGTTTCTCAAAACAATTGTTCAATATTTAGAGGGGTTTTTTTTCAGCAACTTGGAGATATTTAGCACCACTGATCTGTAAATTAATGATGTCACAGAATCTTGGAATAATCAAGTGGAAAATAATGGCTAAAATTCCTTTAAGTTGACCAAAACTGAAATAAACTTTCCAAGGATCATTCCAGCTTGTGCCATGTTAATTTAAGAGATTTTCAGGTAACTGCAGCTTTCATGCTCACGCAACCAATAAGGGGACATTCAGATTATATAAAATATTCATGTGCTATGCCGAAACACAGTGAACAAATGTAGTGGTAATTTCTTTTAACATATGGTTTTTAAAGGCCAAAATAAATAGATTAGAAATGAGACATAGGAAGAATGGTTAGGACAAGATGAAAGCACATTTAATTGGAGGTTCCTAATAATCCATTGCCTTAAAGAATATGTAGCAGTGGTATTTACTAATCTCATGAGTTCCATCCCCAACCATGGCGCTAGGCACGTTCTGTGTGTCCATCCCATACAGCTAGAGCAGCATACAAAAATATTGCACAGCTGTTTCTTTGCTGACAATGCTTAATGAAAATGGAAAATGATGAATATTTTGCCAGCTATTTTGGTTTGTTTAGATTCTGGCTATATCAGTTTGAACTTATGTAGATACCCATGGTTCCCACCCTCTCAGAGAAATTAGGTGATCTGCTTAAAATGCTTTTTTTTTTTCAAAGAGGGAAGTCTTAAAAGTAACTAAGCACCTCAAATTCCTCAAGCAGATCAAACACTCTGGTTCAAGAGTACAGAACCTCATAAATAAATCAGTACAGAATGATCCTTATAAAGAGTTTGACATTCTTTGTCACCAGTAAGGGATTGCCTACCTGAATGAAGGCCAGATATATGAAATGTACTGTGACAGCCATCACTGTGGCCTGGTTATGAGAGACCCTAAAATCTTGAAAGTAGCTCTGGCTCATTCATCAGCAATACAAATTTTACTTAAATGTATATTTAGTGGACCTAGGTGCAATATTTTCTTCTTAAGCTATGTTTCTAAGTAGAAAAAACCCTCATTCTTTAAGTGGACCTTTCCTATCAAGCACATATGATTAATGAAAGATATGAATAATCCGTAGAAAATAAAAACAGCTATATTAAAATGCATCCTATACATGGTGAGCCAAAATGGTGGGTTTTAGCACATGAAAATTTACAGTAATTTTTCATTGCTGGTTTCTGCATGGTGGTAAAATCTCTGCCATCTGATAACTAATGAAAAAGGGACTAAATCCAATATCTCATTCAAGGGCATTTTAAAAAATACCCAATGCATCATCCACATTGGCTCCAAAAATATGTTCCCCTTTTTAAAATGGTGGTATTGCATTTAACCAGCTTTGCCAGTTTTGCATACAATTAAAATATGGATTATGAAATCTTATTTAAAATAACTGCATGCAGGAAGAAGGAAATAAACTACGATAATTTAATCTTCTTTCCTAAATGTTAACAGCAGTATAAAAATGGATGCTCTCATCCTTGTAATCAGTTGCATGGTGCACAAGGGCAGCAGTCTCTGGTGCCTCATCTGTGAACTAATCTTTCATTTCATAGCAGATCTTTCCATATCAAACAACACAAATGACTTAATTTGCATGACAGGATTTGTAACGGGGCAAATCTAGTGTCAAAGTCGATTAAAGATTACACCGGAGAACTATCATAATCAGTACTCTAATGAGCCTAAATAGTACATGTAAAGTCTCCCCTTTTTGCCATTCCAGTCATGTATAAAAGGGAATGTGTTTCTTTTCATCGGTGAGCCAGTCCTTTGGTTTGCACATTACGCCCTACGTTGAGCTAAAGTCATGTCAGTCTGGTTTCAGAGGGAGAGAAAGGGAAATAATAAAGCAAACATCACTTCACAAATGACATTGCTTGGTATAAGCCAACGTTTGAAGCCCTTAATTCTTCTAATCTGCAAAATAGTCAATGCTAATGGGTTTTTGCCTTTGTGAAAGCTGATGCATAGAAAGAAAAACTTTAATGAGCTGCCTGGGTTGTATGCTTACAGATACCTGTCAAATGTCTGTCATCTTAGCTATCGTTGAGGCATTATAAAGAAAGTAAGAAGGAAGGAACGACAGTATTTGTACAAGCATTTTCATGCTAAAATGGCACAATTTTCTTCCTGTCATAATTTCATTGTATCTGAAAGTCAGAAAAGCTTAACCCTTTCAATAGCACATCCTGCTGAGCATATCACACATAATGTTTGAACTGGCAGCTTTAGAAATAGCATCATGGTTTTGTAAACAGCATCTTCTCTTAAATTTTTACACAAAACTAATTTATCTGTATCTTAAAAAAAAATGTGTCAACAAATTGCTGGAATCAGTTGCTGCAGCTTGAGGAGATTCAGAGTTCACCAAATGTACCAAACCCTTAGTGCGAAAGTCTGTCATCACAGTAAATCCCTCCTGAGTTCTTAATTTCATACCCCTTTCCTCTTTATGCTCACAATATGAATAGCCAAGAGGTCAACAAACTCCCTTATTCTTACTTTTCTATTTATTAAAGCAAATGGGAATTTGAATGCAACTTACTAGAAACACACCTGCTAACTCTGCTACTCTAAGTCATATTTATGTCAAGCCAGTCTTGCTTTTGGATGTTTATATTTAGCATGAGAAATTGTCCATGAACTGAAATCATGCATTCAGAAGTCTTAGCCCAGATAAGCCTATTTGCCTATTTTTGTTTCCGGATTTATCATCCATCCTCACTGTTTTCAAAGAATTCAGGCACCCAGAGCATGGACTTTTCAGTGCAGACCTATGTTTCCACCAGTCCAAGTGAAGGCCTTTAGCGTGGATATTGACCTTTGGGAATCAGGATCAAAAAAGGCACTTAGGTATATGGTGAAATCTGTTCATGCACAGAGCTGTTTGCAGACTCGGGGCCTTCCTTTGGGCAGAGGACATACCAGAATACGCAGAGGAGGGGGTTTGTGTTCGAGGGACACCTGCCGAGCCCAGCAGAAAGCATGACTAAGGCTTGTGGTGGCAGGTGCTCTGCTTTGCTGCCTGCCTCTGGGGACATCACTTACACTCAGTGTTTCAGTACCCACAACGTGAAGCAGGATAAATGTTCTGAGTGCTCTCTCATGAGTGTTTGGAAGCCTCATTTATTCCTGCCTGCAAGTCATTTTGGTGATATTTTTGCTTATTCTATCAAGCTGTCAGTGTTGGTACTTCAGGGAGGCATTTCTGTTATTGTTCTGTTATGTCTCTGTTGTTGTTTTTACCTGTACTTGTCAATCCTCATTCTGGGGTCTGTAATACTGTGCAAAGGTGTACTAAGGCATGACACACTCCAGTGCATCTTAAATATTCTTAAAAGCCCTCAGGCTCTGGCTCATACGCTTCCATTGAGCCATTACAATCCAAATAAAAGAACTTTAATGAGCGTATTGCATCTGTATTGCTTACAAAGGACTCATTGGGAGCTCACTGACAGTATCTTTCATGCTGCTGCTGCAGGTGAGATTTCAGTGGAACTGTGTTTTACCCTTGCTCTCTCTTTTTTTTCTTCAAACAAACTTACATAGAGAGAAAAAAAAAAAACCTAACCATAAGGCAAAATGATTTACGTGGCTTAAAAAGTTTGAGATTAAATAAACAAAACTAAGGAATGATAATTACAGCTGAACTTTTTTCACCCAAACTGCACTGGGTAAAATATGTGCTGATGTGTCCCAAGACCTGCATATCTCATCTAGTAGCATAATAGGAACAGGGAATCAGTCGATTTAGAGCAAAAGAGCTGTATTATCAGCAAACTTGTTATTCTTTTACTTAAGCTTTAGCTTACAAATATAACATTCCTGGCAACTCCAAATATTTAATGTTGCTGAGTGAAAGCAATTCCCGTACCAAAAGAGCAGAAAAAAAAAAGAAAGAAAAAAAAAAAAAAAAGAAAGATTGGTGCCATAGCTGGTTAAAAGAGAGGAGGTTTTCACACAGAATTGGTCAATCTAATATTTTTTTGCAATTTTATGCTACTTCGTTTAATTTTGAAACTTTTGAGGTGCTGCATGGAGAGGAATCCTCTGTCAGAAGGGAAATACAGCTCCCTCTAAGGTCCCTGTAAAACCACAGCATCCTGCCAAACTATCCCAAAGCAAGGAGGGGCAGGGATGACAGAAACATCCGATTGTTTTCCCAGAGGTGATTCTTTCAGCCCATCGAGGCTTTTCTTCCCAACATTTTTCACAGTTGGATTTTTTTCCTGGTGTGTGCCTGGCACAGGCAGGTAGCAGAGGAGCCCAGTCCCCAGCCAGACCTGACCTTCCAGCACATCCCCTGCCAGCCCTCCGCGAGGGCTCCTTCCAGCCGCCAGCTGTGGTGGTGTGGCAAACACACCTACACCGAGGGGCAACATGTACTTACTAATCACTCTCTATTTAAACTTTAGCGTGCTGAACACTGAGTGCTCACTCCTGGCTGGAGTGCTGGGTACCAGGCACGGTGCTTGCACCACCATCCGGAGAGTGGCACTCGGAAGGGCGAGAGTACCAACGTAAATAACATACATTAGCGGCCGCATGTTTAGCTCGGACTTGGATTTCATCCACTTTCAGATATGAATTATTCATCCCCCATCTCCCTCCAATTGTTCTTTTAATTCATATCGCAGTTGTTAAAAGGTTAGAAGCCACGTTACTGAATAATCCTTTACTGTTTCCCCGTGGCAATTTGCGCCCAATTTTTGCAGATTTCAAGGCTCGGCCATCCCTGCCGCAGAGTTCATTTTTATTGCAATTCCCAGCTAGCCTTTTCCCCCCGAACACTACCTCTCTGACCTAGCTGCTGTACCTCTGATCCCATGCACCCCAGAAGCTGTCACAAGTCTCCCTCCTTCCCAGGAGTTGAACACACAATAGAGAATAGGCCCTGGCTGTGAGGTTCAGCAGCCATTAACCCCTACCAGCTGTTCCTGCAGGGAGCCTTCTGTGGCTGAATGTCCTTTCTCTGCGGAGGCCCTCATTTCCACTAATCTAACTATTGTTGGGTAGGAATGCTGACAGGAGAAAAGAAATTTTTCTTGTGTCCATGCAAGTGTGTGTATCCATGTGTAAGTGAAGGAAGAGTGAAGGCTAATTTCTATAGTAGGCATGAATGGAAGGATTGGGAAAAAAAACTAGTTAAAATGTGTTTACTTGCTTAAAAGGCTCAGTCAATTTAAATAATTTCAGTAGTATGCTCTATTTTGGGGGAATGGAAAGAAGGAGGAAGCAAGTTGCTATTATCATTTTATGCGAAAGCTGTTGAGAGATTCCCCTGCATTTCCTAAACACTTCTTAAAATGTGAAAAGAAATAGGACAAATGTACGAATATCAGCTGCAAATGAACAGAAATGCATAGCAACAAAATCTAATATTTTTTAAACCATGGACCTGAACATCCATACATTTACCTTTATTTCATATTGATTATCCATTTTCTGTAGGCTGATAATCCAGACTTGAAATACACAAAACATTTATCAGGTTTTATTAGAAAATTCAGGATTTTGTACCAATACTCTCAAAAAGAAAAAAAAAATCAGTTGTGAGGAAAAACCCTATTTTTTTCAAATTATCAACATTTTCAGATAACCAAACTGAAGTCCTCACATCTCTCACATTGACATCATCACTAACCAGAATTTAAACTTGCATTTAAAAATATTTTTATGCAACACTAGTAGACACAACCTCCTAAATCACAAATTAGTGTTAATGTTGCTTTTCTTTTTGAACCACACAGGTGAATGAAACCACAAAAATGTAGCTAGCAAGAAAGAAAACTATTTTATTTGTTGGAGAACCACATTTTAAGTTTCAATTAATTCATCTTTTTCTCTAAAAAGATTGATAAGAGAAACTGTTTTGAAACGCAGTGCTCCGTTTTATCACCTGATAAAGTTCAGCAAAAATACAACAGTTGGTCTAGTTCAAATCAAATTAGAAATAATTCATGTAGAAATATATTTTCTGGGCAATTAGACTGTATCGTAGCAGGGCAAATGTCTGATATAATAAAGCTCTACTTTGCATCTGTTCCTGTGTCTAGACGGCTGCAATTACTAGTCCTTACAACAGCAGTGGCAAGATAAAGCGTTGCTTACAGGTTATAGCTATTAAAATGGAACATTTTCTTTCTTTGCCCCCCTTTATTACCTAAATCATTTGATTGTTATAAAATTTAATTTAATTTAATGAAGTTGCACTTTCCTCATCTTCAATATGAAAACACGCACAAATAAACAAACAGTAGAGAATTCAGCTCATTGTTTCTCCCCTACATTAGCTGCCATGCACGGATACTGGTCTCATTGAAGTTAAATATGTGCAAATAATGCTTGCTCAGAACCCAAATGGCTGAAATGGCTCAGTGGGTTAAGAGAGGACCCAAAGCCCCACGACCGTCAATTTGGCACCCTTCAAAGGCACTATAAAAACCCCGCACAGCATAGCAGACAAAGCATATCCCTAATTGCTGCTCTTGGCAAGAAGAAAGGCCAGTGGCAGAGAGGGTACATTTGTAGTTAGATAGGTAAGTTTATATCCCTGATATAAGGAAAACCATAGGTTAGACAAATACAAACTGAAGGCAATGCACAGCCCTGCATCTACAGGTTGAACCCCCACTGACATCTCATGGCACCTGCAGGATCTCTGACATCCCTGCTCCTTTGCTGGAGGAGATGACAGCAATGAGGAGGGTGTGCTGCATCAGCTGGACTTTGGGCATTGTAAATCAACTAATACGGGGCTGGACAAAATCTCATGTAAAAGCAATGGGCCCAGTCCCTGAGGTGGCATGGAAGTACTGCTTCTTTACTGTTTTGGCTTACTGAGTACACTGAAGGATTATTTCAGCAGGATTTCTGAAACTGCAGTTTTACACAGTTCATGGGCATAAACAGTAGTTTCTGGTATTAATGAAACTGCTTTCTTCTTCAAATTCTCCCTATAATTACAGGGTTTCTTGGTTTCTCAGCAAACCTGAGCAAATTTTAAGTAGGGCTTTGTTTAGACAATCTAAGATATTAAATCATAGTCTTGAAACCCTGCAAAGAATCAAACACAGCAATAAATGGTATTTGTGAAATATTTCATGAAAAGAAAGACTTTCATTGAAAGAAATAGAAGCCTCTTGGTTAATTTTGAAAACAATAAAAGACCAGAATGTGTTGCAAATTAAGGAGATCTGGGGCCAGTTACAGGCCTCCAAGCACAGTTTTCACCAAGACATGCCATAACGTACAGAAAACCAATCCTGATGAGGAGGTCATCTGCTTGTGGCTATTCCTATTCAAACTTTTTTCTTATCATATTCATTCATTAGTGAGTGGAATGAGACATCGTCTATATTTATATTACAGACCTTCAGGGGATGCTTTGGTGCCATACGTGAAATTTTTATGCTGCTTGAAATAAGCTGAGTTCCTCAACTAGGCCACACTCAGATGCCAGTTATGTACCTATAATTTTCCTGCATCAATTTCTCCCAGGGTGCTTCAGTGTCCCCATGAACAATGTAAAAAGAAGACCAGAAGATTCTGCAACCCTGTTTGAAGTAAAATAATGGAATGTACTTTCTAGTATTGGTGATTCTGAGTGCCAAGTAACTGTCTTGAGCTGACCCATTAGCAACAAATCTGAAATAAAGCTGCCACCCAGTGTTTGCAAAGATAAAACTTGCTTTTTCATTCTCATAATGGATATTTTGTCACAAAATTAACTTCCTGTCTAAGAAGCTAGAGTTCATTTCATCAATATTCAAAAATGGTGATGAATGACCTTCTGTTCCACCTATGGCTATAGTCTCTCACACAGGGAAGGTGTCTCAGAAGGTTTCACTTGCAGAAGTGTCCTGCTTCCAGGTCCTCAATACCAATAAGTCACATCCCTCAGAGGGAGGAACATTACCCTAGAAGTACCCAGTAAGGTAATGATACTGCCAAATAGTGCATGTGTTACTTTCATCTTCCCTACACGAGCTGCAAATAGCACAAAATATTGCATTGGTAATTTATTCTAATAATATAATAAAGACATCCCTTTGAAATGACTTACCAATATTTTATGCTATATATTTAATGAGAATTATATAATCTGGAATGTAATTATGGAAAAATCCAAGAAAAATCTCTATATGAGAATCTTAGACTTTTGCATGTTCTTACCTTATCAGGATAATGTGTAACACATATCAATCTTCAATTAACTTGGAATTCCAGCTCTGATGTATGAATTTCCCCAGCTACATAGTTCCAGATCCAAAAGACTGCATGCCTCAGAAGCTCAGGCTTTGATTTTTATTTCCTCTTGTGCTCCAAACTTCTACTCTTTGCACAGGAAGTTGTTATTCTGCAGCAGGTGAGTGCCCAGCTATTTGCTACCTGACTCCTCACCCTTCTGAGGTCTGCATGCAGCTGCCTCCCCCTGATATTTCACCTCATGCCTGCAAAGTGCTTGGATTACAGCCTGGGTTACTGTCACTGTTCTGCAGCAACAGTAGGAAGGGAGGGAAAGGGTGAATGTCCAGCTCACTGCTCAGAAGAGCAAGGGTCTCTCAGGTGTACCTTGAATGAACAGTTTGGGTGATGGGTGTTTTCCCAGATGTGTGCTGCAGTACTATATGAGAGCATGGCTATGGTTTGGGTGAGATCTTTCCTTAGAAGCTATGCCAAGATAATCAATGGATATTGGAAGCTAACACATTGAAGAAAGCACTGGATTTGCATTATCTGTCTGAGGGCAAATAAAAATGACGGTGATATGTGCTGCCACCAGATCAATGACAGCTTAGGATGATCAATACATGGGCTAGAAGTGAGGGAGGAGCCATGAAAACTAAAGTCTGCCCAGCTTCTGGCTGGGTTGTTGAGGTGGCAGTATGCACATGTTATGAGGAGGGGTGGAAGGGCTGGTCACCTCAGGAAGTTGTAATTACGGTGTTAGCAAACTCCTTGACTGTGATTCCTCAGATAGAAACAGAAAGAGAAGGAAAGCTTAGGCTACTTTTTCAGCAAGGGGATTCCTGCAGTTTTTGAATTGGCTGACTGACTTACAAATCCTGGCATCCCTTCCCCAGCTCTGTTTTACTGACTGCTATTTAGAGCATAGCATTTCCTTAAATATAACAATTCAAGAAAATAATGTTTTATGAAATGCTGACATGTCAAATTTCAGGAGAAATCCGAAGTCAAATTGTGCTTCTGTGTCTTTTTTATTTCAACAGAGGATGTTAGTGGATTTTCAGTCACGAGGCTTAGAAAGATGACATTAAATGTCACTTGATGCTAAAGAAAATAGAGAAACTATTTAAAAAGAGTTTCATGGAATCCAAAATTTTCTCCATGTTGTTTTCTATCAGAAAGTCTGTTATTTCATTTGCCTTTTGCATGTTTAAACATAGTAAGTAGAAAACCAGAATGAGGTTTTTCACAGGCTATTGGCCTGGTATCGGTGTTTTAAGTAAAAATTTATAGAAATACACAATTCCTGGTAAAGTATCCTTTGAGTAGTGCCCAGATCTGAGAACTTTTACCCCCAGAGTATTGCTTGATAAAATAAAATGTCACTGAAATGTACTATTAAATACTTTCTAAACAGTAAGCTAACATCATAGATAAAATTTCTAGCTCTGACACATGTTATGAACCTCATCTCTTGAGCAGAAATTCAACCCTTATCTATTACATCAGTTCGGAGAATGTAGGTGTGCTCTGTACCAACTTGTTGCAACCATTATTTATTTTAAAATGCTTCTTAAAAATAACCAAAAATCATATTTATATCTCTTCTTGAAAGAAAATGCCCATACACCATCTATAGAGACATCATTTGAATTTACTATGGATCTCAAACTGCTGTACTGACACCCGCATCCTTAACACTCTTACCTAAAATCTCTGCATACTTTTTGCTATTTGTCACTTTTAGAGAGCCATCTTTCAAATCTGTGCATGCAACTCTTCACAACCTGACATCCTCAGGAGACTAATAATAATGGGCTGGATATTTGTGAATCAGTAGTTGGTACTAACACAGGTTTACAGCCAGGTGTTTTCAAACAGCACAATAAAAAACCTCCCCGCTAAACAGGCAGCTCCTACTTGGAGAAGGCCTGGAGATAAAATTGTAGCTTTTACCATTGCTCACTGTGAAATAAGGAGCTCACATTCCTCAGGGAACGTTTAAAATAGACTTAAAACAAGCTTTAAGTTTCATTTCTGAGCACTGAAGTCATAACTAGAGACTGACCTCAGAGATGCCTTAAATATCCTTCATAATGTTAGTGTCAAATAAATAATTCTGTTTTGCACAGCAGACAAAGGGATGCAAGTACATTAGGCACATTATCTAAAAAAGAACTACTGAATTCATTCAACTCATAAGCAACACAGCATTCCCTAATGTGTCAATAAAACCTTATGACAAACCACAGAGGGTACTCCCCCCCACACACACTCACTCACTCACTCACTCACTCACTCACTCACTCACTCACTCACTCACTCACTCATGTTCTTGATAGACTTTAATGAATATATAGATTACAGTCTTTTGTAGCATAATCTTACTTGCTAAAATGGTGACAGTATTATGCAACATTTATTTCAGGTCATGAACTCACAGTTGAAATTCCTTTTTAAAAACTTCTTGGTCAGCTGCTTTACTCTTGACATTTCTACTCCAAAATATCCAGATTATGTATTCTAGTGAAATATTAAAGTGAAATGTATTTAGAAAATAAAATTCAGTAGAAATTCAAGATGACAAACAGGGGACTTAATTATCTCATAAATCAGATCTTAAATTCTCTGGTTTGTGCTAATCATTAAAACAAAGTTATATGCTAAAAGTATTGCACTCTATTTTCAATTTCTTCTGACATCAGTAAACTCCTGGGAGGTATTTCTAACTCTGGACAGCAATTTTTCTGTCCTCTGACAATTTTGGATTTCAAACAAGTTTCCCATCATAAACTGAAAGGCACAAATTTTCAAATGTTCAAAAAATATTATAAAGAATTAAAGTGCATTGGGATGCAATGTTATGTGTTAAGAAATCCAAAACATTTATTTCGATTTTAATTTTTATTTGGGGACATTGGGATTTAAAGTATTAAAGTAGCCAATATTTCAAATCAAATCCCATGAAATTTACACTATCAAAATGCTTAAGGCTGGTTGGAAAAATTCAAGTGCTCCTTTCAAAATATTTTAGAATCTGAAAACACCACTTCCTTTGGTTAATTTCAACACTTCTGAACTTTCTAGTAACTGAATTATCAGGCCAGAAAAATATTTATTTTTTTTTTTAACTTTGTTTTTCTTGACTTTTAGTTTGGTTTTTCTTCTTGAGGGTTTTTTGGGGGGGTTTGTTTGTTTGTTTGGTTTGTTGGTTGGTTTGTTTGTTTGGTTTGGTTTTTGGTCATGAGGAACACCAAATAAAAATATGTGCTTGCACTGCTGATCATAATTCATTCTGAGCACACATGAAGTAACAGGCCAAATTCAGCTTCTGTTTGCACTGTCTTAATGCCATGAAGTTGTACTGCTGAAGCTGAGAGATGCTAGCAGACATTCAACAATCTACCTCTGCTGAAAAACCTCTGTTAAGAAGAGTCTCGGGCTCTGAACAATTCTGAAATTGGAGATTTCTGGAATGCATCTGACGATACACGAGACGTGTGCTTTTCCGCACGCTGATCGTGCGCGTGTGGGGTTGGGTTCTGCGGCTGGACTACACTGCACAAGGCTAAGCACACACTCGAACAACCAACCTGCTCTGCCCCGTCTTTGTCTGCTTAAATTCCAACATTGCATGGCTTGTTTCCTCCTGATCATGAATCTGGCTTGTCTAATTTTTCTGCCATTATCTTGGCCAGCAACACTTTCTTACAAGGTGAGGCTCAAATATTTCCCCATATGGGAAGGCTATGGGACTCTTAGCTGTCCACATTCATATCATCTCTGCCCCCATAGCCCCCTTCACCCATCCCATGTACCCTGTAAGCAGAGAGATAGCAGGGCAGGCAGAAAGATTCCCTGAGCAGGAGTTCTTTAAACTCCCTGCTTTGCATGGGCACGTAGAGCTTTAGAGAGCCAGTATCTTTCAGAAAGCATTATATCTAAGAAAGGGGAAAAATACAACTATTAAAAACGCACATACACTGCTGGCACTGTTGTGACAGCCAGCAGTATCAGCGTCAGTCAATTATCTTCACAAATGCCTCTTGTGCTAATGAGCACTCACAAAAATCACCAGACTTTTCTGGCAAGGAGAAAAGATCAGTTTCATTGCTTGCAGAACTAATTCAGTGTACAAAAGTGAAGGCTCCACCATCACTGCCTCTTTTACTGCTCCTTTTGTAAAGGCTTTTGATGTGCACTGAAGAGATCGGTCTGTGTTTGGGTCTCTTCATCTCCAGTTCATTGCCTGTCATTAACATACATATCCATATGAAAAGTTTGGTAAGTCACTAACAGCTGTCCAGAATGGAGTTTCAGGAAAAAAAGGACCTATTCCTTCTCAAAATGCTGACAATACTATGTAGCCCTTTTTGGCAATGATATACCTAACTTTTTAAAGCCGCCTTTCACTCAAAAAGCAACTAGGCATAATACTACATTCAAACACATAGTGGTTTTCATTTTGAAACAGTCATTTGCTGTATTCAGAAAAGGCCTATAGTTGCCAGAAGCAAAAAGAACTCCATCATTCATTATAAAAAAAAAAAAAAAAAATTCTTTCTGAGCATAGCTTTTCAGTATGCCAGATAACCTCACATATCCGATTTAACGCAGGGGGGAAAAAAGCCCACAGCAGATGCTCCAGAGGGTCATTTCATGCACACCGAGCTCCTGCTCGAAATTATGAGACCTCACAGCTCATGGTCTGCAGCAATTTTGAATTTTAGCAATGAAGGAGCACCATACCATGGCTATAGTAGCTTACCACTAGAAGTTAAGGAAAAATATGTTTGCTTGTCTTCTGATAGAATTCAAAATCAGCCTGGAAGACTAATTCCACAAAATGTGAAGTATAGATAGATGATATCACTATTAACTGGTGTATATCAAATTAGGCAGTGTGTGGTCCTTCCTATATGAGACCTTAGTAAATATCTTGAAGCAAAGATGGCTTTAAAATGGCTTCACTATATGTTTCACAGAACATACTCAATAAATTGCGATTTTTTTTTTTTTTTTAAGAAGAGAATTGGAGAAATTTGTCATGATTCTTCTTAATTTCCACTGGTATATGTATGCCTGCCTTTAAGGAGTGATCATAATCCCAGAGTGGAAGGACAACAAAAAAAGAACAACATTGTTTTAAAAATAATGAATTAAGAGGTTTTCTGTCCCAATCACTTGGGCTGTAGCTTAGTCATGTCAAACTCAGAAAGAAAACTTTTGATCGATAAACACTTTTCTGTCCCACCCTCTCCCCCCCAACAACCACTACGGAGTTCATGACCCCGAGCCATAATTTACAATACATCGTGCCCAAGGTTTTCTAGGTCTTAGTTTGAAAACCATAGCGGGTGCATCTCTGTCAATTATCAAGGGGCTGACATAGTTTTACAAGCATTTTTATCAGAAGCACAGTGCCCGGCAGGCTACCGACCACTAATTCTGGAAAGATTTTATTCCTGTACTGATCCTCCCACCATGCAAAACCAGCTTGTGCTGCATAAAACCCAAGACTTTAATCCCACTTGTTGCTTCCTTTTTTTTCCTCCTCCTTTTCAGAAGCATCTCTCTCTCCCACATCAGTCAATAAAATCTTTAACTCTGCCTATTTTGATCTGAAAATTAAATCTTATTTATTATGCATCCTGTTTGTTGTCTTTGAAGAACTTGAGCATTCATTTAAAGAGGGCCAGAATGACTTCTTAAACACATTTCTCTCTTTGCTGCAATTAAACAAAGTGGAGCTGTGATTAGTCCACCACAGGGGGGAAAGAAAAAGACACCCTTGAATCAAAATGGGGGGACCTGACTGTGCATTATTGTCTCACAATGCAGGAGTTTATTGCTGAAACCTGCTTATCGCCTTGCACTGCAAACCATGGGAACTTCAGTCAGGTGGAAAGTTATTCTCTTCTCTGGCTGAAGCAGCTTTAAGTATCATAAGAACAGCTAAAGCCGCTAAAGCTCTTCCTAGTAACTGAGACATTTAGGATAATCTTTATGAGAGTTTTGCATGAGCTTCTGCTTTTTGTTGCAGTTAGAAGTAGAGTTAATGATGAGCTTTCACTGGTTTTTTCTTTCTCTCTTTTTTTTTATCTAAGCCAAAAGCGCCTGTTTAAGTTAAGTACCACCTCCCTCTAGCCCTTGGGAAACCACTCAAGAGGGATTTGCTTGGCTCTGTGTGCATGACACATAATGAAAACAATTTTACGCTGTGGAGGGAAGTATCGGGCAATTACTGATGTAACAGCCACCTGCAGAAGCGAGGCCCTCGACGGAGCACTGGGCTGTTCATGAATATTTTATGGTGTGATGTTATTTTGAATGGCTGGGGCAGGTGAAGGGGGCTGAGGATGTAATAAGTAACTCTGCTGGAGACTGTGTCGCAGCTCTGTTTCTCTGCAGTGGTCCATAGTGTAACACCAAGAAGAATCCTGACCCTGCATAAGACTATGCAAGGGCAGCTGAGGCTGAGGAAAGATGATGTGACAAGTCATGGTGGGCACCCTTTAAAATCTGTTGTCTAGCGATTTTACACATGATGTCCGGCTTAAAAAGCCCCTGCATCAATCTTGTCCAATTTAATTTGATAAACTAAGTGTGGATAAGGATTAAATGAGAATTTTGTAATGGAGAAAACTTGTTCTTACTCTTTAATCCATGAAAGATCTTATGAGGTAAACCACATAAAAATTTAAGCTGTTGCTGTGGAAAACAGTGTTACTTCCTTGTTTTGAACTTGTTTTAAAATCTAGTGTTCTCCTAAGAAATAGATTCCAAATATATATATATATATATATATATATAAATATATATATATATATTTGCTGCCAGAACATACACATATTTTACCCAAAATGGATCACTTCAAAGAAGCCATTTCAGAAGGTTGTTGTAAAACTGGATTTATTTGATGTAATTTATTCCCAGTAGTGAAACTGAAATTCACATTTTACCAGAAGCACAGTATTTTACACATATTTGTATTCTTCCTCACAGAGAATTTTTTCATTCCTGGAAGAGACAGTGAAGAGTTAAACCAGACATGATACAATGGAACATGAAGGGGATGTGTTCAAAAGCCTTAAGAATTTGGGATGATGTTGGCATACTTAAGATCTTTAAACCAAACCAAACAAAAAAAGAATGAAACTAATAGAACTAAAATATTAAAGGTTTGTTTTTACACTTACCTGCAGAAAGTAAAAGAGAATAATAAACAGAGCAATTGTCTCATATCAGCAGCATGTGTAATAGTCTTTCAAATTATTTTTTACCTTTCCTATTATATGCATTCATAGATTATGGTATTTGAAAAGAAAAGCTGAAAAAGGTTTCACTGTAAGCGGCAGAGTGAATAGCTGAGGGATTCTTTTTTTAAGAATAGGATGTGTTTAGAAAAAGGACACAAAAGATTTACAGAAACCTTGGACAGAAATTGGCAATGAGAACTGAAATCCGGAAGAGCGGCTGAGAAGGAAAATGTAGCTTACCATACGCTGAAAATAATGTGTGACAACACAGGAATTCCCAGAGTGACAATTGGAAAATTATAACCATACTCTTTAATTTTTGTAAGAGGTAGTTTTGCAGATACGCTCATAACATTTCATAACATTAATTTATAGCTTGCACCAGTAAGAAATAATACAATGTTATGTTAATTTTCTATTCTAATGTCACCTTCCTACCAGAATACTGAAGTTGTGCTGCTTGAGATAGTCGACATGGCTGTCTGTTGATGTTTGTATCACAAAAGTAGCCTGACTAGGACGATGGCACATTGCAAAATTCATGCCACGATTTGCTCTAAGATTTCCTGGCTAATTACCTGAAGCTGATCTAATCAATCAACATCAGTGTTAGATATCCAGTGAATAATGCACCAAACAGAATAAAACATGCTGGAGTGTTTTTTCTAGATTGTCTCAGTGAAATGCTGAGATATTCTTCTTGCAACACAAAATACATATTCACTGAATGAAAAAAACAGTAAAAGAACATTAAGCATCTCTATCAATAGCATCTCCTTGCTCTGTACCTCTGTATGGAAATTTAAGATAAACACAATAAGAAAAATCAAAAAATATTGTTACAGAATCAATTACATTTAAGACTGAAAAAGTGTCCAATAAAGAGTGTGCTGATTCAGCTCCAGAATAAATGTTAAAGGTGCTATGTTTTCGCAATTTTATGTAGACTGAATTATAAAACAGCAAACATGCAGTAAATTTTGGATACTTATAATTAGATTTTCAACGTAAGAGAAGTTAAGCTCTGTATGTAAACGGCATTATTCAAAAGCTTGTCTTGAAAAAGAAAATTGATGTTTGACAATTCTATAGAATATTCAAGAAAGGTAATTATACTGCAGTGGCTGTTAAAGACGCAGGTGTTGAATATAGTCACTGCTTCAGCTTTTACAGAAAACTATAGAACCTGAAGAGAAAGGAGACCTGCAAGGTTCTGACCTT
>JAYDZK010000113.1:31340347-31378564 GCA_034509185.1 Euphonia xanthogaster | reverse complement strand
AGAAAGGAGACAATAACATTAGCACAGTGAAATATTCACCTCTGCAAGAGGAGTTTATATTGTCTTACTTTATAGATATACAGAAATTATGAACTAAACCCCTTTCATCCCCTTAGCTTTTTAGATTATCTGAACCCTTTCGACTTTCTTGCCTAAAAAAGAGGAAAAGCACTACATAGAGAAGGCCCTGGTGTAAAATTCACCCAGGCAAAGAAATAAGTGAAATGAAAATGGCAAGAAACCAGAGTGCCTAGTTTTTTAATGAAAGGCCACATAATTAATCTGGAAAACAAAAGTGATTGACTAGCACCAGTGTGAAAGAAATGTTCTGACTGACCCCCAGCGACTACACAAGTGCTCTGTGTCACTGTTGATCCACAGCTAACTGCTTTCTGAATTGCCTGTCCTTTGATACAATGCACCACTCAGAGAAGCAGGCTGAAAATAAGTCCATTATTAGAGTTACACTTTTAATTAAGATGTTAGAACAATCAACAAGTGCACATGAAACCAGAAGAGATGACATTTGGAAATATCAAACCTTGTTAAGGGGTGCACTATTATTATCAGTCCTTACATTCAAACAGCAAAGGAAAAATTCATCTGGAAAGGCACCATACAGGATGCCTTTCATTCAGCTCTTAGAGCCAGGTTCACATGTGGACCTGCGTGTGGTGACTGTTGACTATTCCTCACTTCAAAATGCTCTGTACCAGGAGCAGAAAACGCAAGGCAGGTTTCAGAGCCTCGGTTTCTTAAGAGGGCATCTAAGAGATGCCACAATGCCACAGGCCACAGCCTCAGGCAACTGGCAAAAAAATCCACTTTTCCTACAGATCCAGGGGCAAGGCTGCACTTGTTGAGAAAAGATGTCGCACAGTGCTGCAGGAGACCAGTCCCCTGCCCTCCTGACATCCAGCTAATCTCTGTGGAAAAGACAACCTGGTTGACACAAGCAAACACCATGGGAAGCAAATCCTAGATCCCAGTTAGCTCAAATTCATTTCCTGCAGCAGTGAAACTGCCCAAGCAGCCAACTGTTAGTCAAGCTACTTTCTGAGCTCTTTGAAGAGACAAGGATAAGAAAGTCAATAGTGAGGGGGAAAAAAAGGAAAGAGAAAAGGTAAAACAGGAGGGAAGAGGCATTCCTGATTGGACTGGGAAAGGGAGCAAAATAATTGGGTTACAAATTAGCTTAGAGAAGAGATGAGAACTGAGGTAGTTAAAGATATATAGGTCTGCTTCTACAGAATTCTGTGAATGTCCAAGGGTTTCTGGAAGTATTTTCCATATAGGTGCCTAAATGGTCCTTACATTGCAGCTGCTTTAAGTGTTTGAGGCACAGCCTTGCTCATTTTTCTTGGAAGCTAGAGCTCTACCAAAAAAATTAATGAATTAACAAGGATGCATTTAAATTGCAAACCAAACTATAAATTTGTTAGAGATGTTTTCAACTGACGAGACAGCTTCAGGCACCTGTAGTTGATGAGCCCATGGGAGGATGAAGCATTTTTTTATTTTATACATTGCACCAATAAGTTTCTATATACTTCATACTTCTAGGCAGTAAAATCACCAATGTCATCATAATAATGGGATGATGCCAGCAGCTAGCCCTGAGGTGAGTTTACTGAAAGCACCAGCTTCTCTGAATAGTACAAATAAGCAGGTACTTCAGAGAAGACACCCTGGTAAAAACAGAGAATGTAAATTCATGGTAAAGACAGCAAATTTCATTATTATCCCATGCAAGGGTTAAATGGGATCACAGGAATAGCTTCCTTTCTTGCTAGGAATGTAACTGAACAGGCTGAAACGTGCCTGAGGTGACTTCTAATACCTTTCAAAGCTAGGAGTACATGCCTAGCACACCAGCTCAAAAATGGGCAAGTGGTCCACAGGACAAGGCTGTAAGCATGTTAAAGAAGCTTTATTTTTCTTAGACTTTTGTGATTTTCCGATGACAAAATATATCAAAATACATAAATAATGTGGGTTCTAGGCCTCTCTGTTCTGTCAAGAGACTTCTTCAATCAAAAGAAACAGGCTTTACTTAATGGGCACCATTACCAGACTTTTTCACAGTGCTCTGTTATGCATCGGCCAGTGCTACAGAAGGCAAAGGTGAAGGGATGCTTTAGCTACCTGCAAGAGTTATTATATACCTTGGCCTGATTAAGAGATTCTGACCACATAAAAGTATTGTAGATCTAGGTTTTATACTATTTTTGGCAGCATGGTGTGGGTTAATGTCACAGAGGTAGGACATACCTGTGGGAGCCAGGCTGATGTATACAGTAACCAGAGAAGTCTGACACACACACTGAGCACCAAGGTAAAATTGCAGCTGCTGTGAAGTCACTTGGGTACCTCAGTTATGATGGAAGACAGCACTTTTCCAAAGTGTAGAGGGGTCCTGCAACAGCTTTACAAGGCACAAAAGGCATACTCCTTTTTCCAAAAATACTGATTTGTACTACAGCATGCCCTTTGAAATCCACTGGAAATTAAGCACCTTAGTAGCACTGCTTGTTAGCATATCATATGCAGCCTTAATAAGTCAGGAGAAAGGTGGGAAATGGAGAATCAAAAGATTTCTTCAAGGGCAAATGTAGGGATGTTTCTTGGAACTGGAGACATTCTTCTGCATAGAAGAGAGATTTTTCTAGTCATAAAACAAAAAAACTAAAATCTTTGAAAAAAATATTAATTTTGTGTAGACTGTGGGGGGATTAAAAATACATTTTCTAAGGGAGTAAAGAATGCCAGAAGTAGTTAAATGTAATTAGCACTAATGTTGATGAGTAAGAACATGGCTTTTGTGAAGTGGGAGCTAGACAAGTAGTGAAAATCCCACAGGATATGAGGGTCACTGGTCATATTTCAGGTATGCTACTTCTTCCCTGCTTAATTCTATTACTACTTTCTAGAAAAGGCTTTTTCAAAATATACTTCATTTATGCTCACTTAAAGCAAGTATTTCCAATTTTCTTACCTTTTCATCTATTTAAGAGCATTTAACTACCTAAAATCTTTCCCTGTGCCTGCAAGGGCAGACATCTTGAACAGTCAGATAAGAAATGGCACGGTTCTAGTGCCATGGCATGGTTCTAGCTCCACAGAGGTCCTGCTTCTGGAATCCAAATGGACCATTGCTGTGGCAGGGGTGAAACACGACCTGACACAGCAGTGACTCTGCAGTGGGTCACACATTACACGGTCTCGTGTACAGGCAGCTCTAACTGAGAAAGAGGGTGGATTGCAGGATTGCTCCTGTGAATACTGTCCTGCTTTACAAAGGTGGGTTGTGCATGAGTGGAAAGAAGGATGAGAGCTAATTTCAAGCCACCATTGCAGGCAGCTTGTCTTGGAAAAAAGAGCTCCTGTAGGCAAGGAGGATCAGAATGCATGGGTCAAAGAAGACATTTGCAGTGCTTCAATGTGTTTCTATAGTGCCTAATTTTTCTAGAGAAAACTTTCAGGACTCCAACAGCAACATCAAGACAAATTACAGAAGCAACAAAATGAGAACAGAGCAAGGAAATCTCTCAGTAATACATTTTTATCCCTATTTTGATATTTCATAGATGGACTAGCAATCATTAAATTATGTGTACTCTCTCTGGGCTTGGTTGATTATAAAGGGTCTCCTGATGGGCTCTAGGTGAAGTAGTGTTGGGTGCCTAAATGATGGCAAGAGAGCAGATGAGCATCAGAAAGTGATTGTGAAGATGTATTTGAAGGAGAGCAGTGCAGCTGCTCTCTATTTTTCATGTATTTCATAAAACAGAGAAAGAATCAGATATCTTGGAAAGCACGTTTCAGACAAGCACTCTGACAGCAACCAATAATGCATGGAAAAGGGTCCAGGCAACAAGGAAAAAGCCTGAGTAAAAATAATCTCACAAGTCCCTTTCCTGCATAGCATAATACACCCTTCAAGCAGCATGCTTGACAGAGGAATTTATTCCCCCACCTAGTTGTTTCTATTTTCATAGAATCAGAGGCTGGTTTGGGCTGGAAAAGACCTTAAAGACCCTCTAGCTCCAGCCCCCCTGCCATGGGCAGGTGCACACTAGACCAGGTTACTCAGAGCCCCAACCAACCTGGTCTTGAACACCTCCAAGGATGGGGCATCCACAACTTCTCTGGGCACCCTGTTCCAATGCTTCACCAGACCCAGCGTAAGAAACTTTTAATACAAACCTACCCTCCTTCAGCTTCAGACCATTCCCCCTTGTCCTACTGCAACATGTCCTTGTGAAAAGTTCCTCTCCAGACTTCTTGTAAGCCTCTTTACATACTGGAACTTACATACTTTCTTTCATTGTTGTCTTTTCCTTAGTGATTTTCCATTTTTACTAAGGACTGACAGAAAAAGTACCTGAAACTACAGCTGTGCTTTCAAATGTTGGTGATTCCCAGAAGAGACGGGAAAATGTCTGTGGTTGCTATTTCACCATATGTGAGCTGAATGTTCAGCACCTGTATTATGAAGCACGACTACAATTCATTTTGACAATGTTATAGAAAAAAGTGCTGTCTCAAAAGGGTACCATATAAAAGAGCAAGTGATTCAAATATGTAAAACGGTAATACTGCTGATTTACAAAGAAGCTTTTTTTCTCTTTCAGTGCCTTGATTTGAATGATAAATTTCAGGTGTAATCTACTGGAGGCCTGGGACTCAACTGTTTGCCAAGGAGTGTCCAAAACAAAAGCAAGTTGCTTAAGAGAAACCTGCAAAGGTGGCAAGGATTTTATGATGCCTTCACTAAGCCACTAAACCAAGTTCCTCACAATATCAGCCACTGTTGAAAATGCCCCCTGTTGTAGCAAGCATTGCTTTTGAATTCACAAATTCAAGTCATCTGCTGCTGTTTCAAATATTCCAGTAGAAAAGGAGATTCATGATGCAGTATAAACACGTACTTTGATTTACTGCTTTTATTCATATCCAAAAGGACGTGGGTTCCAGCCACACCATAGATATATAACCATACAGCAGTTCTGAGGTTTCTTGGGATGGGAAGCACATGCAGCACACATACTGTAAAACATGTTCTCATTAATACTCCTCAGTATGCACAATCATAAAGAACATCAACCTGGTTACATTCTCAGATCAATCCTGCCCCCACTGAAGTCAAAGGAAACTAACCTGTTGATCTCGATAGCACCCAGCCTTTTATAAATTGGCAGACATTTATATGTAAAAAGCATGAATTCATTTTAAGAAGCAATGAATTACTGCTCAGAAAGGAGCAGTGAGTCCTTATACCTATGTGCTGAGTGTTATGAAACTTTGGGGTTAGTACACCTATTTCCACTAGTGTTCACTGAACAGCTGGGGATAAATTTCACAGCTTTGAAAATTTATTCCCAGACATTTAATAACCAAAGTATAAAATTAGATTGAGAAAAATTAGATTGTTCAGTACAGTAACAAGACAGATAATTAATACTACCGTAAACACAAACCCTTTCTATGCAGATTTTTAATTGTGACAATAAATCTCATAGATCAATATGAAGACCCAGTTGAATGGACCATGTCAAAGTTCAGATTTTCCAAAACTCACCATATTATTTTAATGTAAATCCCAATTTTCTTATTTCTCTTAGAGCTTTTGCTACTGGGGCCAGGGCCTCAGTTTAAAGTCATTTGGATATCCATTTCTTGTAGTTCTTCTTTTGGATCTCTATTCCCCCATCCCAGGGCAACTTGTCTGCCATCATCCTTTTGAGATATCAATCCCAAATCTCTTTGATAGAAATCTAAACGTGTTTAAACAAAACCTCAAGAAATGTGTTTCATTCTAATAATAACTAACATTGTAAAATTCTACAACAGCGCTCCATTTTCAAAATCAAGTGTGATCCCTATCTAAATAATTTTGCTCAAAACACCAGGACATGGTTGCACTGACAAAAATCCTAAACCTTTAAGCAATCTTAGACATGGCTGTGTGTTATGCACATTAAGTCTCTTAAATTATTATCCCATTATAAACAGATCCATATCAATATACTCTGTGCATCCAACCTCTTTTTATAGTGCTTAAATTAGCTTGATCCAGCTTGATTTTCTGTTTCCATGAAGCCACTGGAAGTCTGACTGAAGAAAACTTAAGGGTCTCATAAACAAATCTTTGGTATAGCTGTAAAAACATCTCTTCATTTGAATTTAAGGATGTAGTTAACCCTGTCAAGAATTTTTGTTGAAAAGCAGCTAGTCATCATTTTGATTCTTTTTAATAAACATCTTACTATTCCCAGAGGAAATCTGGACTGCTTAAGTGTCTTGACCCAAAGCCTACATTACTATCACCTTACTTGCTGCATTCAGAATTTCAGCATCAGCTTTTGGATCAGTTTCTGTTTATTTAGCTAAGCCGCATGACGCAAGAACAGAACAGGAATTATTAGCTTCATCCACCAAAATCAACGGGAGCGCTAATTCAAATAATAAAACCGGAACAAGTTTAATTTAAATAAGGTGAATTTTGTTTTTTCTTGTAGGAGAAGTGAGGTTATTTGTGTTAGGCTTTTTCCTGCATAAAATGGATATTTTATTATATATATATATATAAGTATTTTTTAAATCTATAGAGGTTTTTTATGTTTATACACTAAACATTTAGATCTAAGTTAGAACTGATCCTCTCTAGCAAAATAAGCTCACAAAAATTCTTGCTAAGTCCTTCAACTACATACAGGCATGGTTTTAAAACCTTGGTTAAAGGATGTCAAATCCTACACGCTGAGCCTGCTATGGGTAAATAAATTTGCACAGGTTTCACTGTATGACTGTTGGAAGCATACACACAGCAGAAGCTCTGGAGAGCAGGCAATTCAGAATATACATGTACTGTCATTTGGTATGTGCATTATATACATAGCTTTATATATTTACTACATGTATTTATATTATATATTACTATTAAATCCATTCCATCCACTCAACTATAGGTGCATTTTTCAAGGACAGTATAAAAATGTCTACTATGATACAGTTCATAAACTTATCGCTGCATTTCAGTCACATTCAAAATGTGTTTGAAAAATACACTTGCTCAATAATGTTTAGTTTGAGCATTTCCATTTTGATGGAGATTTTCTAACTTGACTCTGAAATTCAGCTGATCTAGATATGTGGCTGGGCAGCATGACCACTATGAAATCCTTTCCTATCAAAAATTCTTATTGCCTTTGCAAATAGCTGGCTGTCAGAGGGTTTACAGATTTGTAATTCAGACAACAGTCAGATCAGTGTTTATCTAACCCAGAGACAATTCTATATCTGGGCTACTCTCTGCATTTAGTTGGTCGTAATTTTTCTCCTAATGTGGAGTGTTATTATCTGGAGGAAGTTTATAACTTTTTCTGTTTAAAAATCCAGATTACCTTGATGGGTGGCTTGGAAGATGCAGCAGAATACCACATATCCTGTCTCTGCCCTGAAGGGTTTTTGGCCATGACCTGACCTTTGCCTGTTTTTTCAGATAAAGCAAAATCAGTATCTCTGCTAACATCAGAAGTCAGTTATCTCTGCTAACAGAATCAGGACTTCCTAGGAACCTGGAGATCAGGCCATGTGTGTCAAGTGCAAATCAGGCATCTGATTCTCTCCTAATACAGAGATGATACAATTCACAATTTAACCCAAATACCACAGAAGACATTTTGATAGTTTGTGCCAGGGAAGCGATTTTTGTGCTTTGGATGTCACTGGCTGTAGCCTTGTGGTAGGAACAGTAGATTTGGACAAAAGCTCAGCCTCTTCTGGAGCTCTACTACCCCTACTGAGTTATTCTCAAAACATAAACTTTTTGACATATAATCAGGAGAAGACCTAGGAGTTGACTTATGCCCTTTTCAAGGATAAACATGGAAGCACATAGCATTTTACAGCTTAGCTGAATACAATCAGTTCTAGATACATTGAATACAATGTTGAAAATATTTCCTGAGCTTCTCTGAAAATCAAATTTCAGTGAATGCAGGAAAAAGTCCTGAAGGATGATTTTCGGATAAAATGTTACAGACTGCTTGATGAGATCACTGAAACCACTCCTTTAGCTCAGGTGAAGCATGATCAGCTAGGAAACAGATGGTACAAGGTCTAGTCTCACCAATGGCCTCTCCATGAAAATTAATTAATTGGCATGTACTGTACTTTTTTAAGGAATGGGAATGAGATGCTTCATGAATATGCATTAAATGCTTGTTGAAGTCAAGAGGTCTTCTTTTTCAACTACCTCTGTTTTCTCAATCAACATACCCTAGAGGTATATAATGAAGTTGTAAGTAAATAGCATTTTAATTATTAGGAGTAGCTGGGGGGTGGAATATGGACAATATTCTTTTCTTTGCCAAAAAGTATTTACGTGTTTGGTTTTTTTAACTTGATCACTGATAGTCACTGTGTTGTTTGGGCCCTGATGTTAACATTGTGAAGTAGAAACAGAAGCAAAAAATGACCAGTTGTTTATGTTTAGAAGCTATTTTTGCTTTGGCAGTAGATGTGTAGAAAGGGAAATGACTGCTTAGTGATAAAACTAATTTTATATTTCATTGTAACAGCACCTTAAGTTATACTCCTGAGAATAGCCTATACTCCCCTTAACAGACCTATTAACTTCAAGATGACTTGAGCAAGAGAAGGCTGTGGGACTAAGGTGGCAGTGTATAGTTATTCTTAAGGGACAGCCCCCTGAGCTCACACTCACTGGTGCAGAGCAAGGCAAGTCAGCCCTGAAAGGAGCCATGTCTGCAGCAGCACTGGGTGACCTGGACTGGAGACCGTGATGGTCAGTTTTAGCACTGCTGCTCCAGTGCAGGCTGTAAAATGTTTAAGAGGAAACAGGAGAGTGGGAGCTGGGAGGGAGTTCAAAACATGTCAAAAAAGTCTTAGTAGACAAAAAAGAAGCAGAGAAAAAGAGCAGAAGTAAATTAATCTTCCTGAAGTATATTACATAAGGGGAAATGCCTGGTAGTCGTTATTTGCTGTAACAACCCAAGACAAATGAGCAGCCAGTGTGTTAGTTCTGATGAAGGACACGCAAGAAAGACAATAGCTTTCCATTTTTAAGTTAATCAGTACCCAAGTGATGTATTTCTGAAAAATAATAAAATGGATTAATCAAGAGCTCGGGGAAAGAAGAGGGCAGACATTTTATTTCCACCACGTGTAGATGAAATATACATAACATAATAAAGGGCTGCTGTCGACTATCTGCAGGAAGAGCACCTGGAAGATTAAAGCTGTGGACATAACATTAACAAAGTACAGACCACACTGAATTAATGAGCACTGGAGATAGACATTCAGTAGAGTCTTAATTTATTTTCCTTTTCTAGCTCATCCTTTAAGAAAATGACAGTGTCTTCTTATCGATTTTACACTCAGAGATCAATCAGAATTGCCCTGACTCAGACAAAATTTACAGCACTCCCTGACACTGCCTCGAGCATCTGGGCCTAAACAGACATTACAAGGAAGCAATATATCATGTTTGTATGTAGAGCTTGACATGCTTAAAAATAAGCTAATCTGTAGTGGAATTTCCTTCTTTTTGACAAGTTGTTCTGCCCAGCTCTTCGGCCCCTTGTTATGAATTTCTCTCCTAGCTCTACTATTAATTATAACATGCACATAGGATTCATGTATTTAGACCCTGAGGGAGGTCATCTGCTCTGCAGTTTTAGATAAAATATAAACTAACAGATCACTCCTTCTTAAACAATGTGAAGTGTCACTCTGATGCACTCCATAAAAAAAACCTAGAGGTGTTCCGTCAAGAGCTATGATCAATTCTGACAACCCAACAATATCAGAGCTAAATGATGGGCCTCTACATTCCCAAACAGCCCTCCGTGGAAATTGCTGTATCCGGAAGCTCTTTTGTGCAAGTAACTAGCTGTATTAAATGCAATAATTACAGAAAAGACACAGGCTGGGATGCTTTGGCAGTAGTTGGCTAAGGTAAATCCTGCACTACAATTCATCTTGTACCTAGGGATGGCCCCCCAGCTGACTTGTTACACTAAAGGAAGAGAGGTCTCTTCTACACTATGGACCTCAAGACCAGAGAGTCCCTTCTGGGCTCAAAGGAGACCTGTTTTACAAAATATTTTCTGCATTTTAGTTGAAGGAAAGTATCAAGTTGAGACACAGCCTCAAGCTGCATCAAGGGAAATATAGGTTGGATATCAGGAAAAAGTTTTTTCCTGAAAGAATGATCAAGTACTGGAATGGCTTGCCCAGGGAGGTGATGGAGTCACCACCCCTGGTGTTTAAAAAAAGATTGGATATGGCACTCAGTGCCATGGTTTAGTTGAGATGTTGGGGCATGGGCTGGAATTCGATGATCTTGATGGTCTCTTCCAACCTAGTAATTCTGTGGATTCTGTGAATTCTATCGAGCAGAGTTGAGAAAGAACTAGTTTGTTTCTGGGAACAATTGAAGATCAGCAGGTTTTTCTGAATTTAAGTCTGTCATCTCCTTCAGACAGTGATTTATTGGTCACTTCCATACCTATAAGAAGCATTGAGGGACCAAGGACTAAAATGTTTAGTCTGGGAATGCCCCCAAACCAGAATATCTTTTTGTGTCTTTGCTGTTTTCTTTTTAATCTTTGACCATCTGACAATATACAGGGTGGAGGGGAGGACAGCTCCCTTTAGAAATTGCAAATTTTCAATGTATATCAGAATCCTCTGCTCCCTTTGCTTTTTGGGAAGTTCAGCATATCACAAGGTTCAACCACTTACCATTAATTGTGTTAACTGGGTTGCTGAACAGTATAGCACAAAACAAAGAACAAGCCCAAGTCACAGCCTACAATTTCAATACTTTGAACTGCTCTTTTTACATCCTAGTTCATTAACGGTCTTGCTCACATTTCACTTGGTTAAAAGCTAAAAAGCAGGGAAAAAAAATAAACTCTTCTTATTTGTGCAAGCAGATAGCTGTAGTCAAAGGTTTACAAACACTCATTGTAGCAGAGGATTCTGCTGTTTCCCCATGTCCTAATTTTTCATGTTAGTGGAAGTAAAATCATGTAATTTTTGGACTTGAAACTAAGTTGAAGAAACAAAACTGATACCAAATTGTTAGCATAGCAAGATAAAATGATAGCAGACTTGTAATAGAAACTCTGATACACTGAAATATGACAACATGCAAAAAATCAAATGTTACATGGTTTATTTATGACACCTCAGTATGATTTGCCCTCAAGTACTATGATAGTAAATTACTACAGTTTCAAAAACCAGTATGACGAACATTGATTTATTTTACATTTTCTCCTTTCCCTTCATTTGTGATTGTCTGACACAGTGGGACCAACCCTCAAGAAATCAGAAAGATATCATCTTGTGAGGGATATTGCACTTATTTTCCCTGCAGGTGTCTTTTTCCCTGATACTGTCTCTGCCTCTTTTAGCCTCTGGTTATCCTCTCATATGGGATGGGATAGTCTTATGCTACCTGAGCACCTGGCTGCTCTCAGCATAAGCTTGAAAAGAAATCAGTATTTTCTCCCAGAATGAGGATAGAGACAAGTTCTAAATTAAATCATTTTTTTCACTTCTGTGTTCACAGACACCAACATGGACCTTTGACATGACCAGCAGATTACCTTGTCAAAATGGACACTGAACGGGTCTGGTGTCCCAAGAGACCACAAGCTCTGACTAAAATCAAGGGCCTGATTTTTAACAGAGAAAAATAACTACTGAATAAGTGCCAACAAAGTTTGGGTTGAGGTTAAAGATTTCAAATACAACTAGTAATCTATGAGGTGTTTGCTTCTGCCAAACTAATCTGAAATGTCTTCAAGGAAACTAATATCCGACAATGTTGAGTATGAAAGCATAGAAAATTTGGGCTGTTTAAAGATACTGTAAATTGTCCAGAGCACAAGTCTCCTGCTGGGTCTCAGGGCTCAGATCTTGCCCCTGATTCTATTTCAGACTTGTTAGTGTGTCAACAGTTCATTGCTTAACTTTTGAGCTCTAAAAGTTACCTGTCCTAGCTGACCTTCCTCAGCAACCTGTGCAGAGGAATGTTGGACTCTGGAAGGCAATTCATCCCAATCTTAATTTTGGCCTTCTAGACTAATTAATCTCTTGCTAAAGGCAGTTGTTCAGCCTACAGCCTGTGCACTAGGAATCATGAGAGGTCTGTCCTAGCAGACACACAAAGAGCAGAGCTCTCTGGCGATGCTGTGCTCCTACATCTTGAGTCAGGTGAGGGAAATGCATTCACCAGATTCCAGCCTCACAGGATCTTTAAAATCCCTGTATCCATAGGTGCAACCTAGGACAGCAAAGGAAACCATAAAAAATTTAATGTGTTGCTTTCACAGCTAGTTATAACATCTATGATAATTTGCATTTCTAGGGACATGCTCCTAAGCAGGAGATGACATTCTTTATGAAGTTTGAAAGCTATACTCACTGGTAAACCAGAAAACCTACTGTATCCTTCTCCCTTATAATATTTGGTAATTGTTTCTACTTTCTTCAGTAGTTTTTGTACAGTTTTCAAACTTATCTAATTTCCCAAAGTTAAAAGCTTTTTACCTTAGCATTTAAAGAAGGTGTTATTGGGAAAGCATCATAGATGTTTTACAACTTGGTCAAGAACAAACTATAAGATTTTATGCACCTTCTAAAACTCCTCACACAGTAATATATCTCACCTCTTTTTGTAAACTGATGGTGCTCAAGGAAGGAATAACAAAGATGTAATGCAATTCAATACTTCATAAAATTTATATACTGGTAAATATGATAAGGTTCTGAGGGAAATAATAGTTACTGCTACAGCATCTAAAACACACAATGGAAATGTTTACCTTTCAATGTACACATAATCTGCATCAGAATCTCTTCACTGGTAAAAGAAGAAACACATCATATCTTCTCATGGCAGGTAGAACCCTGTGTCTTTTCACTAGTCACACAATGAATAACAGGTGGCATTGCTGTTGCTGTGCTCTCCTGGGTGTTCTGCCATGCAAGCGACTGTCATTTCAGTTTACAGTTCAAATGCAACAACAGACCTTAGGCGGAGACAATGTGCGGCTATTCATCAAAACTTTTCCCTAATACCCCAGTGAATTTCACCTGCCACCTGCAAAAATTAATATTTCTGGCTGAGTTGCAGTAAGTGCAGCATCACGCACATCCTATTCCATATACCTGAACTAGCTGTAGAACACATCACACGAGATACACCACATCAACCAGACCAAAATACAGAAAATTCTGAAAGGTATCTCAGTATTTGCTCCTTCTGGAGAAATCACAGCATCCCCAAAGCACAAGGGCAGAGACAGAAGCACTGGGGGAGTTTCCCATGAAGCCTCTTGTACTCTCAAGGAAGGTCACAGCTCACCAGGAGCTCCCCATGTCCTGCAGCAGCTACTCAACAAGTGGGAAGAGACCTCAAATCACCAGCCTTTCAGAGCAGGGCACTAATCACCACTACTGCTGGGACTGTTTGCTAAGTACATAATGTAGATTTGCACTAGAATTCCCATCAAATTCCAGGAATTCTTGTTCCTTAACTTTTTTTTGTCCAGGAATAAAGGGACATGTGCACTCCCTAGCAATCCAAAAGCCAGGAAAATCATCCAAAGGAAATTACTCCACGTTTAAAAAAATGTATACTTTCATCTGTTGATCTCCTATAATCTCTTTCCTGAAATGTAGTTTAAGTGACCAAGATATATTTAGTGTAAATTCATTAAAATAATAAAGCTCAGCTTCTGACATCCTGAGGGCAGGTGTAGGCAAAATTACAGTCAATCTATAAAAACACAATGCAGCAACACAAAGAAATTAAAGTGTATTGGTAGCTTCATGAATAATTTGAGAGTTCTGAATAAAGACATTGATCACTCTACAAACCCTTGGCTCTCTCTTATGAAGAGGGATGCTGAAGGTGGGTTAAGAAAGTAAAATCATTATAGTTAAACACTTAGTAATATCAATGCTAATATGACAATTCCTGGAAAATTTTAGAGGGGAATGTGTCCCATCAGACTGATCTGCTCTGACCTTGACCAGCTCCTCTGAAACTGAGCAACAACAAAGTTGCCCATTCACCTGTAGCGTGTTGCAAACAAGCTATGCATCAGCACGAATATTTAGCTCATAAATCTGAGCAAAATACTTACAACCTGAATATGAGCAATGAATTTAGCACTACTTAAACTGAATCATAAAAACAACAATTGCAAACTTCCAGGAATTTCAGGAATCAGTGGATGTCAGGTTAATCACAGCATTTTTTGATTTTGAAATAGAAACTTACGTGCAACAGGAGACATGTTATTTCATTATTATGTCTAATTTATGCACTGAAAGGGCTGAGAAGCCTTTATCCAGCATGGCTGCTCCAGCTCATATGATCATCCCTTTTAAAAGGATGAACACATGCATTGACAGAACCTGTGGCAACTCCCCAAAGAGTCCTATAAGGTCAGAAGATTTTACTGAAAGAATACTTATGACATTGCAGAATGCCACTAAAAGGAACAGATATTCTTGTGACTGGGGACACTGATGGAGTGACCACTGTGATTTGCATAATCAAGGAGAAATTTCCACCTTTGCTCCTGTAGACCCACACTGCAGCAAAGGGGAAGGTACTATGGCCAGTAAGCAGAAAGGCAGAGAATCAAAAATTAATTTCTTGGTTTCCCAATGCTTTGTAAATCTACTCACCTAACAATCATAATCTGTTCATCATTTATGCACAGAACCTGAAGAACTATCAGTAACACCAGAATCTGAAGCACAGAAAGCACCTTTCAAAAAAAGTCACCGAGGACCAAAACATACTTCCTAGAGATTTCAGTTCTTACTCAGATGTGTAGACTTTGTTCCAGTCTTCTTCCAACTGTGCTAAACTCAGCACCTATGGAGGTCCTATTAAACTTTATTTTGATCAAAGATACATCTTTCCTACTGAGCTACTGAAGAGGTTCAAAGGCATCCAGTCTCATCTTAGAGGGGAGGAATCTCAAGAAAATATTTGGGAAATGGTTGCAAATCAGCTGGTTTGAAAACCAAACTTGGGCAAAATTACACATAGGGAAATGCCACTCTTAGAAATCTGAAAGCAGGCAAAAAAAACCAAACAGCCAGCTTCGGACCTTGGATTACAACTGTGATGTCTCAGTAAGAACATGGTGGAAGTGAATGCAAGGTGTAACTGAGTCCTAGATAAAATGGAAAGGGATGGGGAGGCCCCAAACAGCAGCAACATCTAACTGGAAACCTCATAGAATCAGCTCTCAGGCTGTGGCTGCTTTAAGCAGGCCAACCCCAAAAGGACACGTGTGAAAGTCCATATACAAAGGGCAGGTATACAATCATATGGATAGATTAACTGGAGTAATTATTTTCAAGATGGCCTGTTAAGGACAACATTGTACTGTTAAAGCATTTCTAAAACATACCTGAATCTATTTCTAAGCAAAACACAATATATTCAGGTATTTAATTTACTTCTGTGACTCCCACTGCTATAACTGCAAGACTGGAATGAGTAGGTGTTCCAATACTGTGAATCTAAGACACCTTTGCAGACCTGAGGTAAATCTGGGCACACAGGGATGGGAAATAATCCAGCTCAAAGAATCAAAGATTTGTCCAGACAACTGCACATTCATAATTTCATTTATTTATTATATCAGGTTTCTTACCATGCTAGTTAAGCCAAGAAATAAAATTCTGTCTTAGGTAAGGTTAATTGGAAAAAAAAAAAAAAAAAAAAGCATTGAGAAAAAATTGCTTCCATCAGTTTGGTCATAAAGAGCATGAGAGTTTGTCTGGTCCAGGACAGTAAAATTTTCCTGCTTCCTTCCATGGAAGGAAGACAGCATCTTGCAGAGAAGCTGCAGGCACTGAGCTGTCAACACAAATACAGGGATTTTTTCCTTGACTTCCCCTTTTCTTTGAAGATTTTTAAATCTATTTAAATAGGTGAATAGAACATTACAGGAAAAAGATAAATTGTAGGAAAATAAAATGGTTTTTAATATTGCTTTTGAGAAAGATTTCCCCTTTCATTTGCCACAGAAACTCCAGGTACTCTGTGTAAGCACAGTTTTGGTTGGGTTTTTTGTTTGTTTGTTTGCTTTACAATAATCATATTTTTCTTTTGTCTTATTTTCTAAGTTAGAAAACAAAACTTCAGTTTTAAGGCATAGCTGCTGCACCATAGTAGACTGAACTCACAGACACCTGCAAATACACTACGAAATATTGTTTACTGGATCAATGTTACTTCTTCAGCTGTAGACCTTTGTAACATGGAGTTTATGAAGGGTCTCAAATGCAGAATATATTCAATGGTGATACCTATCAGAGTTAAAATAAGGTAAGAATGTAATTATAGATTAGCAACAGATACCACAAGAAGAAATCATAGCAGGCTAATGTGATAACTTACTGTATCATCCAATGAGTAGGAATACTAAAATTTCTGTATTAAAATGGTATTAGTGGTATATTAGGCTAACATGATATGACAAAAAAATTGCAAACAAAATACTGTAATTTAGTCTAGGGCATAAATGTGAGGGGATAAAACCAAATATTGTCATAGAGAAACACCCTCTTCATTTAGAAAACGTGGAAATTTTGTGATCGAGTTTGCTGTCGTGTCATACTGATAAAGTTCAGGAGAGATTACATATTGCTATGTGAATTGTAAATTAGTACAAATGATATCTTATATCCACATATCATTTTTACTCCAAGGGATATCAAAGACCTTTGCAAACTTAAAGAGACATGCAAAGCAGTTCCTCCATGCTTATCATCAGCCTCTAACCTGCAGCTGAATAGACTTCCCAACGGACCCCAAGTTTGTGGTCAACCAAAGTGTTACCCAATTGTTGATGGCATGACAAAATTTATGGAGTGGTTGTCTTTTTGAACATTAAGCTTTTCTTAGGAAAACTAATTCCCTTCAGTCTCTGTAACAACCCAATTTAGAAGAAGCTTCCATTTGCATGAAATAACTGGTAAATGCATAACCATGTAAAAAACCACCCATATTCATTTAGAAAAAATAGCACACAGATACTTGCTGTCATATTGGGGCACAATCTTACTCTGAATACAATAATCATAGAATCGTAGCATTGGTTTGGGTTGGTAGGAATTTTAAAGACCAGATAGCCCCCACCAAGGGCAGGGACACCTTTCACTAGACCAGGTTGCTCAGAGCCCCACCCAACATGGTCTTGAACACTTCCAGAAATGGGGAATTCACAGCTTCTTGGGGCAACCTGTTCCAGTGTCTCACCACCTTCACAGTGAAGAATTTTGTTCCAATACCATTATTTAGACACAAGGAAAATTCTGAATACAAGCTGTTTTTTGGGTGACTCTTGTCACTCTACACACAGTTCAAACTTCAATGATGTTCCCACTTACATTTTTGAGTGGTGAACGACTGTGAAGAGGGACACTTCCAGACCAGTTTCTGCTAAAGGCAGCTTAGAAACATTAATCACAGAGCCCATGGTGCCAAATTTCCACTCATTGTCAGGAAACCTGAAAAACAGGACATACATATTATACACATACAGAGGTACTTTAAAAATGGATGAATTTCATCAGGCCTTCATTTATAAGCTCATCAAGTCTTAATGACATTCCACCAAAGAACGGCTAAAGAGATATTAGTATGTATTCCTCTCTGAATGCATTTATATGCTTTTACTTTGCAAGCCTCATGGATTTCTGTAGCTTTCAAGCCAGAAGCAAAATTCTGTACTCTAATTTTACAATTATTTTATGATATTTATGCACAAAAAAGGAGACTAAATAACCAGAATTATTTTTCTATAAGATTAAAAATCCTATTGACAGCATACACAACCTGCCAGTGCAGCAGGGCAGTGGCTCCTGGTAGTTCAGCCACAAATGTATTAACTTAGAATTTTATTCAGGACAACAGTGTGGTCATGGATCACAATATGAACTTGCTGTGACTATGGTAACATTATCCCATTTATAGCACTGAAGGCAAAGAGTCAACACTGAAATCAATGCAATAACTAAGCCTTAAAGAACACGTTCAACAAAGAACTAACAGGGAACTGTGGACAACATGACACAGTACTTCCTTGTTTCTGTTCATCTGCTTTACACTATCTGGAATTTTCCATGTTACAGTGTGGAAACAGAGTTCGTTTTGCATCATGAAACATTTTCGGCTGCACAGATCATGTTTCACTATCAATGCAAAATGTCTGGAGCAAGTGCCTTGAGTTTTCTGTCACTTTTTACATGCCCATTATAACTCTCTAAACCATTCAACACATTCCTCACTGTGCTTCCTACTTAATTAGATACCACTTCGGTTATTTTGCTGCTTTACTGAAACTACACTGCCCCATCACAAAGCCATGACCTCCCTTTGCAGATACGTTCTTCTCACTGTGCCAACTTAAAAGTCCCTCCTCACCTTTGGGCTCCATCAGTGCCAGCTTTCTTCAGCTACTGATTTGTTTCTGTGCATCAGTAATACCAGGTTTGAATGTCCACTTATTCACTGCTGCAACATCATGGAGCTGCTTTCTGAAGAACAGAATTCCATTCTGAGGTGAAGCCATCATCCTTGCTGTCGGCACTTAGGGTGCCTGTACAATGCTCACAGAGTAAATTGAGGGAGAGCAAGCTGTACCTGCCCATTTGTGTGTTCCATGAACACATATATGGTAAGAAGTTGCAAATATTTTATTCCTGGATTTCTCTCTCTCAGTCATTTTCCCCACCTAAGATTTTCTGATTTAAAAAAGGCCCTTAAATTTATATTGGGATAATCTGCATTGCTATGTTCTTACTCTCTACAAAGGTGGAGATATGGATATCATCCTTCTTCTCTTCCCACAAAAACTATAACTAAGTTAGAGCTGGGAGAATATCTGTGCATGTTCACACACACTGTGTTTATACACGCAATGACGTATTCAAGATCAATAGCATTTCATGCTGGCTTATGCTCTGGGTATAAAACAGAAATTCAGATGTGTGGCTTCTGCAATTTTCTAAAGTAGAGAAAATAAAGCTTTTTCACTGCTTTGAAATAGAATCACACTGCCATACAGTAGATTTCAGTGGTGTTTTTTTCTAACAAATAAAAAAGACTGTACAACTGGGGAAAGACTTGCTTTACTGAAGAGCACAACTGTAAATAAATCATTGAACCACAACAAAAATACTAAAATCATCAGAAACCTTAACCAGAAGATTTTCTTTTTTTTTAATTGGTAAAAGCATAAAGAACAAAGAGTAGAATAAATACTTTCAATTTTTTTTGTCATTGCAACAGAATTCTTAACTGTAGGGGGTAGAATGATGCATCCATTTGCACTTACAGAACCATATTAGGGAATGACTAAATTACTTGTAGAGCCCTTTCTGTGTCGCCACTTACGAGTAACGATATAATTTCCTAAATCACATAAATAAATACACAAAGTAAGCTCTTGGGATTCTGTATTTTTTTAATCCTGTATTACAAAAATAAATGAGAATGGTCATTTTTATAGAATTCAATTTTTTTTGTTGGTATATTTATTCAAACATTTGCATCTTATTATTGCTGAAACCAAAACCAAACTAGATAATATGCACCTTGTGAAATGTGTTCTTTCACTATCTCTGTACTTTCTAGACAAATAGCTGCAGTCCCTGCTCTAGTGGAAGGAAAAGGCGACGTTTACCTTTATTTATACTGCCCACAGTATTTCAAAATATTTTATGCCTAAATGTCTGGAAAAGCTAAGACTCTTTAAAAATACATTTTGTAAAGTTATGGTGATTTGAATTATTGTAGCAGCTAAGATTTTGTATATTTATTTCCATGTCTTAAAAAGGAATCTCATATTATTAGTGAAGATAATGTATGTGTCAAAAAAGAGGCATCAAAAGCACTTCCTGTGCACTTGACAGGGTGACAAAATATTTCTCCTATCCTTTCCTAATTGAGCTGCTGTACAAAGGGAGACATTATGATAATATTAATAATAGTTACATGGATATTTGTAGGTACTGTGTAACCCTTCAGTCCATTTTCCCAGACAATGGTGACTACAAAAAGGCTTCAAAATAGAACATCACACAATATGAATGCCACTTTTTTCTATCTTACATTTTAAAAACATCATTGAAATCAGAAAGTTCATTTACAAAGGACTGGCAGTTGCAATCACAGCAATAATGTAGTGCTGAGAAAAAAAGGGTAATTGGTTTGGTAAAGATCGCTTTCCATTACACCATAAAGCACTACACAATAGGAAAGGTCGCCAATTAAGCAATCATGAATACCAAGTACTGAAGCTGATGAAAATAGGGCAGTGGTTTAAATAGATTTGCAAGCAATTTACCTTTTCACAATGTTGGCAATCTGATGCAATTTGCTTGCAATTTTGTCTGCTTTCAGTAGCACTCGAAGCTGACACTACACAGACCAAATGGCAAAGAGGCCTGCATAGAAAATGTAAAACTATCTTGGCTGCATCAGGGAACCAGAATGGTGGTTCATCAGGAAAATTACAACAATTAACATAAGTGCTGCAAAAATCAACACTTTAAATGTCACACTCACTAGTCTGTCCAAAGACTGTAAAAGTACCATCTCCATTGCTGGACTAACAGTAAATATGAAGCAATCACCAACAAGCCTTGAGGCTGATGGCTTTACAATTGATGTGACATTCTCTGAGTGATAAAATAGCCTTTCGTTTTTACAAAAGTAAGTATTTTTCTTTTTCAGATTTAACCTGGATTATGTCAACCCGAAACTTATATTTAATTTTTTTTTCAACTCTTCCTCCAACAAAACTCTTTTGAACTCGTGAGTGCTCTTTACTCGTTTTCATGTTCTAAAAAACTTTATGTTCCAGGGAATTGGATCCAAACTGATAAAACTCAAATATCGATCCATATTTTTCTATGTAAATTACACTCAAGATTTATATCAAAATGTGTTCACTGCATGAGATTATGCATTTGTGATTAGGGCTTGGTTTATAATTCAGGGAAGGGAGCCCCAAAAGGTAACTGCAGGTATTCCCTCAGGTTTCGGTGCAGAACACAGAATACCTTTACACATCTCTATCAATGTAAGCCAAACAAATGTGAAAGATGACTTTTGAAGTAATTGATATCCTGTGTAATGGCTCCCATGTTAAAGACAGATATAAATTTGTCAATTTGTGAGGGAGAATTGACTTATGGTGTCTATTTAATGATTTATTCTTTTTTAGCAGGCTGCCGCACCAAATAAAACAGTAGTTCTCACTCTCTGAGATCACACAGGAGAGTATCAGCTTTTTCTGTGACATCACATCCTGAAAATGCATCTCCTTTATCAGATTTTTGACCCCAAAAATTTAATAAGAAACCCATTTATGATCTGATTCAAAATATAGTCAGGTCAATGGAAGTTCAGACATCTTGGACCTTGTCATTCTGAAAATTAGCAAGACTCAGAGAATTTGAAGATTTTAACTCTTCCCCCCCACCCCAGGGCTCAACAAATGCTGATGGCTCAAGTGTTGATAGCTCCTGGAGTCATGATTTTTACATCATGCATGCAGACAGGAATGGTTGGTCCTATGAACTACCCTGGGCATTGTTGTTCCACTGACAGGACCATTACCATGTTGCACCCTGAGCTGCAGTAGATCCATTAACTGCAGAGTTTATATTCATGTAAATGACTGGTCTTGAACTGCAGCACTCAGTTGATAAGGATTGGTAACACTAGAAAATTGATAAGAAAGCGTTTCACAGCACCTTCAGTGGTATAACACCTCCACTGAACAATGGTCACCAATCTTTTGTTGCCTCTATCAAAAGGAAGAGGAGCAGTTCTGAATGGCAAGAGACACTTGGATAAACGTAACACAAGTGCAAACACTAGGTAAGCAATGTGAGGGATACCTACTTTTCCTTTGATGTGTTTCAAACGTCCCGCCAGACATCTGCTAGGGTTTTTTCACTACAATTTGACTAATATTTTGACTAAAAGAAAGCAGATCAAGTGCTGCACTCAAAAATGTATGCAAACACATTGATAACTATAGAAAAATAAGTAACAGATAAGGACAACAGAATAAATACATACATTTCTTTGACCACTCAAAGGGTTCTGCTGATATTCCAAATGTCTTTCAGCTGAATCTTCTTCCTGCAGGCTTCCCTCAGTGCCAATCCCTCACCGCCAATCCCTCACCAAGGCTACAGATACAATTGTAGTTCTAGAGCAGTTTAATTTTAATCTATTGCCACTTTGAGGCGAGACTCCTCTAAAACAATTTTGGCTCCCAATCTTTTAATTTCCTATTTGTTTACCTTTTAAGACATTCTCCTTTACTGGCTTAGTCTCACCCACACAATGTGACAGTAACTCAGCATACAACAATCAATCTCAGCACTTTCCTTTTTGCTCTGTTCCCTATCTTTCATGTAACTCATCATCCTAAATTCGAAAACTTTGTGAATGTTCAATACACCTCATTGCCAAATCTGTTACACTAAGGGCAATCAAGTGCCACTTCCAGCTAAAGGAATGCTACTGGGAAGGAAATCCTAACTGTAGTTACTGTCTGAATATAAATTGCAGCTTTGTTACTCTTTCATCTGCTGCTTTACCATCCCTGGCTGGCTGGTTCGCATGAACATTATCACATTTATTTGTCTGCCTTTCTAATGTACATCACACTTATCAGTTGGATTGTTCCTTTTGAATTACAGTGTTTTATTTTCTAATGCTTCAACAGGACAGCAAAAACATAAATGTGCATGTATATACATACATATATATATAAATGTATATCTATATCCATGGCTGGAGATGTATTTTTCATTGCAAGTTTTGCAAAGCAACTGCTCTTTCTTTAGCAACAAATTCAAAAGTTGAATCACTTACAACCAACTTTAACTGCATCTCAGTTATGCTTAGAAACTTCCTTTAATAACTGTTCTCATAGACAGCACTTAATGTGAATGTCAATGTTCTGTAATGATTCAAAGATCAGTGAGATTCCACTGTGGCAATATTTGAAGCAACACATGAAACAAATACCTGGAGCCCATTTTAAACTGACATAAGCTGAAGTATGGAGGTGATCCTCACATCTTTTACAGCCCTCCATTCATAATTATCTATACTCTCTACCTGGTCTCTCCTGGGGCTCTGAGGCAAATCATGAAGGGAGACATGAGAGAAGATCTGTACTAGCAATAAACTCAGGAATCAAGCTGAAGGGCTCCACACCAATTCTTTTGGTGCAAAGCAGCAAAAATTTTCCTTTTCTATCCAGAGGATACAGGAGTGAGAGCTGATGATAATTTCTGCCCCACAAGGATGGCTGGTTAGAAATTATGCAACTCTGAATTTTCACCTTTCAGTCCCTTGTCTACATAATAAAGAAGATAATTCCATTCACAATATTTTAAAATAAACCTTATGGACCAGTTGTTAGTCAGGTAACAATCTAAAAATTCACAATTAAAATTAAAGGAGTCCACCCTAATCTGAAATTATACTAATGAGAATTAATTACTCTGCCACTAATCAATCTATTACACGTTTTAATACTTTGTGTTTTCATGCCTAAAAATATTTGAGGATGAAGAAAACCATGATCTTTGACTGAGGACTGAGCTAGGTTTTGAAAATGGTGGACTGAAAAAGCCAAAACAATTAATTTAACAAATATGAATTTCTCAGTTTGGCTTTAATCCTTGCTGTTGGGACAAAGGGAAAAGTCAGTAATGAAAACACAATCTATTTTCGTTGGATAGGACTAGGTTCTTAATCAATGTTAAGCCTGTGGACCTTCTTTAATAGAGTCACAAAAATTTATCCTACTGAGGAATTGGTTTTTTGTGTTTAGGGTTATAATACCAATGTATTAGAACCACTGCCTAAAATAAAGAAACTTAGTACCCTTAATGAATATTTCTACCACTAATAGTAATAAGATCTCTGTATCTATACAAAATAAAGCATCACTAAAAACAAATTAACCAATCCCTGTAAATATAGGAGAATTGTTGGAACCCCAAGCTAAAGGATGTCCATCTAGTATGGAACTTTGAATATATGCATGTATATATGCAGACACTACATGAGGTGTATTGTGTCCACACTTGTTCCAGCAAACAGATGCTGAAATATCAATAGCAGGGAACACTGTTTTCATGAGATTTCTTCAATTCTTTGCCACATTTCATACTCAACCCAAAATACCGTTATTTAAAAAATTATAATTAAAAAAAAAAAAGACAAATTTGTCAGCCTATTATTAATTTTCTTTCAATCAGCCCAAAGTGTTTGCTTTAGCAGAATGGAAAGTCTTCATATTTAGTGAGTGGATTAGGATTAGAAAAATATATAGACCTCAGCCTGACTGCTAGGACTGTTTTATGTCAGTTTGTAAGTTTTGTGGGAATAAAAAAATTGCACAGATGGGACTATAACTGACCATAACCTGCTCTATTGTATTTCCAACAATCTCTAATTACAGCAACACACCAGAGGAAAAGATTTGAAAGGGCAGGTGATGGGATAGGAGAGAAACCTGTTTGACTTAAACAGCACAGGATCCCTCACCATCAGGGCTGATGTACATCAGCCTGACAGCTAATTAGGGTAGACATGAATTTTTCCAATGTAACAGATGTTCGCTAATCAGGCCAGATTTGGAGCCCTTGCGCCAGCAACATTTCATGCACAATTTAACTATCTAAAAGGAATAAACTACTTAATGCATTGTACTGGAGGCACAGCTGTTTCACAATCAGAAAATTTGCTGTCAAAGATGTTCTCTTTAAAACTGACATGTTTTTATATAACTCTGATGGGGTGTTTATAATGTATTAATAGTTGTCAGTAAGAGCTGCTGTCATCATCAAGAAGTAAAATATTTCTGAAGGTATATTAAAATGAACAGACTCCTTTCTCTTTCCAAAATCCATTTAGATAATTTACTTTGAATGTGGCCTCTTTAATTCTAAATGTACTTTAAACAAAGGGCTTAACATGTATCTTTCAAGTTGCATCAATAACAAAACATGCAACTTTACCTTCTGACTAGGGAGTAAAGCTGAACTATCTTTTAGCTATAGTTTAAATTTATTTTATTTTCAGGAAAAATATGCTGTGCTAAAATGCTGGGAATGGTCTCCTTTCTCTTCATAAGAAATAAATCACATGATAGAAAAATCAGATTTAAAGTATCCACAGGCTATATGGATTCATGTAGACCATTACTTAGGAGACCAAGGAAAGTGTATATGAGATTTTTATTCTTGCATGTGACTTTCACAGGCCAGGAGGTAAATGAGTTTTTAGTCAATTTACTGAAAGCTAAGGGTCTTGCATTTAGTGTCTCAATTTAAGATACAATATCATCATCTGACTAACGTAGTTTCTTTTAAATGACCTGGTCTTGCTGGGTTTTGACAGTTTTTTAACCATGAGAAAAAGTCAAGTGATGCAACATTTTATAGACTGCTAGAAAAGTTTGGAAAAATGTTGCAGGATCTGTAAGATCCAACAGTATTAGATAGAGCACAGAACTGGAAAGAAACAGCAGATTCTTCCTTGTGATAATGGCATCTAAACACTGCACGAATGCAGTTCCCAGTGAAGTCAGTTGGGTTTGAACGTCGTAAGGTACCAAAGCTATTGAGCCTGGCAAAGATGCCTGTGGCTATATTTCTGTAAAACCCAGCACTGCTACCATTTAACACCTCATGAAGGACAAAATCTGAAGCCTGTTCTCATAAATCTGGGCTCTACTTGCAACCTAACCTTTAATAAGTAATCCAGACTAGATGGAGTTAGGATAAAAGTGAACAGCAAACAACAGAGAATACAAATTTTATAAGGAAAGTCACTGAAAAAGAGATGTTAAGAGATTCTAGGAGTCAAAGACAAAAGCAACCTTAAATAAACAGCAGATATTGTGCCAAAATACTTGGATTGATAAGGACATTCAGTGAAATGTCCAAAGTCAAGCACAATTTAAAGAGCTTTCACAAACATAAAGAGAGACAGAAATTAACATGGATACAAAATTAGCGGCTCCAAATGAATGATGATTCAGTAAGACTATTGCTAATAATTTTTTTACAAAAGAAAGTTACCACATAAAATAAGGGAAACCCTTTCACAAATAATAAGAACAATAGAGAGCTTGAAATAAATTACTTGTGAAATAAATTACTTCTGAATCTTTTAAACTATCTAAAAGACACTAAATATCCTTTGCCATAATTAGAATTTTCCTCTCAATAAAGACCTGGTAGTTTTGGGTTTTAATGACATCTACAGGATAAGGAACCAAAATCACCAGAATGGTGCAGAGCAGAAGAGTGATCTGAACAATAAAAAGCTAACCTAAGTAAAATAATGACCAACAGTGAGAAATGCTATGAAAATTACCAGCTATCTAAAGGATGCAAAACCTTTGACTTTGGTTTATTGAGAGCACCTTATCCTGGACTTATTGGACCTTCTTTTAAAAAAATAGAAAATTAAAAAGGCACTAAGATTTTAATCCTACATATATATGTTTAACACTATTCACTTAAGGAAACCCCTCAACTTCAAGCTACGCACATGTTTATTGGATTAGGCTGTTGGCAGTGTGACATAAAGAATGCAGCCAACCTATATGGGTTTCAGTATAGCCTTGAAGCTGCATCTCACGACTTTTGAGTTTAAAAATGGATTGGCATAATCCTGGAAAAGAGGATTTGGTGGGCTGGAAAGAAATTGCAAGGAAAAGGCAGTGCATTGCATTGAGAGGAGGTGTGAGAGGTTTACCCGTGGAGAGAGAATAGTTTTGTCTTTCTTAACACCTTCAGTAATAATCTGAAAGAAGTAATGATCTTAATGAATTCACTATCATAATGAGCTAACAATGGTAATTTAGGAGGAGCTGAAAGTACCAGTAAGAACAAAGAAAAATAATACAAAGGCACCCTGTGAGATTAAAAGCATAGGCAAAAATAGTGTAACAAAATGAGGTTTGGACTGGAAAGACACAATTCCCAATGCATTTGTTGAAAAACAATCCAAAGCATGAATATTCAATGACAGAGTCAGACACTAATTGGCAATGCAAAATGGCTGAAGAGAAAAAAAAAAACCACAAAAATACCCCAACAGTTTATTTCATGCTGCCCATGCATCAGCTTCAGAGCATGGGAAGTCAGGAGTCAGCCTTTTCTACATTGCTGATGAGCATAAGGGAGGAATTACCACCCTGGCCCAGGCCTGCCAGCCATTGCAGTATCCTACACCTGACTGTGAATAGTAACATCCCTTTCAAGAAATACTTGCCTTTATCACAACCATAATAGGAATGGTCCTAATGGATTTTCTTTTCTAACTGCAGGCAGTCAGGGAGGTGGCTCTTAGCTTTCCCTTTACTCATTAGAAACTTTTGAGCACTTAAAAACAGACAAACAAAATAACAAAACAAACCCAAACAAAAACAAACAAACAAAAAACAAAAACCAAACAAAGAAAAAAAAACAAAAAAAAAACAAACCAGCCTTCCAGAACTTATAGACAACCAGCCTTATAGTGTTATAGGCCTTATAATGTTATAGGCACTATGTTAACAAAAAGTATTCCTGAGATGGTGGGGTATGAACTATGGGGAAGCAACAAAATCATCTGGACACAGAGAAGACTATGTCTCAGGGACAAAAACATATGTACATTCACTTCCACTAAAGGATGACAAAGGTACCAACAAGTTAAAAGTCAACAACATATCTGATCTTATGGTAACATGTGATCCACTCCTCAGCAGCACCATTTTTGTTATTCATTTTTGCCAGCCTCACAAACACCCTCTTTCACTGAAGCCATGAATGGGACTGTGGACCCTTTGTGAATCCATTTCAGGATGTAAAAATATGCACTACACTCCTTCCAGTGCCCAGGATAAGACCAAAATACATCTAACTCTTCTTTCCATCTTCACCCCAGCAAATTCACCACTGGAATAGCAGCTTAAAAGAAGCAGTGAATGTTTGAACCACATTTAAAGCAGATTGGACAAAACCCTAGAATATCACTTTGTTGTGAGAACTGTCGTCATACCGATCAATAGCATCTAATTGTTACTTAGGTTCCCCCATCTGTTTGTAGCCATCTGTTGTTTCTCATCTTATATTTAGGGTGCCTACTGCCTGGGTACAGAGACACCCAAGCTGGCCTCACACCCTCTACAGAAGCACTGAGGAGTATGTGGGGACAGAGACACCCTGGGAGCCAGAGGAGGTCTGAAAAAATGAAAGCTGTTTGCTCCTCTCAGTACAAGCGTATGGCAGGGCTGTAGCCATGAGCTACACTGCTTTTCTTACCACACTGGTGTGCCCCTGTGAAGAGAGTGGCAATTTTTCCGTGTTCAGACTCTAAGATATTCCTCTGTAAATGGAGCACATAGGCTAAGGGCTGATTAAGGAGTTTTGTACATGCATCTCTGTTAAATCTTGAAGCCTGTTACAGCTCATCTTGTCAAACACTAGTTCAGGAATTGCAAAGTTTTTTGCAAAGGATGTCTCAGAGTCTAGATTGGCAAGGAACCCACAGGAGAGCTCATATGCCTGCTCAATGACTGCACAGAGTCTTTAGCGAAAATTATTACTCTAAACACAAACACATGCATATGGTTAACATGAACTACTATAGGGGATCTATACTGTGCCATTTTTTGTAGAATCTGTACAGACTGAGAATCCTAAAATAAAACCATCTGAACTCTAACCTACCTATTCTGTAATAAAATAAAATTGTAAAAAAATAGCTCAAGGAAAGAATTAACAGAACTATGCAGCCATTTTTTTCCCACTGCTCAAAACACAGCTCTGCTAGCAAAAACAAAAATTTGACAGGCTACTGAAGACTTCATAAGTTCTGTGGCACTTTATCAAGCCAACGTTGCACAACCCTTACCAGAGTTTAGGAAATTGTGTTATCTGTGTTTTCCTAGTAATTGATGGAATTTTTAATAACAAGGAAATATTTAAAAATAATAAAATCCCCAGATATTGTAACAGATTTTTCCAAACTGCATGCAAAATGTGAGTTGGGATTCTCCTATATTGAACTTTTAACATTCTCTCCTCCACAAATGGAATCAGCCTCATGTATAGAGCAATAGAACCAGCTTGAGGTCACACCTCAACTATTTTTAATCAAGGCTCCAAACTGGAATGTCAACCTTATTGGCACAAATTCCAATTACACCAAATTAGAAGTGCCAAAAGCATTACATACAAAGCTGAATTTTGGAAAAGTGAAAGCTCTTTGCTTCTCTTGGTATGAATAAATGGCAGAGCCATACTACTGTACTGCACTTTCCTAGCCACACTGGTGTGCTCGTGTGGAGAAAGTGGCAATTTTTCCATGACCACATACAAAAGACAGCCATCCACACATGAAAGACAGTTTTTGTGTATAAAATATACATGCCCATGATTGTTTGGAAATGACTCATGAAGACTTTGCTATCAAAATTCAGAAAATAGTCCCAGCTTTGTAAGCCACATCTCTGCTAGTGGCAGAGATTTCTGGACCTCAATGAAAATATGTTTGCAGTAATTAAAATAGAAAAAGCTTAAAATACAAAATTACAAAATTTTAACATTACAGTTGTAACCTAACATTGTAAAACAGATTTGACCTCAGCTTGGGGAATTCAGTGTGCTGCATTAAAAATATTTGGTGTCAAGTTCTTGAAATTCATCAGCATTTAACCAAAGGACAGTATAGGATTTTGTGCCCATTCAGATGTCTCAGTCTTTAGCTCTGATCTTGTAGGCTCTCTGTGAAATTTGGAACATCTGAGCAACTTTTTATATGTAACAATGTGTAGAGGAACACATCAGTATTATTAGTGAAAGACAAAACCAAGTAAAATATTGATGAGAACCTAACAACCAAAATCCATTTTCAAACCCAAAACTTTATGGTATGTGCCATGCTTTCTTTTGCCAATTTGTTTGTTACTTACTGAATACCTGAAGTGACATGCTTGCTTCAAACAATATTTGGGGTTTTTCCCCACTGGCTATTTCAAACCCTGCATTTTAACATAGTACAAAAAAAACCCAAAAAAACAAAACAAAACAAAAAAAAAAAACCACCCACCATTGTCCAGTGAATATTCTGATTCAAAACTTTATATAAATTCTTTAGATATAAATATTTTCAGAATAGAAAACATAAGACTAGACTTTATGTTTTAGAATCTAATGAGTCTGTGTCTTCAAATGAAAGTGCAAATGCTGTGCTACCCCCTCAGTCCTCCTGAATTGCCCCTAATACATCAGACAATGAGTCTGCAGTTGTTTCATTTTTTTTCTCTGTATCAGTGTTAAAACATGCAGCTACTCAACTGTCTGCCTAATGACACCTTATTTTGAGACCAAACTAGTAAAAATATGAGGCACAGAAATGGCAGCTAAGTATATCCAACTTGGGAAAAAGCTTTGTGCTTAATGTGCTCTGACAGCCTTTGCAAGCCAATAGACTTTCAGTGGAATATGGCTGCAGATCAAACATAATCATTTCAGCCACTTTTCAATTTATGGACAGGGTGAGTAGATAGCTTATTCTAACATTAGTGTTTTTAGGGGCCAAAAACCTTGTACAAATTAATAGCATGTATAAGTACATACTGCTGCACTCTAACAATGCAAAACAGGAGGCATTTCAGTCTGTTCTTTCAGCAAAAGCTCTGCTATGCTGCTAGTCAGCACAGTAGGGCTTTATTTGCATCCCTGCAAGCTACTCATTGTGTTGCTGCTGTTTTATCCTTTTCCTAGCTACTTCTGTTCATGAAAGGTTGTTTTATCTTGTCAGTGCAAGTAAATCTCTCCTTTTATACCATGCATCTCATTTAAAAATCTGGCACAAGAAAAAATCCAGGCTGAATTAGGTAATTTTAATCAATTATTTGTTATATATCTTGCTTAATCCACAGGTATTTTACCAACAGGAAGGTGTAATGCCTGGATATGATCAGCGATAGACTATGAGTCAAACACTTAGGACAGTCATTGTCCCTCTCCACAAACTCAGACAAACAACTTCATCTCCAGCTGCCCTCCTCCCTCTGCCATCTATTTACCTTTTTGGTCTTGCACTGCACTCAGAGTTAGACATCTGAATAAGCAGCTTGCCAAAACTGGGATGTGCTACTACAGCTGTACTGTATCTTTGATGTATTTCTCTTATGCTCTTCATCATCATCATCATTAGCATTAATGATTATATACAAACATAACATGGAGTAAATGAGCAGTCCTTTCCAGTGGTTGAATTTATTGGGAGGAGGAGATGCAAAAAGGCAGCATGAATTGGGAGCTGCAGTCTACATGAATGCTTCCACTTGGTCTACTTAACGGGACATGTACTCATGGATCACCACTATTTTTGTAGGTGGGTTTTTTGACTTATTTAGTTTTGGATGCTTCATCTCTCAAAAGGACTGCATGCATCTTCAAATGCTGCTGAGATCTGTCTCAGCTAAACTGCCTTCTCTGAGACCACATTACTCTCAGTTCTAGAACTTAAACTCTTCTGGAAGCTGTGCCTATTGCAGAGCATCAAATTATCTCTGTTATTTATATCGACTTTTTATTGCCCCCTTACATTTCCAGGTAGCTGAAAATAGACTTAACTGAAAATAAAAATTAGGCAACTATTCTTATATTGACGACATTTTCATAGTGAGTCAAAAGATCAGGATGTGCTAATGCGAGATGCAGATGACCAGCAGAGAAAAAAATAAAAACCTTGCTATTTTTTCAAATGAACAGAAGATTTCTGTCAAGTATAGGGAAAATAGATTTTCCTGTCTGATCTGACAGCTGTTGCACCTGAAGTTCTGGATCATGACTACATCTGGTCTAGACAATATTAAGGATGTGCATGGAAAATGAAAGATCCCACCTTCTTTACATACAGGTGAGAAAAACAAGGACCCAACTGCTGCCTCTACTACTACAAGGAGTAAAAGCTAGCAGAAATTCATAAAAAACATCTTCTATGTGCAGCAGAAACCTGCCTACAGAGAAAAATTGTACATCTCTGGTTTTAGCTATTTTTTTGCCTTTTTTTAAATGAAGGACAATAAATCAATTTTTGATGTTCCAAAATCACAGAGCACAACACTTTTTTTTTTTTTAATGACAAAATCTCTTTATAACAACTTGTTCTAATGTAATTTATAACCTCCTGTTAATAAAATATCTTCTTTGTATAGAAATCTACAAGGGTGACTAACTGACATCCTGACTTTTTCCTCAACAGACAGAGGAATGTGAATCTCCTTATCTCCTTTGGCTCTATGAATCTCCTTTGTCTCTCTCAAGAAAACTTTCCATGCTTTTAACCTTTCTCATCTGTTCTGCAAGTCCTCTCCTAGTTTTTGTGATCATTTTTTTGCAGCGCAAGCTTATGTTCAGCTGACTGCCTACTCTGAGATCTGAGCATCTGCAATTGCTTCCCAAGAAAGAATTCCCTGTGTGTACAAAGCATCCCTTTGAACTGGATATGCCTGAAAAGGGATTGCATGAGAAGCTTTCTGCAGTGGCCAGAGATAACCACAGTTCTCAGGAAGTTCCTTCACCATTGCATTAAAAGACACTGTGGCACTTCATCCATCAGACCCAAAGTCCAAATGTGTATATTTCAAGTCTGGATATGTAAAAAAAATACTTTTGTTTTAATGAATAATATTTTAGCAGTTTCTAACATGAGCAGTGGCAAATTGGGTGAACATTCCTTTGCAGAAACCATTTGAGGATGAAATAGTGACAAAGAGCCTTAGAAAAAACAACTCTTCTTCCCAACGATGGCTTTTTCCAATTCATTTGATCTCTCAGTGTCCTTGGCTATCCATCTAGGGGGAAGAAATAAAAATACAACTCTCTCATAATCATTTTAATATGTGAAATTATTATTAACAAGGGCACAAACAAAATATTATGAGGCTGTAGATTTAGTCTTCTGCATTTTCCAAAATTGCTTTCTACTTAGAACTTTGACAACAAATCTCTAACAATTTGAGAATATTTGGTAAAACAATAGCAACAAATTGCTGCAGTCACATGATGAACTTTCAGCTGCCAAGTCTTACCCGAGAGAGAACTCTCATAGCTAAACTGCATAATCCTCAGAAAAATAAGCATTTATAATAGAATTACTGACAGACTTTCAACTGCAGTATTGGGAATAGTGTGATTTAACAAACCGGTGGTTATGTTTTTATTTTATTCTTTTTTAGAGTTTGCATACATAATAATTTTAAATAAAACTCACAACGGACCTCAGCTACCTGGAAGAATAAATTATGGAGGATAACCAAGATAAATCAGAGCATAGATAACATAAAATATATTTAAGCTGCTCTATATTTAAGAAATTCAGCGTTGGAAAGTAATTGCTAAAGTACAGTATTAGGTCAGTATAGAAAATTAAAAATATATAATTTACTAAGTGCAATTAAATTTAGTTAAACTCAGGTCATCTTTATAAATTCAATGGTTTCAGGTGGTCAAAAAGCAGTCCTATTTCTTTCACAGTACAGAAGTACTGACAAAACTATATGCTTTAGGTAGTGGTAGTATGCATTAGTTGATAGATAAAAATATTGCCTGGATGAACACAAAATCAAAATAAGTAAAACTTTTTACAAAGCAATTAAGCTATCAGAAGGTCAGGAGGAAAAGAAAGCAACTAACAACCCAGGACCAGAAAAAGTAGAATAAAATAAGAATATAGACATATACTCAAAATAGGAACATTTTCTTCTGCCTAAATATAGATTGTACTTTGCTTTTCATATACAGAAGAATTAAATGGATAGTCAAAAGTAGTGCTTGAGATAATTCCAACAGTAGGAATGACTATGCCTTTTAGGATTTTCCCCCTTTGAATTTAACAATGCAAATTTAACAATGGATTCTGCCCAATGATTGCAAATTTCAGCAGTGACATTCTTGATGGAATAGCCTGATTAGAAAATAATTGTACTTCTTTTCAGCTACTGTTACCTCACCCACACTTTTCATTTCCTATAAGGTACAGTGGCAAAACCGCATCTTTCAAGTCTCCCTCTTTTATCTGATGTAGTGGATGACAGGTAATCTAGCTGAAAGTTCCTACAATTGCACCACCAGAAAAACACTGGCTGATGAAATCTGAGCAGTTATCACACTAACCATCACCTGTCAAGCCTCCTGCTTCAATTTAAGGGTGCATCAATTTTCTGAAGAGGAAATCAAGGGCAAAGAATAAAAGCGCTACAGATAAACACTGACAAAGGCCCTTTCTGTTTTTTTTTTTTATTTATGATGGGATGTACTATCATAGGTTGCTCTGTGAGGTTTTATCAACTGTCCTGATACATCCCAGATAGCTTGGAATTCTTTGGCCATTGATGAAGTGCTATACTTGCACTTACTGAAAGGGCAGAAGATTTCTAACTGAAAATTACTTTCACTAAATACCACAAAGATATTGAAGTCAGAAAGAGCAAGGAGATGGGACAAGTGACAGCTGCATATAACAATGAAGTTCTCTGTTCTCTTAGCAGGCAGAAAAGGCTGATTAGAGTTAGAACATGAAACAATGTTTTCTTAAAGCCAGGGAGCATGTTTTGCAAAGTGTTAGATACAAAGAGTTCATATGTTCTTTGTAGTGAAATATGAACACATTTGCTGATGACTGTATTTGCCATGGACTCACACAGTTCTCCAAAGTAAAGAAAAGTGGGACCCTCTTAGAGGTGGGGGAAAATTACAAATTTCTCAGGGAAGAGGAAAAGATTCCTCAACATCAAAGTGAGCCAAATTCAGGTTGTGAGTAAGTACATCCATCATCACTGACTTCCATGGAATGATAACAACCAGTCAGGAGTCAGCCTGGCTTGTAGGTGTGAATGGTGTTGGCGTTTTCAAATGTTATTTATCTTGTTTGCAAAATCAGCAGAGGGAGAAACTCTCAGCTCCAATGTGGCTTTTTGGTAGCTATCTTGAAGGGGAGCAGATGAAGCAAGAAACATAAAGAAAAGTAATAGCAAGAAAAACATTCTCATGCAGACTCACATCTGGCTATGAATATATCATGAGACTCTGATTTTGCCCCGCTGTTTCCAGATTCCTTGCCAATTATCAGAAGAGGATCAATACATGCCAATAAAGCCCATGAGTGACTTCCTGATGACTTCCACAGGCTTTCAACTGAACATGAAATATTCAGATCCATGCAACCTCTGTTCCAGTTAAGCATTAGCCACAGTAGACTGTCGTGGGTGTGGGAAAAGCACAAGACCTACAAGTTCATGAAGGACTCCTTAATTCAGAGTGACCATTGTGGTTTTCCCCTTTTTTTTGTTATTCCTTTATTAATTTGTTGATCTATCAGCCCACAGTGAAAACAAGAAATGTGGATAAATGCTACATGTAGTCAGTCATGCAAAAGATAGCTGCTTTTCTCAGTAGACAACATGCCAAGCTTGGGATTCAACAAGATATAATGGAGATAGATCAGCTCAACAAAGTTCACAGTTCTCACTGGATAATATTCTTACATTCATGTCAGGCCCCACAACAAGGCTCTTGATGCTGACAACCTTGTCAGGTGGCAGATTGCAAATTCTGCCAGTGTTGCTCCTGTCAGGAGTATTTTAAACAGAGCAACCTTCAATGGAAAAAGTGACAGTGTCATCTGTAAAGCCTGCAAATATCCAGTACCTACAGAGCAACACATTAGGAAAAACTTGTGTTTTATTAGTCTGAATTCATCAAGCAATTTGCACAAATCTTTCTCAACAACTGCATCAATTGCAGACTGTTTTAGATGACAGCTCAGTAAAATAATCGCAAAGAATTAGTGCTTCTCCTTGCCTGGATGACAACATTTCTAAACAGAATAACAGTAATTCCACCAAAAGGATTTCTCTCTTAGGTTTCTCTAGCAATTCTTTGAACTTCAGCTCTCAAAGTTAAATGATTTCTCAAGAAAACAAGCCTTCCTAGCAGAAAGTAATTTTTACTTCTCACTTATGTGGAGAAAATTTGAAAACATTATTAGACTGCAAACTATGAACTTCTAAACCAAAAAGCAAGTTCAAAGTACCTAAGGTCTTTTATATTTTTTAACTTTATCAATGTTTGGAAGGATTGACTTACGAGTTTGAGTATCTGAATCTGGCAATCAACAAAACTATAAACAAGAATAACTAGTATCTGATAAGAATTCCAGGTGAATATTTAATCAAGCTGAAATGTATGACATCTTCTGGGTTCATCAGTTCTTTCTCTAAATTCTAAAGATAATTTTAATAATCCCAGAGGGAAAAGAATTGACAAAAATATGACTATGATATCAGGTTCATCTTCAGGAAATCATATTATTTTCCTACTCAACTAGTTTCATTTAACAAATAGTATCTATTCTACTTCTGCAAATATGCAGCAGGATGATTTCAATAGTTCATCATAAATGATACTAAAAATTAATTACTTACATTCAAATAACTCCATGTTTTGAAAATGTATACTCTTGATCCACTTACATGATGCATTTACCACCTCCTTTCTAAAGAATACAATTAATTTTACTTTTTTATTCAGTAAAACAAATAGTAGATTCTAATCCAGCCTTAAGAACACCCAGCTAGTTCAAGTGACTTTATGCTACACCTAAGTCCGACCCACAGAAATCTTGTAAAAAACCCAAAAGAAACTATTCCAGGCTATGGCTGAAGTCCCACAGCCAGGGGCCTCCGTCCTGGGGAGCCACAGAGGTGAGAAGATGTGGGAATAGACTGAGAGAATGACCCTGGCACTGGGCATGTGGAAGGGATTGGAAGAGAGGGGCTAAAACACATGAATATAATAACTACTGCTAGATTCTAGCCACACTGCAAGCCATGTGACAGTTTAAATAAATAAAGTAAAAAGTATGGCACATTGCTCAAATTTTCCTAGTAAAAAGCAGATTTTTATATGCTAGGGAATTGTTACAGTTTTAGGATTATTTTAGATATCAGAAAATTTATTGCAATGATTACAAGCCTCCCCTATCTCAAGAACTCATATTTGACCAGCAGGAAGGGTCCACATTTGGGAAAGCATGAGAGCACATACTTAAATTTATCATAAATACAAATGTGTTAGCAAATATTTGCTGAACAGAAGTGGTCTTCTGAGAACTCATGTCATCCTAAATTTAATTTACAGTTCCTATGTTTAAACAGTGCTACTATCCTGGTGACCAGGCTCAACTCCAGAGTCTGTAGACAGAGACTGTGACTTTTCACCACAAAATTATCAAATGCTTTGAATGTGTTGTTTTTTTTGTTTTGCTGTATTGTAAGTTAGCAATCATTTACTGAAATCCTTTACTGAAATCTGAGCTAGGTTTGCATCCTAAAGACATAGAAACCCCAAAGTTGGTGGAACCAGAGCCTTGTTTTGAATCCATCAGCATTGGTTTGGCATTTGTCCCTGCAGGACTTCAAGAATGTGCAGAAAATATCCATACTATAAAAGCAATATTTTTAGAAAAACATCAATGAATGTGATGTCTGAAATATAATGAAACCCAGCAAACCCCAAATACAGCAAAACTGAATAAATAATAGTTCTTGATTTTATTGAACATTTGATGTAGTATTTACAGTATAATATTTTACAATATTTAATCAGAGGTTTTAGTAAGAAGATTGCCCAAGCAAATACTATTGGCAAAATTGGTTTATTATTAACCACTGTGCATTATTAATTTGAAGGAGAAAAAAAAAAAAGAGGTTTTTGAAATAGTCCCAATGGCTTAACCTAGATGACAACATCCAAACTTCTTTTGTTTTCCTATTTGGCATCTATGAACAGGCATACCTTCAGTGTGTATGAAAAATATCTGCTATATCTTCTGTTAGCTGTGGGGTTATGGCTAAAGAATAAGTGGGGGAAGAGGAAGGGGAAAGGGGAAAGGGGAAAGGGAAAGGGAAAGGGAAAAAATGAAAGGGAAAGGGAGATGGAGAGGGAAAGGGGAAAGGGGAAAGGGAAAGGGAAAGGGAAAGGGAAAGGGAAAGGGAAAGGGAAAGGGAAAGGGAAAGGGAAAGG
>JAYDZK010000113.1:31323238-31340247 GCA_034509185.1 Euphonia xanthogaster | reverse complement strand
GGAAAGGGAAAGGGAAAGGGAAAGGGAAAGGGAAAGGGAAAGGGAAAGGGAAAGGGAAAGGGAAAGGGAAAGCAATCTCCCCTCTTTGGTACTTCAACCAAATCACGTTTCAGCTGCTTCCATTCAAATGATGCTAGTTGCTCAAAAAATATTTTAAATATTATTCTGTGGAAAGTCCTTGCTTTTTGTTCCCCAAACTCTGACCAAAATCCTTCTTTCACAATGTCTCTTCTACTCACTTCTTTCAAATGCCTCTACACCCATTATACTGTGTAGAACAAACCAAATTTGATCTAGCTATACTGCAGTGGACAGGGTACACATTCCCCTAATCCTGCAGAAGTGCTTCAGTGGAACATGCGAAATATCAGGGAGCAAACTCAGTGAAGTCCACGTGCCATGTATGGCCCAAGAACACAGCAGTGATATCCAAGGTCCGCCAAGTGCATTTGCAAAGGACAGAAGGAAGAATTTCCAGACTGCAGATGCAAAATTACTCTCTTAAACCCATTGTCAAGGTCACTGAGGTGCTGAACCTTCTGTAGCAGGGTCTGTATTCTTATCTGCAAATTTAGGCACCCACATGCAGGAGCATCTTGCAGCATGGTGTGTAACATGCTTGGGAATAGATTCCGTAAGTCAGTTTGTTTTAAACAAGCATCACCAAATTTTATTTTTTTTTAACAGTGCTGTGCTATTTCTGGGCTGTTGAAGCAGGTTGAGGAAAATCACCCACAAAGCAAAAGGAACATGGCAAAATGTTCCTGCAGTGTGTTGCCTTAATACATTTAAATGATTTAATGACAAGTAGGGGATTACAGGAAAACACAATGCAAGCTGGAGGTAGCAAAGGACACCCGCTGCCTGTACTGTGAAATTCAAAATGGATTTCAGGAAGGGAGCACAATGCCAGGCTGCTTTAACTATTGCTCCTACTTCCTATACTATTATTACTGCTCACCAGTCTTGAAGCCTGAATGACAGTGGTCTGAGCCCTTTCAAACCACAGCTAGAAGGTCAATTTTTGTAATGAGAAAATGGAAGTGGTAGTGCAGTGGATCACTGAACCTCACAGTTTCTTCTATGATAAAGTAGCAGCGCTCAATCAAATTATGGTGTAGGAACAGAGTGACAACACCACCACGAAACACACAACGGATGAACTAACAAAAGCACTTAAATTTGTGTAAACCCAGTGTGATATCAAAGCTAAGTTTGCTACTACTTTCACACTGCAGAATCACTGTAACTCCTCACCAGCACAGCAGAAATCAACAGACCACAGGAAAATCTCGTTGCTCACTAAGCCACTCTTCTGTCCTGGGTGCTTAGATCCCAGTCGCACAGTAAATAAAATCTCTGGTTGGAAAGACTTATTGAATGAGCTATTCCAGAGAATTAAAATGCTTCATGTGTACAAAACTCTGCTTTGATGAATACTTTAGCTCTGCTGGTTCTAAGACTTTGGAACTTACTGCAGGTGAGCAAGCCAGCATGAATAACCTCAAGGTTTTAAAATACTGTCAATAGATCTGCAATTACAGTACTCCAAGGCCACAGCATATAAAGCATAAAGCTTTTTTTGTGCATAAAGCTTCTCAAAGGAACAAAAATTAACAGCTGTAAGCTACAACTATTTTACCCTTGAAGTCTTGCACAGTAATTTAATGAGTTCGAAGTACCTCTGTATCCTATTCACCGCATCTCCCCACTTTGATATACAGTAATATTAAGGGTAATGCCTAGCAACAATGTTCACATATTCATCAGCTCCACATTTTTACTTTAATTTGTGTCCCTTTAACATCCTAAGTGACTCTAATGAAAGGGACAAAACCTCAGCACAATAAATCTGTGAAAGAAATTACAGACACAAACAAGAAATTTGAGGAATAAAGTAGCTTGAATTTCAGTAAAAGAGTAAGAAATTGTCTGGTACTTTAAAGTACCAGTTGATCAACAGAAAATGTGCATTATTTGCCTAAACACACCAGATAAAGAGAATTACTTAAAAAAAAAGCTTGACGATTTTCTTAAATTGCACTTTTTCTAATGAGAGTGATGGAGAAACATCAAGTAGTACACGCAGGACACTTTCATCCATAGACATATTGAAGAAATAAAAATACCGGATCAACTGGAGAAGTTAGACAACCATTAACCAAGTCTTACAGACGTCTCTATTTTTTAAATTTTTAAAGGAGTGAACTAAGTTTTTAAGGCTCAAAACCTGCAAATGAGATTTACCCAGAAAAATTTTGTGCATTACTTAATAATGCACAAGCAGGCGGTGTGATGGGTAAACTTTTCTTGTGCAGTTTCTGTCAGCCAGTCTACACTTTAAGGAATGGTTTTGAATATTCATGTAATTTACTCAAGAGCATGCTGTACTATGCCAGGCAGAATGGGTGAAAAGAAATACTAGGCTTATCCTCTGATATACATTTTCCTGTATTGGGGACCATCCTTGGCAGTCCCAGATGTCATAGGAATTCCCACCTGCCTCTGCAGCTTGGCTTTGAACAATTCAGAAAGGGCAAATACAAGCATAGCTTCTAGAATGGGAAAGGGGCAATATTTCCTTAGCTTACAGCCTACTATAATATCGTCTAATGCCATATATATAGAAAATTTTTACTCAATTATTTCTAAAATGTGTCAACAATTAAAGCAAAATATAATATGAAACAAACATTAATTTACAGATGTAATATATTCTGCATTCTGCTAAAATCAAAACATTATAAGGAATTTTGATATTAAGCAACCTAAACTTACCAGTCACTTTTGGAGATCTCACTTAAGCTCATGATAAATATTTTTAGAACACAGAGCCTTACTTTTTGGCACAAGACTGGTGAATATTTCAGTGGGAGATCTTCATATTCTTGATCAGAACCTCCAGCTCTTTGGCAAGAGCTCATTTACTGGCTTTTTTTTTACTATTTTTGCAAGTCAACTTCCCCCACCTTCCCCCCCCACCCATTTTATGTGCTCAGTTGACGACAGAAGTGATTATGTTTATTTGCTGTTTCAACAGTACGTGGAATCTTTAGGAAGCTTGGGGTGGGACATATGCTGATTTTTTTTTTAATGGTACTGATTGGCTGAACAGCTGAGTCATGACACTATCTTCATTCCCTTGACTTCTGAGGTTTGCCATTGCTCCCTTGGCATTCCCACCCTCCAGCAGGCCAAGCTTTGATGCAGAATTAGGAGTTCATTTAAATGCATATTAACAACTGAAAGCCTGTTTTCATGTGAAGTTCTATAAAAACTTCAGTACTTACTATTTATAAAGCATTTAAAGTGATATTAATATTGTGGGATCACTAGTTTCAACAGCAATTAATGTGTTTTTTGCTGGCATGAAAATTACAGTAACTGTTAAGAGGTATGCACTGGAACAAAGTATCACATACAATATTTGCACTCTCTGAGTTGTTTTTAAAACATGGATAGTGTTTTAGAAGTCATTTATCTTCCAAATCACATAACTAGAATAAGAATTCTTCATACAGACCTTTAGAGAAAGCTAACAAGCTGGATTTTCAGCTCCTACAGGCACTGCCAACCAGCCACATGATTTGATTCCTCTCACACATCATAACCAGGTCTTGGTTATTTTGTAAAACATATTTTGTTTTTAAAAGATATTAAATCAATTTTTTCATGTGAATATTCTGCACTCCCACTAAAATCAATGACAACAGGAAGCAGTTAGCAATTCCAAGGACTATGCTCCACTTGCTGAATACTTTCATACTGCTACAGAATACAGCATTATTTTTTAGTTACAAAGAAGCCAAATTCACCCAAAAGCTTTCTTTCTCTCTTCACTCTAAATCATTTTTCAAGATTAGAATTCACCTTAATAGCACTTATTTTATTTTTTACAGCTAGAGTTAGAATATCTCCTTCTTTTTGAAAGTCTTACGATAGGCCCATTAGTCCGCAATTACTGCTATTCATATATTCAACTATTTATCATGCGAACAGCCTGCTTTTTGCAGTAGGTGTCCATTTGATTTCTCTACTTATATTCATCTATATGTTTTGTGTCCTTAGCTAATCAGCAGGGATATCACTTAGAATTTGCGTCTTTGGGCAAAGAACTGCTTTATGCTTAAAGTTAAGCTTATGGTGAGCCCTGCTAGGTCTTAAAAGAAGGACTATGCATGCAGTGATGTTGAGTTTAATCAGATTCCTGTGGCCAGATCCTGCAAGGTGTCTATATCATTTTGAATAAGACTTTGCAACAGTCAAATGATTACTAAGGAATAAAAATACTTGAGATTCTTTTTCGCACTGAGTCAATACTCTGGTAGACCACATGGCCTGATTTAATCTAATAGAAATTAGATTTAATGGGTGACTGGTTGTAGGTCACAGGGACCTCAGTATCATACTCACCGGACAAGACCTACTCTGTGCCTCTGAGAGATAAATGTCTCAGTTACAATCTGCTTGCTAGGTGTACTGTGATGAAATCTGTGACCCAAAACACAGCCTTTATGCACTGGCCACTTTTCAGTGCTACAGCATTGTCACACTGCTGATGTATTTCCATGAATAATAGTGTCAGAGAAGCAGAGTATTTCATTCATGCTTCAAACTGCAAGGGAACATGCAGGGCACACATGCCACAGCTCCTACAGACACTGGTGTTCTTGCCCTTTTTGCAACAGGCTGAGCACAAAGTTGCTGAAAGTTGCTCAGGATTTGGGCTGTGGCTTGTCACAGCATGGAGAAGGTGTCCCACTGAGTCTCTGTATGCAAGGGCAGAACCAGGGACTGCAGTAGATTCTGTACCTCACCTTTCAGCCCACAAAGCACTCTTCCTAGGAAACATGTTTTCCTGTAACTGCTGCAACTGTTCTAAGGCAGTGAAGGGAAAAATCTGCTTTTCTGGTGGGAACAAGCAGAGATTTTAAAACAGGGCTCTGGCATATTGAAGACTGGTATCTAACTATTGCTGTTTGTCAACTGGAGGGCACCACTGTGGCTGGTAAAAGGACTGGTAAAACCGTCCTGCAGCCATGCATCTGCTGTGTATACAAAAAATACCCTCACAACAAATTTCACCCTCCTACTTAGGGTACTGAGGTGTGGGGGTTTGGGTTCTTTTTAATTAATTTTTTTAAGAATTACAGTGAATACAGTCAGTTATATCAAACACTGTCCTTTAAATCATCTTTAGTGCTTGTCTTCAGGTTCAAGGAGCATACATATTTCATTAGCTTAATATTAATCTAATTTTAAATTTTAAAAATACAGTAAGCAAGAGACAGAGTCACCAAACAATATTTTTGTCTGCAAGACAGTTCTAATTATTTCCTAGATATTATTGCCAAAGTTAACTGTCCCTTACTAGCTGGCAGGCTCAGAAATGCTATAGGGTCTCCTGGACAGTCCCACCCAAAATGGGAATTCAGGGCCATCACTGATATATCAAGGAGTTACATAGAATTAAAAGCTCGAATTTCACGTGACAAAGGTGTGGCCTATCCCTTTTATCCCACTGATTTTTTATTATAGGAGTCTTCACGTTCATAGCATGTCTTTGTAGCTCATTAGTCATGGTATATATGCGTTGGCAGAGGCTGGATAAGAAACAAGTGGTTGGAAACAAGCTGAAATAGGAAAAAAGTATAAACTTTTTCAGCTGGGTGCGTGTCCTGATTTTTTGACACATTTCTGTGAGAGTAAGGACAAGGTGAGGAGCTCAGCAGACTGACGAACAGCAAGGTCAAGACCTTGACATGATAAACAGTCATGCAAAATATATATGGCAGCTGATACTTGGATAGAGTGACAGGGTTGCCAGAGAGGTAGAAAAAAGCTATGAACATTTATTCTCTTTTATAGCCCAGAAGACGAGTTAGCTGGGTGCTGAACAGGTAGAACTGGTGGCTGGTATCTGTTGCCACTTAACAACACTGCTGATCAGCTTAAGCCAAGGCACATTCAGCTGCTTTATCATAAGTATTTTGTTGTCTGATAGGCAAACTCTTCCTTCCTTCAGCTTCATTTCCTGAGTCGTTTCCCTTCTCAGAGCCCTGTTTCCCCACATGGTAACACCACTCCTGTTTCTCGCCCTTATCTTGGCTTTCTATTTCAGTTCTATGTAAACCTCCACCAATAAAATTCATAGCACCTGCATGTTCCATCAGTCCCATCATCAGCCTTCTCACTGTTCCAGAGAAGAAAATAAAATGCAGAGCGACTGTCCCATAAATCACAATTTTGTATGGTGCACATTCCATGTTAAGCGTAGGGAGCAACAGTAAACTTGCCTGAGAGGGTATTCCCCTATTGCAGTTCATGCACTTCTGTCTGGCGTGAACCTCATACATGAGCTTCTCCTCCTTAAAACAGTTTATTTTACAAAATAACTTGGCATTTCTACTCATTCCAAAAGCTAGCCCACCCATCATCTTCAGCAAAGCCAACAATTGTTTACAGGTCAAGAAGCCTCCAGATATTACAACACTATCATTGCTGGTTGCATTAATAATCAGTCTATCCTTGTGTAAGAGAGTTGAATTCCCTTTTACAATTACTTTGATATGAGTTGTTTGATTGAAGGGAGTTTATAGAGCAAGACATAGGTATGTTTTCAGAGAGAAGAGAACAAATATGTGACAGATGTCAGTCATGTTACTTAATGCAGTGCTGGAAAGAGACACACTTGAATGCTACAGGATAATAGTTTCACAAAGACATCCAGAAGAATATTAAGCAGAGCATGCATAATGGACCCACAGACAGCCATTCAGACAGATGCAATTAGTAATCGGGGTTGCAAAGTAAACTTTCGGGACAACGTGGCTTATCATTTGAAGGGTAAAGACATGCATTTTCTTGTTGCTTATCTTTTTTATTTCCTGCTTGCTTGTTGAGCCTTTTGTTTTGAGTGAAAGCTTGTAAGAATGCTGACAAAGTTGGGACAACCCAACAAGCCCTACAGTCAAGCATCCTCTGACAGCAGTGCAGGGATATAAACAAAAGACAAGATCTAGAACTGTTTCCCTTGCACCTTACCACAGTCTCAGTCTTATTTTGTGGAACTTCTGTCACCAGCACCTCATGCCTTATTCATTTCTCCACCATGCCAGGTATAATCCACCAAAAACAGATTTAGCTTATTTTAAATCAACTTTGCTCCACCCAAGCAGCCATTCCTGTCTTCCTTGCTCTATCACTGTACTCATCCCTGAGCAAGAAAAATGCTGAACAGTGAAGCAAATATTAGTGGTTTCTGAGCTGGTAGAGCAAAGACCACAGTAATACCTGTCTTTAAATAAAATATGGTACTGGCAACAATAGGGAGGGAGAAGACACAGCTGCTGCTTGTCAGAGGGTACCAATTTTTGGAAAAGGCAAAAATAAAACAGGCAACACCTCACAACACCCTCTGTGAAAGGGAGCATTTGCTGGTTGCCAACCTCTAGATCTATTTTAACTGCTTGAGGCTGTGAATAGATATTTGATTCTCTTTGGACAGACACCTAATTAAACTAGTACTGAAATGTATTTGGTCAATTAAGGAGAGATTTAAGAGAGATATTAAGAACTGTTTATCTGATATTTTTATTCCCTAGTGATTGTACAGGTCTATTATGGCTCTTAAGAGAAAGTGGTAACAAGAAATGCAATATCAGTTTATCAGCAGAGATATCAGCAGCGCTCAAAGTCCTTGCCTTCAATACTCTATACACGGACACTTCCTTTTATAACCACTTTTACAAAGTGAATTCATGCAAAAGCTTTATTCTCAGGCTGTGTCAGTAGCACAAAGCCCACACAGGATATCTGCTTCTTTTACTCTGGATGTGTATGAAGAAAGAGAAAAAAAAGATTGCTAAATTTGCTCTCTATTTTCCAGAAAACACTTTTGTACCTGATTCTCTGAAAGGCTTCAGGCTGTCAAATATAAAATGAAAGAAGTACTCCTTCTGCTTTCATTAGAAATTCTTAACTAATGACAAAATCATTAAGGCAGAGCACAGCTAGCTGTTCATTAAGTGCTCAACAAAATAGAACTCAAAAATTAGTGTGCATGTGAAATTCTTGTTACAGACACAAACACTGTTTGTTGTTGATATGCTTCCCATAACAAGATTCTAAAAATCAAATACTTAAAACTTAGCAGTTTCTGGAGCAGACAGCATATTGTGCCTGAATTATGATGTAGGCTAAAAAACTGGCAGGAACTGCAAGAGACCTGCTGGACCAGGGGCTTTAGTCATCATAAATCATCTTAAGGCATCATTTTCCAAAAACATCTTGGAGGCATTTAAGTACAATCACACTACAGTAAACCCCTCTTTTCCCATCATGCAGAGTGTGAATGTAACTTGCAGGGTGAACCTTCTCCAGGGGCTGTGCAGTGAATAAAGCTGTTGTCAATCAAAGTCTTGTCTCACATGTTGAAGAAGCCGGAGAGTAAAAAGAATGCAGGAAACACAAGGGCAGAGTCATGGTTAACAAAGTTACTGCTGAGGAACAGTACTCTTTCTGTGACGTTGTTCAAGTTTCAGAAATCAAACTCCCATTTTGGACAATGTCTCAGATGCTGAGAATTAGTTCCATTTATTAGCCATTGTTATGCCAGTTCTACGGCTGTAAACTTGCATGCCTTTGGGATTTCCTGCTCTCCACAGGCTGTATTTCACCAAACACTACATTTGTATAGAACAAGTGGAATTTTATTGCCCAGCATTCAAAATGTTTTATTGCATGTGCAGTTTCACACACACAAACTCCAAAGAAGTTATGAATAACAAACATTTTTAAAATTAAATTCTCTGAAAGTCCAGATTAAAATGGCTAATCCCTGCTACTTCCAATAAATTAAATTCTGCCAGATTTCACAGATGTCAGTTCCAATCCTTTCCACCCTTACATGCTGTTCTGTCTTTTCCTGAAGATAACAAAATAGAGTAACAAGATTAAAAGAAAATTTGGTGAGTTTCTTGTATCTGCTGGATAAACATGTCCAGAAAGGAAGGCCTTCATTCATGATATATAAGAGGTCTTCCCCCCTCCCACCATAAAGTTCCCCAGTGCAAGTCCACTGAAATTAATGGAATGAGCCCAGTTGTTTTTAAATAGGCTTTGAGTAGGGCATCTCAGTGGTTGTTTATTAGCTGGGTTTATTCTGTTTTCCTTTGCTGTGTTCATACATACTTCTTTGGAATAATATGAGCAATTTTTACCTTTCACTGCTCTGTACATTTCCTCAAATTTTAATGCAGTGCATTTGCTACAAATGCAGATATCTTTTTTTAGCTCCATTTAATGTTCTGCTCTGCATTTGAGCAGACCACTTTGTCAAGTCAGTGGATTTGGTACAACGAGGAGACAATTTGTTGCCTCCTTCTGGGGTCCCCAAAGACATCAATTAACTCAAAGCACGAGTTCTGACAGCACAAACAGGAAGAGTTAACCCCCCACAGTTATTCTTTATATTAGTCAATCCACCCTCCTCATTCCCTCCGTCCCTCTTCATTTTCCTTTCTAATGAACAGGGACAGATACCTCTTTCTACTGAGATACTTCCACTACAATGACAATTCCCTGGCTCTCCCCAGGTGATTTACTTTTCAAGCAGTGCCCACTTATTGATCTCCTCTGTGAAAAATTTCAACACATGCACAGTCCTGGCAAACATTTCTGGAGATGAATCCTTCCTGCTGTTCAAAGAGGAGGATTATTTTTATGCAATATATTTCAAAAAACGGTTCCTGGTATAGAATCATTTTCAATAAACTGTGCAAGAATTCATCTACTACTAACAAGTTAACAAGAATTACTGCTGAAATTCTTACCTTTATTATTGCTTAAATATATCTGTATAAAGTTCAATTTACATTGATATTCTTCTCAACTTTGATTCAGGAAAGATTTTTACTTTTTTTTTTAAACCAAAAAAACGTGTTGCTTTCTGATAGAGTATCTAGAACTAGAACTATTTAAGCTTAAAAACTGATGGCAAGTATGAGGATGTTTTGCTGTTAAAATGGCAGATAAAAAATACTTTACAAGGAAAGCACCCATAATAAAATATTTTCTGAGAAATATGTAGTCCTTTCGTTTACATACACTAAAAGTTCTTGCCAGTTCACTCTGACCAAGTGGCAGACAAGAATAGCCCAGGAAGGACATTATTATGGCAGTGTTATGTATGATAATTATTAGGGCCAAGTACTGCAAATAGAGTTGAAAATAAAAAATAATTTAGCCTCAGAAAAACACCATCAGTCACACTTTGTATCTTTTTCTTTACCAAACAGTGGCTAGTGACTTCACAAGATCTGGTATAGATGTCTTTCCCTACTGTGGCACTAAATGCTTCCAATCCCCGATTCTTGCTGCAAACACATAACCTGAAGTATGGCCTTTTCCAAAATACCTGACACACAGCTCTGAGCTTTTGTTATCAAGAAGAAGTTTCACACAAATTTTTCCTGGAATGTTGCTAATGCTATCACTTCCTACTTCTCCCTGGAGAACCCAGGCCCTTGACACCCTGACCTGACTTCATGGCACCTGGCTGCCAGAATATGCATCACTTGAAATCAAATTTCACCTGGAAAAATTTCTACAAACTGGATACAATAATCTTTTTTATTGCTGCTTTCTGCATTCCTATATCTTGTGTTGACACTAACAGATCAGAAACCACGATCTTCCTAAAAGGAAAATTTTGCTTTTTCAGCAAAAAAGCATTCAGATAGTGGTGCATTCTATGGCACCAGCACTCCATGCTCTTTAATTCTTTCCTTTCAAATGCTCCTTCTCATCTAATTCTTCAGTAGAATTTCCTTTTAATGCTTGCTCCTTTCTTCTAGCCACAGGCTGACCTTCTCCATCCTGCTGAAGTCTTACCTAGCTCCATAACATGCTGCTTCTTTACTACTGGCCCCGCTGTACTTTGTTACTCTGTTCTCCTCTCCCTCCCTTTACCCAAACACTTAAAGAAGTCATTTCAGGTAATTTAGAAAGTCTTACCCCTCAGCTTCTTGAGTCTTTGCATTATGAATAGTGCAACTGAATCAGTAGATCTTTTCACACAGCAAAGCTAAGAGAATTTTGCCCCCAAAATATATTTTCTCTGAAATGTTAGCCTAAACTTTTCTTCAGGGATGGTTCCCAAATCTCTAATTCATTCTTATAATTAGCCAAGCGAGAAAACTATCCCAACACCCAAAACCCCCTCACAAATACTGTAAGAACTTTTTTCTCTATTTAGCAGCAGGTTTTCATTTAGCATCATTTTAAACAAAATCGAGTTTTTCCTTGAGAAGACAAGTTACAAATAGCTGAAATTAAACCTAATTACTTATGTTAGGGATGTTTGGATTTTTTTTGTTTAAAGATTGGCTTAATTTCATTAAGATTGGGGTTTATCCTAATTTAAATTGTTAAGAAATTTTACACATCTTTACACCTCTGATCTGCAGACCTCATCTGCAGAAAAGAAATGTACCAATCTAGCAACCAGAGCAATATAAACCATGAGAGGTTTTTACCTTTCACCCTCCCCATTTGTACTGTAATCACATACAAAGCTTACCACATATTGGGCAAGTATTGAGCATCACCTGCTTTTATTTAAAGAAAAAAAAAAAGAATGCAGTGTTTTGATTCAAAGCTTACTTTTAAAATTGGTTATTGGCATCTAATTTTTCAAATGTTCTCACACCCTGAAATCGTCAAATACAGCATCACTCCAGTTCATAAAACTTCCGACAGTTGAAGGGAAACTTGCACAGATCTCCCAGTCTGTGTAATAGAGTCAGTGGGTTTCTATTTCCTTGCAGGGCCATTTAAGGAGAAAGGCAAACAGAAGGCTTTCAAAAGACCAAAGGTTTCTGCTCACTGTGTGTCACAATGGGAGCAGAAAGTAAAAGTGGAGCTGCACTTTCTCCCAAACTTATTTTACAGTCTGAGCCTCTGCACAAAACACGTGTCCTTTTGCAACACCCCTTGTCTTTACAGCCTGCAAATGGCAGCAGGCCACAGCTCCCTCTGAATTTCACATTTACCACTGAACTGAGTGGCAAAATTTCTAAGACGCTGCCAGCACCCATTGAAATGTGCTGCTACCCCTGTCCAGAACCACACACGCCAGCCTACCCAGGCCATTCACAAGCAAGCAGAAGCAACAATGACAGTGAACAACTGTCACTGAAATAATTAAGAAAAGCAGGTGTAAAGCACTCCAACAGGGAACTGTGCAATTTGAATGTGATTTGCTCTCAAGAAATCCGGTTTAGACACATCTGCTTTGAACTTTTTGCGACCTTTGTGGCCCACATCTCTTAGGTGGGAAGGTTCAGGAAGAGAGGGAGAGATTGTAGTTCCTCCTTCCTGTCACTCCAGAAGCGACACATGATTCATTTATCTGGTCTTTCAACTTCAGTACTTCTGACATCCAGTGCAACTAAGTAACGCAAGAATTGAGCAAGTTTAAATGAACTTTGAAAAGTTTTGCTTTTGGATATAGATTCAGGAGGATTCGGTATGTATCCAAACTTGATTTCTCCTCTGAAATGTACACCAACACTCTAACTTGCACATACACCCAGTTAAGCTTTGCATTTGCATTGCAACAAACAAAATTAATCACAGCTGAGGAACTGAGCGAAACTTGCCCCAGAGAGTCCAGTGTAAACAAAGTAAGCACTGTATGTATTCTGTCTCCCCTGTAACTTACCACAAAATAATTGAAAAGTTTTGAGGAGAAAAATTTTCACATATCAGACCATAACAAGTTATAAGAGCATTTTCCAGCAGCTGAGGTATGTAACACTAATGAGAATGTGGATAAAGAAGAGCAGCACCACAGTAGATTTCCCTACTGGGTTGTACTGGCAGACGTCCCCTCAGACCTGCAGTTCAGTTTGTGTCTACAAGAAAAGTGCAGGGAGGGAGCAGCAGCAGTGCTGTGGGAGAGAGGCAACAATATAGGAATGGGGAGAGAGTGGGAGGGTGATGGCAAAAGCCCAAGGAATGGTGGGAGTGGGAATGGAAATGGAAATGAGGGAGAGAAGAAAGCAATAGCCAGGAGATCCACATAAAGCAGGTTGTGAATTACAGGGTTACGCTTGGTAAGCCATCTGTCACTTCTCCTCAGGCAAGGATACTTGTTTGGTAGTGAGATGGATAACACTTGGCTGTGTTTCCATAGCAAGCATTCCCTTACTCCAAGAGTAACCAAATTTTAACTGGGACAGTCCCATTGCTTTTGAAGATGCATGGGAGGGCCATATGCTTTGATCAAAGCTATCTACACTACCAAAATCACAAAGAAGATGTCAAAGCACATCACTAGACATCCAGACTGCCTGTCACAGTCCAGTCAGCACATTCGTTCTCCATCCAAGACAGTCACAGACTCATCACATGATTGGCCATGAGTCTGAAAAAGCACAATCTTTTGATTTGTCCGTTTACTTCCTTCTCCACCTAAGTGCATGGCTTTGATAGAATCTCTGTTCTTATGATCAGATCTTCTACAGTTTAGATGTTTTCTAAACTTTACCCTCATTATTTTTTTTCTTCTTATGGATCCCACCTTCATTTCTGGTATTTGAATAATGTGCTGGTTTTGGCTGGGTTAGTATTAATTGTCTCCACACTGGCTAGGATGGGACTATGTTTTGAACAGTGTTGATATACAGAGATGGTTTTTGTTATTGCTGAGCAGGTCTTGCACAGGGCCAAGGCTCTGCTTTTTGGACAGCCACACAGGAAAGGAAGTTGGGAGTGCACAGGAGGTTGGGAGGACACGCAGCTAAGACAGGTGATCCAAACTGACCAGAGAAATATTCCAGACCATGTGGCATCGTGTTCTGTACATAAAGTGGGGGGACAAAGGAGGAAGAGGAGGGGCTGATCTGAGTTCAGAAAGGGGGGGTCTGGCATCAGCCAGCATGTGGTGAGCAATTGTATCATGCATCGCTTGGGTTACTCTTTTTATTGCCATTATTATTATTATCATTTACCATTAATACTGTATTTTACTTTATTTTTATTATTAAATATCAACCTACAAATTTTATTTTGATTCTCCTCCCCATTCCACCAGGTTTGGGGGGGAAGAGTGCAGGGGTTGAGCAAGCAGCTGCAGCGTGCTTAATTTCCAGCTGGACTTAAAGGACAATTGCTATAGCTTAGAAAAGCACTAGCCAAGGATAGAAATCCCAATGCTACTGATCCTCTCCAAACAGAATCAAAAAGTGAATTCCTGCCCTGAAGAGGAAATACCATAGATGTAAATGTATCCCTGTTTTCAGGGAGCATTCAACTGACCAATCAGAGTTCCACATTTGTTTTGGTTTTTTGGTGTCTTTTTTTTATTATGATTGTGTATTTTGTGTTAGAAGGGACACAGAAAGCCATTGGGTTCAAACACTGCTTAAAGCAGTGCTAACTTCAAAGCTAGATTGGGTTTCCTAGTGTCTTGTCCAGCTGAGTTTTTCATACCCATAAGGATGGAGATTGCACAGCCTTTCTGGGCAGCTTTTCCAGTGTTAAATCAACTTCCCTAGGAAGAATAATTTTTCTTCAGAGGAATTTCCCTTGTTGCAACTTGGGTCCACTGCTTCTTGTTTTGCTGTGCACCTGCAAGAAGACTCTGGCTTCATCTTTTCTATAACAGAGATGAAGACAAAAAAATTATCTCTTTTCCAGGCTGCAGAAATGCATCTCTCTCAAATTCTTCAAATATGTCATCTGCTCAATGCAAATGTTTTCATTTTCCTAATGTGTCAAATCTTAATGGAGTATTTTCACTGTTAGAAATTATGGGTCCTAGTGGATGTATCACAGTGGGTAATCCTGACAGAGACACAGTGAGCAATCAAATTCTGGCAAGGCCCTAAGAAGCCTTCTCTCTGGTGAGGTGAGGGATTCACTCTCGGAGCTATCACACAGTCAAAGACAAAAAGACACCCAGGCCTTTTTGTTTTCTGGCACAATTGTTTTCCCAGACCTTGCTATCACTGAAATTTATCTTGATTTCATGCAAAGGCCACTGATTTAAGATGTCTGCATTCCAAATCTGATTGCCACCTGTGATGTTGTTTTCACTACAAAATTTGCAGTGTCTTTTTCCTCAACACTATGATTTGATCTTACCCTCAAAATATGCAGTACTGCACCCAGGCAAGTACCTTGGAAAAAATCAATTACTACACATGCATGCACAAACTCAGTAGCTTTTCTTTGATGATACACCACACTGCAGATTGCATATACAAGTGCAGATTGAGCTTTTAAGAACATGAAAGCACTTAGAGGACTTCACTGTTAAACAGACACAGACTAATCTCTTCCTCCCTGACAGTCAGGCTTCAGAGTTCACCGTGTGTGCATACAGATACAGGATAATGAACAGATACTTATTCTATACAGAATTCAAAAGCAGGGTGGAAAATTCTCCTATTTCTACTGTGTGAAATTTCAGATATCTTGCTGCAGTAAGATAAATTGTTACCCTATATGACTGTAGCTATTCTATCTAGTATTCTTTCCCACAAGTGAATGGTGTATCTTTCATTATAAGCCATTTACAGTCTTGTGAAACATGTGCCTTTTCAGTCCTCCCTTTCCTTAAAGATAACACAACACTGCAACGAAATGTTAGACCATTCACTGCACATACATGTCTTTCTCTTTGCACACAGAATGAAAGCTGCTGCTTCCTACAATTTGAAACACTTCCACAATGACTAATTTTGGTCTTCTAATCAAACAATAGAACGTGCTTTATCATTTAATTTATTCTCAGTGCTATAAATGGGCCAGCTGCTTAAAAGGATGTTTGTTGACTTCCACCTAAATTCTTATCTGTGTTAGATGACTAGTATATTATAACAAATAAACAACTTAATAAACACAGAAAAAAGCTTAACTAAATGTAGTTAGTGAGAGTCATTGAACCAGATCATTTACCCTTAGTTTTCTGAAAAAGATAAAGCTATGTTATCTCACTTAACTCACCAGGGAAATTAACTTCTCCACTATCAAATCTCCTGCAAAGACCATTCCCACTAAATGGGTACTTGTACCTCCTTTGATTATCTCCTTTCTGTAGATACCTAGAACAACCACTCAATGACCTTTCTTATTAATTTTGCTTTTGGAATGTAGGAAAGTTAGAGCACCGCTTTATTCTGCTCTCTTTCAGTTGTCCTTTACACAGAAAAAGAACTTGAAATCCTATAAATATTTTAGGTTTTCTCAGAAGTTTTCTTTCACTACTGCCAACCATGGAGAATTAAATAGGTCTCATTTTGTACCAATGAAGGCAGGGTTAGGAATTCAGAGTCAGCAGCTCTAACTGCTCTGCTCAGACAAATGAGTCCCAGAAAGGCCCCAAAGAGGTTCAGAGTGATCCTGCTAATGCAAAGCACTGTTCCTCATCAGGAAAGGCTAGATTTTCCCTCCTGTGAAACCTCCCAGAGATAAAATGCAGGTTCTCATACAGATTTTCAGCATCAGTCAAAGTCATTCTCACTTGTATTGCAATGTTCAGGCCTCTGTTTACAGGGCTTTAGGTTTTTAAACAACTTGGCTTAGTTAAAAAAAGAAACAAAAAACAAACAAAACAAACAAACAAACAAAAAAAGAGCCAAAAAAACCAAACAACCATGCCAGCCTGATGTTCACCTTCAGAGTCAGCCCATAAATCAGCAAGAACAAGATAGCAGCAATTTTCTCAAGAAATAATTGTAATTCAGACTACCTAGGAAAGACATTTAAAACTTCTCATGCCACTGGGTAACTGTCTTTAGATAATAGTGCATTTACCTTAATCTTGGAAGTTCTAACATGGAAATTTTTCATCTCTCTGGTACTTTAAAAATACAAAAATACAGCACTGGCTATTTAATCAAAGATATTTCTGAATATGAATTTTATTTTTAAAAGGGTTTTATAAATCCTAAAGACAATTAATTTTTTTCCAGGAGTGAATTTCACATGAATGAGATCGG
>JAYDZK010000113.1:31299446-31323219 GCA_034509185.1 Euphonia xanthogaster | reverse complement strand
TCTCACCAGCCAAGAGTCACAAGATGAGAAGCAGCTGCCACCAAAAGTGCAACAAACACGAACAAGGTAGTGTGCATCTGGTTAAAAAATTTGAACCTGATCTCTATCAGGATATGACTGAGCCTTATTCACTACTTATTGCTTCTTATTAATTAACTTACTGAATTATGCAACATAAAAAAAAATCAAGGAACTCAGAAAGTATATCTAGTTCACCACGACAAAATTTTGAATATTATTTATACAGAATTTTAGGAGCTTGCCTGCAAACAGATGCTTCCACAATGAGGGCAAACATCCCTGAAGGTGATAGTAACTTAAACATCTCATCTGAAGCACACAGGTTCTTCTTGTTTTATAAACATTAGTATTAATGGTGCTTTAGTTTAAAATTAAATTATAATTATTGCTAAGCATTAACCATAGTTAAAACATTCTGATCATCAGCCTTTAAACATTAGCACTCAAACACCTTCAAAAATGTCAGAAAGGCTTTTCTGATGTTCCTGTCTTTCTGTGGATTATCCCTTGCCTTTGGGTTCATGCAAAGGCAAGAGATGAGCTCATGGAGTTCAACACTAAAATGGTTGCATTTGTGTTGAGCTGTGAATGTGCTGTGACGAGAGAGAAAATCAAGCTCTGTTAAAAAAAATCAACAATTAAAGCGGCAACAGAAAGCAGAGAAGAGAATCTTTATATTTGGCATCTTCCTCACACCAGATATTAAAAAAACATTCTGTTCAACATCAGCAAGGGCGATGTCTCATTTATTTAAAGCCCAGCTCTCCAACTACAATCCTTCTTCTGTCTCTGGCACACGCATACTGATGCAACAGGTATCTACAAGTTACTTGCCCGGATTGTCAGAGCAGATTTTTAATCTATAATAAAGAATGAGAAGTTTGTGTTGACTGAAAAGTAATGAAACTTTCTGTCAAGATAAATTTTACACATTAAATGTGCTCTGGGTTTAGATCAATGCAGATAGTGTCAAATAAAACAAAATACTACAAGGGAAGATTCACAAAAATTGATTGTGGCCAAAATACGCCCCAGCACTGTTAAGAGGTTTACTTCGGTAATGTCTGTGGTCACTGACTAGATCAATGAAACTCATTCTTTCAACAGCATCCAATTATCAGTTTACTGTGGAGTGAGCTTTCTAATAAATCAGTATACTTTACATAAAAGTAGACAAAGCTTCAATGAAACTTAATAGCAAAGTATAAAAATATTTTGGTTCCAGGAAACAGAGATTTCTATCACACCCAAGAAAAAGGCCATTACTTACCTTATTTAAGGTTGGCTCATAAGTAGTAACATTTTGAGGCAGTAACTTTCTGTTGGCTAGTTTATGGTTAGCAGGATAATAGAGTTTGATTAAGCACTTAGGACAGGTGATCAAAATGCTTCAGTCATATTTACAGAATAAAAAAATGGCACTCACAGTGAGTATCAAACAACATAAATTCAGGCATGGTATCAGAAAGTCAATTAAAAACCATTTTCTGCAACACCAGTTCTGCAATGCTTTCTTACCAATATTACATGTCTCAGTTATATGCTTTTTCTTTTTCTTGGGTAAATAGGCAGCCAGTGACTATTTGAACCTTACAGCAGTGCTGAGTGGCAGATTTTGAGTCCTCCACAGCTACTTTTCTTTGCGCTCTCTAAGAGGGAATGGCATGAAGAATCCCCAAAGCTTTGTGCTGCCAGTAACAAATCAGAGACACAGAAAAACTTAAGCACCACACAATCTGTAATGTGCCACACCACTTCTGTAGAGCAGAGGCTTTCTAACTATCTCACAGCTGGGGAGCCAAAAGAGAGACGGATGAAGGACCAGATCCAAGAAAGATCTTATGGAGATCAGTTTAGAAATCCCAGCTGGCTGTGGCACCAGACCAGGGGAAATCAAACAGACATATCTATGGGAAGCATGCAGCACTGACAGCCAAAGGGTTGAGTCTCAGAAGATTCAAATTCACCCTGATTAGCTGAGGGATTGAAGGTCATCTAAAAGGAGTTGTTATTTGAAAAAGTATGCCACCAGTTTTACTCAATTCAGTGCTGAATGAACATCTCTATAGTGATTATAGGCAGAGAGAGGCGAGGAATGGGACAGATGTATCTGTGTCCAAATCCAACTCCAGAAGCCTGAAGAGAAGTTTAGAGAGTACAAAAAGCCATCAATGCCTCCTCTGGTCCTTGTAGAGCATGTATATATGCATCCAGCACTACTTGGTCCATATTTTTACACCAATAAGCCATATTCTGCTGTTATAATCTCATTGCTGTCGTGGGTGATATCATTTAACCTTCAGTGTGCTCCAAAGGATTCTACAAAAATGTAGATTGCATGAAGTAAACTACAGTGCCATTGCTGGTGTATTTGGCCCCTGCATCCACAGCAGGCTGGTGCTGCTGCCAGGCTGGCTTCATTGCAGTGCTGGAATTACTGGGAGCAAACCAAAGGAAGGTGAGCCTGGCCACTGCCCTGCAAGGAGCAGAGCACTATGAAAACATTCTCAGTGCTGCACTGCACCGCTCCACCTGCCTGAGTTCTGTCTGCAGCACCAGGGATGTCTGTGGGGGCTGTGCCACATGCCCGGGGGGCACCTCCTGCATCCCAGCAGCCACTGCACAAACTGGGATAAAAGAGCTGGAAAAGGGCAAACCCTAAAAGCCAGTTGTTATTTTGTGTAGTGAGTGGAGTGAATGCCAATTATTTAAAAACCTAACTGATCAATTAATATTGATTCTGCTTTGCTTCCCATTGATTACCAGGCTCAGTGTAAGAGAGGATGAAGAAATTGTTCTCTTGTATCCTTGATCCTGAGATACAGTTGTGGCAGCTTGGCATACAGCAGTAGGTTGTCCTTTGTAAAATCTACAAAGAATACAAATTTCTATTAACATCACCGTAAAAAAATGTCTGATAACTCCTTCATCACAAGTTTTATTGTACCGAAAAATTCCCCACAAAATATATTTCATTTTGTGTGTACCAGAGATGGTGTATTTGAACAGAGAACTCCATGGCTGTAGGAAGTACAAATTGCTGAGAAAAAGTTTTCAGTCTATCAGATACTGGAGTCAGTGAGTCTTGAATACGAAGACTGGTATTTGAGGGCATATGATATTCATTTTATAAGTTGAACTTACCCACAAAGAAGGGAAGATGGGAAGATGGGAATGGTGAACATCCTTTTCAATGGCAATAAATGCAGCAAAGTTCTCATCTCATTTCAGCAGCAGATTTTTGTTCTTCTGTGCATCATTCATCTTCTGTGCATGACAAAACTCCTGCTTTAAAAAAAAAGTATTTTAATGTAGTGAGGCAAATAGATGAGATGATGAGAGAAAAGTTCACAAAAATCATTTTTTTATCAAAGACAATGCAATGAGGCATGTTATAATCAGTGAGAAATACATACAGGTTTTTTAGAGATGGTATAAGCAGATGAGTTTCTGGTCTAGGAAAATTCTCATGTAAGCTGAAAACCTCTGAACTTGATCTTTAAGTTATGGGAAGAACCCAATAAAGGCTCTGAGCCTGGTGTTCCTATTGAGCTGGCAAACACACAACAGTTACCAGTGAATTTAGCCCCTTGTAGTCTCTAAGCCTAAACATTGTTTTTGGAATATCTAATTTGTTGGATTGCTCCTAGGAAAAACTTGGCCAGACTGTCTATTTCAGCTTTGCTGTCTGCCACAGCACCTTTAAACAAAGTCCAAATCACATTGTTGAACCTACCTGTGGACACACAGAAGTTTGAACCTGGGTAAACCTGGATTTTAAACCTATAAAACACCAGGGCTGGGCAAAGCCTTGTTATTTATTTCCAGATATTGGAAACAAAATTAATACCTTGTGCTCTAGATAAAAGGCATCGACTCTGTGGTTATAAACATTTACCCAATGTTCACACCAAATATTCTGTGTCTTCCCACTGAGTTTCAGCATTTGTGGGACACACCCACAGCTGATGCAAAAATCTGTCCATACAGATGCCTTCCTCGGAGGTGAGCATGGTGTATGCACCTCTACTCAGGCTTGGAGCAAGCTGTGGCTGTCCTGTGCCTCCCCCAGGAGACAAGGCAGACCCTGGAAGGCTGAGCTCCTGTTCTCCAGCTGCAGCTGTTTGTCCTGGGAATGGAAAAGATGCACACCCTGGCCCCCCTGCCAGTTAGGGGGATAGAGATGAAAGTCAACAGCTCAGATCCCTTGAATTCCCTTGAATTCCCTTGAATCTGGGGGTATATAGAGTGCTTTGTCTTAGAATTAGACTAATGATGACACAGTACTTTCAAAAAGTCCTGACATGCATTTTAAATACAAGCTTGCCTGATTATTTTGGAAAACCCTCTAAAAACTCCTTTCTCTATATGATAACTGAAATAATAAAATATAGATAGAGACGTGTTCTCTGATAAACCTCGTTTTTACTTTTTAGTCCTAAAATCTTCTTGCACTTTCAGATGCTTACATATGCATATTTTCATGTTATGGTTTTCATCTTTTTATTTTTTTTTCCTCATAGTTTCAGTTTCTCCACTTTAAAAAGTATAAATTATTTAAAATGCAATAGCTTTCTCTCAATTTTGAAGCACAGCTCTAAGACACTCTCAAAAGCATACTGTTCTATTGCCTCTCTGTATAAGATCCATTTAAACACAGATAATTAGATTCCAGCACTAAACCATCTTTTACCTTGCCTATTAAAAGTAAATTTGTAACAGACTGATCATATCTCCCCTGTAAGGTGCATAAAATTAAATCCAAATTAAATTGTTTTAAGTTAGTTTAAAACCAGCACCAAGATAAAAAACTACTTAGAATATAATTATTTCTGTTGCATTCTTATAGCTTACTATGAGAAGCAAATTCACAAAATCTATGAATCTGTATACAGACACACAGATATTTAGCTCTCATGGGGGAGACACGAAGAGTGTTTTGTGTTTTGATCACTTACCAGCATTTCTATCTTATGCAGCATATTTTTCATGTAAGGCTTCTGTTAACGAGAACTTTAACAGATTTCTTCTGAGATGATGTAAGAATATAGCCAGTTTTCATGCCTTCCTAATTAAGGCACTATTCACTTATAATACAACTATAATGCTACCATAATTTTTGCTAAAAACTTCTTTTTATTGTTCATATTTCCATGTATATAGCTTTATACACTAGAGCTTTTTTTATCCAAGAATCCTAAGCTACTTATAAAATTTAATAAAAAATCACAGTGGTAACATGGACCAGAGATTTTGTGGGATGTTGGTTCTTATATATATGTCTCAAGATGGGAAAAACCAAATGATAAGTTGTGATTTTAGTTATGAAGTAATTTAATAAAAACCAACTAGCAATAGATATTTGTAATGACCTAGTCAGAAGATAGCTAGGTTGTTTCTAGTATCAATGCCCTGGATAATCCATAACTTGTGCAGTTACATCCAGAAGCAACTAGTAACTGATATTCCCTGAGTCACTCACTCTGAAGTATTGAATATGTTACTTCACATCCCTGACCTGCTATCACTTATTGAAACCCTTGCTTATAGTCAGAAGCAGAGCCTGAAAAGTCATTTGAAGATAAAAACCACAGAATTCCTTGGAGGAGGATGTCATCTGTTCTGTCAGAACAATAATTGTAGCAATAATAACCAAGATATCTGAATTATTAGGGTTAGAATGCAAAGGTAATTCTGGCTATATAACTTGCAGGAACAGAGCAGCACACAAGCTCTTGAGGACTGGATCATACTCACAATTTTATAAGCTGTTCAGTTACTTAAATATTTTGATGGGGGGAAAGGTGGATGTGTAGCTCCAGAGACAGAAGAAAAGCAGCTTTCAAGCTGCATGTGAATTGGAAGTGCTGCAGCTGAAAGGGCTGCATGTGTACCTTGGTCACCCTTTGGCTTAGACATTACACAGTTACATGCTGAAAATTCTCACCAGTGTTTAACTTCAAGCACTGAGAAGAAAAGGACTCATCTGTTTGGAATCAGACACTTGCAAAACGTTGACCAAAACTCTTGTGTACTTCACTACTGCATAAGAAACGATAGCTCTGTAACAAGTCATAGGCTGTACCCCACATGGATTCTCTGTTGTTTAATAATAGAATTTATACTACAGTCATTTTCTCTGTGGGGATTCTAATACATATCTTTTCTTCCACTACACAAACACCTATTTTCATGAATTTCACTGGAAATTCATATAATTGAGCCATCTTTCATTGTTACATCCATTTCAAATTGATCAGTGAGTTAAAACTTTGGTAAAGGGAGTCTCTGGGCATCCTGGTAAAAGTATCACATTAGCCTCATTTCCTTAAGGAGGCAGACTAAAAACACACATAAACATCTTTCCAACCATGTTACAGACCAAGTAACACTAAAGTCTAAAATAAATTATATGCCCAGATGGAATGCAGTGATGTGTTAGGATCAGCCTATTTAGTTTGGTTGTCTCTGTGTTTTCTAAAGCCTGTAGTCATGCTATTTCTGCATGACTACAGGACATGGCAGAATTGCATGACACGATGATGCTCTGCTCTAGCACGTGAGGGGTGATTCAATAAAACAGCGCCAGAGATTCAATAACGTCACTGGGCTTTGAATACAGTTTCTAGTAAGAAATTTTAAAATTCCATGAACAGTTTCTTGTACCACATGTTGATATTTATAAAATATGAGATAATGCATCTTCAGGGAAATGATCCTGATCCTTCTTAGAAATAAAGATCTTATTAGATTTTTTATAGTAACTAGGGAGCTGTAGCAAGTGAGCTACCAGTTGGCTTGCAAATATGTTTCATGTTTGTGTTCCTAAGGCTGCTTCTACTGCAGAATTAACTTTTATCATCAACTAAGTCATTGCCTTGCTTAGCATTTGCAACTTCAATACCTTGTGTAGTTAGGAAATTATTACCAAAACTTAATGATCATTAGTTTCCATAATTCCCTCTTGCATTGCTACAAAAATAGTTTACTGAAGGTAACAGCCGAAAAAACTTTGTATTGACAGAGTGAGAACACCTTGATAAAGTGAAATATGCTTGTGCCATCAGCCGAGAACAGAGAATTGGTAGAAGCATTACTGGGAAGAAGAAAATCAGATTAAATAATTAGTGTCAATTAGCCCAAGCAAATAATTCTATAACAATTGGTCTCTAGTGCCCTGTTTAATTATGTGAGACTTTCATCGCTTCTTATCAAGTCTGCTTTGATTTATGTTAGACTCTTGAGCATCCCAGAGGTATAATTAATTATTGTCTTGTAAATAAACCTTTGGTAATTAATGGTAGCAGAAAACAATACACTATCTTTTTTTAAACTATTCCACTTTGGAACTGTGAATACCTGAAAACTATTTAAGGTTTCAGGGTAAAAGGGATTCACACTGCAGCAAGAGACATGATAGTTGTAACTAAAGGCAAACTTGCTAGAAGCAGTAATACACTAATTACAATTATATCAAACAACCATTCTGTGTTACTCGCTACAACCAGTGTACACTTTTGTAATCTGGCTTTAGGCTGTAATATCTATTTTACTTATATTCAATTCTCAACACCTATACTAAAAGAAATTAGAGAGTTAATTATTTTCAGATGTAGGCAGCAAATGCAATTTCTGTAAAAGAAATTCATTGCTAAGATAAACTTCTCATTAAATGACAATGCTTTGAAAGTTCTAGCACAGTCAGTCCTTCCTAGATGCAAGAATCTCAGCTAATCCCAGAACTACATGAAAACAAGTAAATATGAAGAGAATGGGAAATCACTTCAGTTGCTCAAGTAAAACATAGTACATAACCTGAATTTTGCTATTTGAATTTTTAGGTGCATCTCCTGTAAATCACTTGATCCTTTGATTCCTCTATTTGATATCTTTCTTACACTTGGAAAAATAAATGCAGTATCCTTTGCCTTGAGTAGATTCCCGCAGCTAATGCAAGCAATGTCACAGCAAATAAATAGGCACTGAAAATCACCAGCTAATGTAAGTGTGTAGCAGATATTTTCTGAATTCATTGGGAACAAGGTGAATTTCAAAAATGCAAATAGCAGGTGCATATAGTGCTTTAAACCACTCATAGTGATATCCATCGTGGATACCTCACTGGTATCAATGAGGAGATACGTTACAGAGTTTTTTGGTCAGGTACTGCATGTAACACCATCACTGTACCTTTGCAGTTCTAGCACTGTTGGAGGCTTTCAAGTACATCAAGGAGTACTAAAACCTCAGCCCTCTGAGACTTAAGAATACAGTCACATAACCCACAGTCCTGGCCACTTATTGCCCAGATGCTGTGGCTGCCTTTTCCTTTCTTAATTCATATTTCTCTCCCATGGAAATTGGGAAAGATGAGCCTAAGGATGAATGTAGGGATGAAACAGTGGGGAGAGGAACAGTGCATTCTTTACCATTTCCATCCCAATATGGTCTTGAGCACAGCATGCATTCAGATGCACAGCTGGACATTCCTGAATTTTTTGTTGTGGCATAGCGGGGTATTAGTAGGCCATTGCATCATTTTTTTTTTTACCAGCTGTCAAAATTGAGCTTGATTCCATCATTTCTATAAATCTTCTGCAAGCAGTGTAAGGATACTATCGTATTTTTCCTTTGCCTCCACTTTTCCAGATTAAAGACCAGTTCCCTCAGCCTCTCCTTGAAAGGCAAATTATCTTAGTCCCTGACCTTCATAACCCTCTGCTGGCCCCTCTCCACTTTCTACACATGCTTTCAGAACTAAAGAACCCAAGGACACAAATATTCCCAGTACAGCTTCATCAATAACAAGCATAATGGGATAATAACTTCCCCTAATCTACTGGCCTCAGCCCTTGCACTATGGCTCAGTAGCAGATTTGTTTTCTTTTCAGTGAGCACATGCTGTTGGCTCATACCCAGCCTGGTGGCCACTGTTCAGGGACCTCTTCAGGCACGCTGGCTCTCCTCACCTTCACTGATGTATGAGGTTACTCAGGACCCTGCACCTCTTGCTCAACTTCTCAGATTTTATGTTGGCTCCATCCCTAGGTATCTCAAGGCTCCTCTGGACTGAGTCCCTCCTGCTAAGCATGTTAACTACTCCTCCTAATTTGCTAGGAGCACCTTCTGTTATATCACTGTTGTTGATGAGGAACACATTGACCTGAGTCAGTCCCATTTCAACTTCATGGGGGTCTTCTTATTGTCAGCTGTTAACTAAACATGAAGTCACTGATAAATGCCTATGGGTCCAAGAGCCAAGACCAGACCAAATGCATTTAGCAATCAGTCTCTTATATGGAAGAGCTGTGGGAGATGGCATGAAAACCTTATTAAAGCCAAATGTTATATCCACCAGTCCTCCCCTATTCACACAACCAGTCATTCCATTGTATCAAGGAATCCGGCTGCTCAAGTCTGATCTGCTTTGCATTTGTGCTAGAAAATTAATCTCAGTGGTCTAAAACCTTCCTGGATTCCTTGCACAGTGCTATGCTGCCTTCCCAACAAATGTCTCTGTGGTTGAAATCCCAAGGAGGGTGAATGCCTGCAATCAGAAGATTTCTGTAGCAGTTTCGAAAAGTCTTTCCACTGCATCTTTCAGAGTTATCAGTTGTGTGGAAAGCTGTCAGGCTTGATCTTGTATGGAGATGCAGTTCTTCACTGGGAATTAAGGAGGCTGTTCTCTCCTAGGATTAGGATCTAATTCCTTCAGTTCTGACTACCTTGTTTAAAACCAACTACCCAAAACATAGAAATACCTAAAAAGTCAAGGAAAATCTAGACAATGAAGGAAACATTCCCAGTATAAATTGTAAATGTTAAACAAAAACCCAGAATGGTCATGAAAAGGGGATTGGTATAAATGCAAATGCTGAGCCAACCCAAGCATGACAAAGTCTGGGAGACAACGCTTCAGGTACAAGTTCAGAACACCGGGTTATGCAGAGAGTTAAAGCAGACAGCAGGCACAATGACATGTTAAATTACCCACATGATGTATAGCTTAATGAACCCCCTTGTGTTGATCATGCTTGGCATTAATCAAGAGCCATGAACAGATTCCCTTATTTTCTCAATGCTGCTCTGATAAACTGCAATTTCATTTAACCTTGGACAGGAACTTTAATAGCTTCCACGGGACAACTGTCAATACTTTCCTGGGTATACAGTGATTAAACTGCAACACAAGATGCATGTCATGAATTTTCTTCATTTGAAATTAGAATTTTCATTTTTAACAACCATTTGCATAAAATATGCTGAAAGTATGGAAATATGTAAAGGCTTGCATGATCCTTAGATAGAAGCACACCAAGACAAAGGTTTTTAAAAAATAAAATAATTAACAACATATTAGTTAACATATTGAGAGCTTCAAATAACCTTATGTTTGGGAAACAAGACAACAAAAGACAATACTCCAAATAAGGGCTTGACAATGTCTCCTTGAGTTAGCTCATTATGCATCAGATATTGGACATTATACACTTCTTTAGCAAAGGCAATATGTAGAAGTTAAAGGGTTAGCAAAGGTGGGGAAATGTTCTGTTCCTCAACTCAGTGGTTTCTAGAGACACCTTTGGGTGCCTTTTTCCTCTAAAAGCAATGCTTGTTACTTCCTGAGTCCAGCCTCTCTGCCTCAGAGGCACCATAGCAGAAAGAATTACTGAGTGGACTAGACCCACTCAGTCTGGAGGTTACTAGTCCAGGCAGTCAAAGGGGACAAAAAACAAGACGAATGCAGATTCAGATTCAAATTGCCTTTCCTAGGCAATCTATTCTAACAGAGCTCTAAAAACAACTCTTCTTTTCACTACCTTAATTTAAAAGATATTTTCATTTGTTGCCACTGATGACAAAGAAAGAGCAAAACTGGATCACAAATGACTGAGAAATTTGTTGGTTTTAATTCTCAAAAATCTTCATTATAGTAATGGACTACAATTACAGGAACAACCAAACTACAAATGCCTCTGCTTAGACATCATCAGTTAGTTTTGCAATTTTTTTCTGTGTGTTGTTTTTTCTACAAAACCTGAATAATCCTAATAACGGGGTGAAAAACCATTCTGCACTTTCCCAGATTGCATTGGTACCAGTAAAAAGCACTGCTAAGAGTACTGGTATAAAACTGTTTGCAATAGCACCAGCCAAAATGCCCTGCTGTTGATTGATGTGGGACATTTAGCAGCAATGCACAAAATCACACAAAATAGGGAATGGTTAGGAAGAAAACCAGAGAAGGAGAATGATTCTATCAGGGTTGTGCACAAGCCAAGATCAGAGATAGAAAAGCCAGGAACAGGGTGACCAGGGTCAACATAAGCACATGATTTCACACCTATTATTTAAAAACTGCATCCGTGAAGGTAGGCAAAGTTTTCAAACCTCAAGAAAAGGATCCTTACTGTCAGGCTAAAATGCTGTCTTGGAGGATTCCCACTTGTGCAAAATGCTTCATTTGCAGGTAGAAATGTAAAAATTCTTCACCAAGAAGGAAAAGTAAAAAAAAGCAAAACATCCTGCTTCCAGTTAAAGGCAGAGGAAAACTACAGAGTAAGGTAGCACTGGAAATAGTTTACAGGGTTGGTGCCTGGAATATGTACAAGGTTTCAAGCACTTTTCCTGATACAGGAAAATACAGGCAAGCAGGATATAAACAGCCTGAATCCCAGACTGCTTTTAAACCATATTAAATCACCAGCCATACACAGCTAACTCCCAGCCTAGGGTACGAGAGAAATGTTGTTATGGTGTTACAACTATGAGGTAACAGTGGCAATTGATGCCAATGAATCGAACATTTTTTCAATATCTCAGTAGGCCTTCATCACAAAATGGGCTGTAGCTAAAGAGGGCCTGGAAAACCCTGGGCAGTCACAACAGCTCTGGTGCAAGCCTGTTATGTGCTCCAAAAGTGCACTGAGCTACCCATTGGCAAACAGGTGAAACAAAAGAAAGGCAGTGGCAGTATAAATGTGAACAAAGCAGTTTTGGTTTCCTAGGCTTTTTCTTTTTTACACAGCTCTTCCATGAGCTAAGTTTAAAGTCTACCCCTCCCACCAAGCAAAATGTGATTCTGCTTGCTGAGAAAAAGGGCAATCTCTGACTACCTGAGACTTGATATTCTATTTAAAGGATTGTAATGACCTGGACAGCACTTAATATAAATTTAGAGACTCTGATGAAAGAATGCCTCATACTGCAGTAGAACATGATTCACACATTCCCAGCCAACACAGTTACAATTGTGTGCTCTGTCCTCTTGCATAACTCACGCTACAGGAGTTCTCCCAACAATTTCTGCCTCAAGCCACAGCTTGTGATAAAGCTGTAGTGTACCTTCAGAAAAACATGCAGGTTTGATTTAATGTGTACAAAACTGACTGCATCCTTTGGCTGTTTTTTTCTACTGGTTAATTGTTCTCTCTCCTCAGAAATTTCCAGTTTGAAAACTGCTGACTGATTTCTGCCATGGATCATGTTACATGTGACCTTTTGTTTTGGTTTGGGTTTTTACCTTATCCTTGCTGTGCAGAGGGTTATAGGCCACAGTCAAGTGGTTTCTTTACCTCTACTTTTTAAATAATCTAAATAGGTGAAGTTTCTTTGGGGTGCCACTGTAAAGAGCACTTTCCAATTCTCAAATTATTCCTGCAGCTTTCTTCTGCACCTGCTCCAATTTTCCATCACCCCTTTAAAAAGTTAATATCTTAATGGGACACAACATTCCTATAGCAACTCTGACAGGCAATTACTACTTTTTAGTGATAGACACATCTAGGTACCTCTCAAATATCAAAAACATAATTTAAACTAAGATAAAAATGAATATGAAGCTGACTTAGAAAGAGTTGCTTTCAATTATTACTAAAGAAATCTTTTTACTGGCAATTTAGCATCGCAGTACAGTAAAGCAAGGAATAAATATGTAAAAGTTTTAATTTAAAAAGAACAGCATGAAGCTTGAAGGCTGATTTAACAGATACTGACAAGCTCAATCACCTGATGTGAAGCTGGAAAACATTTTCTTGGTGTCATTAGAAAACACTGTTGACTACAAAAGTACAGCGTAACTAATGCTGTTAGATTTTACATTTATTGAAAAAGTAAGACTCCTCTTACCTAACCTATACCATCTGACAAATCAAGATGGAGAATCAGGCCAAAAGAATGAGCAATGAACAAGAAAACTTGGAAGGTTTATTTCATCATGATGCCCTATGTACTCCAGTTTAATAGACAGGACCCTTCCAGTTAAGCTGTACATCCTCTGAGTAAGGGACCTTTAAATAAAAGGGAGCTTTTCCATTTTCTTTTTCACACAGCAAATACATTCTATATCCCATAACAACTCTAAGGAACTAAAATAAATGCTGGGTGTGATATATTTAAGGCTATATGAAACACGTTTCTTTTCACAAAGATAAGGGCTTTTTTGGACAGATTTTGTGATCTTTGGCTTTGGCCAAGTCTTCCAATTTATATGGCTAAGATTATAAATTCAAAATCCCTGGATTATCTTGCCCCATCTTCTTTCAAATTCATCTTGTAAAAGGCAGCCTACTATGGTTTATAACCCTCTGCCTACACAGGTAGGAAAGTGGCAGTTTCCACTGACCTGTTTGCCCTTCCCATGGGGCCTCCATAGACACCAATTCTTTACTCTGAGGGGACTGCTGGAAACATTGAGGGAGCTGGTGGGGGACATTTGCATCCAGATGTTTCTAACCACAAAATAACCTCAAAGATTTGCAAGAGATCCCAATAGTGGGAAACTTCCCCTTCCCACCACAGCTGGTAAAAAAAATACGGTGGGCACATCCTACCACCTGAATGTGCATACCTGAAGTAAGATGGTTTAATGGTAGCAGTATCTATTTAGATCTATTTGGGGGGAATTTCCAACAGGTTGAAATGCAATTTTTTTTTGCCATGTTAATGCTATTACTAGCTTTACTCTTATGTACTTAATGAAACTGAGTGTATGACTGGGAGATGAAGGTTTTGATTTATTGAGCTATGTCAGCCAAAGTTTAGAATTACGTTTATGCCGAGTTCATTCATGCTGTTAAAGAAAAGCTTTCCAGAGTATCAGCAGAACAAGTATTAACTAGATAATTACTCAAATCTCTAATGCACAAGAGAGGAGAAAGCTCAACATGCTTTAAAGAAAAAGAAGTGGAACAAGAATTCATTTATTTAGTGTGCCAGCACTCTTATTATGAGCCAAAATAATTGACTAACACAAATATTAAAGTAAAATATTCCTAAAATTGGAAACAGAATCTGCAATCTAGTCAATAGATGCAAATTACTAAGGTATTTTTGTAAATAGATGTTTGGAATAGCTTTTCACAGAAGAGAAATTTAAATAGAAAAGAATATAAGGCAAAATTACCTAAGTCAGTCTGTTTGCTGCTTAACAGCATATTCTGAAGGTCAGATATTTTGATGACTGAAATATTGATAACATATGTTTATATATATAGCACCAGTTGAAAGAAACAGACCTCAAGTGGATTTAAAGACTGTGTGAATGTCTGAACATATCTGTGAAGAAGTGTCAGAGGTGAATGGATGATGGATACAGGTTAATATAGAGAGAACGGGTACCGGTTTGTGCTTTGCTGCTAGTTCTAGCTAGATCTAGAGCAAGATCCCACTGCAGGTATTCCATGTAAAATATACCTGCTTACAAAAGAAGGTGAGAGGAGTAGGACATTATATTAAAATCTTATGCTCTGCTTGAACTAGGGTCTCCATTTCATCAATAAAAGTTAGAGAAAAATGCAGTGTATGTGGGTGGAGAGACAGGGAAAGCAAGGGAAGACAAAGCATGGCGAGGCAAGGAATTGTTAAACCCTGAAATTCCTGTATAATGCACATAAATATTCTGCGTGATTCCTTTGAATATCCTGGAAACATCAAAATCTAAAGGCTTGGTGTTCATGCTCCGAACTGTTTGTTCGGCTGTTTGTCACTGTGTAGACACACAGCAGTGGGACAGGGGACTCACCAACTCCTCTCACTATCTGCCAAGAAAAAATTCAACTAAGCTATAACTTTTGGTTGTTTCAAGGTCTGAACGGGACAGCACACTTCTGAGGTACTCTAGAGATCCTCTGATGGATGCTTCAGAGCATGACATCAACAGTACATAACAACAGCATCAAAAACAGCTGCCATTGAACAGTGCTTTATTTTTTATCTTTATTTTAACTGCACGAACTAAACAGGAGAGGATGTATCCAGAACTTTCATGACTTGGTATGGCCAGTCTTAACAGAAAGAAACCACGTTGCAGAGTATTTGTAATTCAAATACTTATCTGGAGTTATTTATATTCCTGTCACTTTCCCCACCCCCAGCTAACATGCAGTTAGATTCTATTCTCAGTTAGCCCAACGAAAGTCCACTGAAATCAATGGAATGACTCAGATTCACTCCATTGTAACGGGGAACAATGCCACTGAACATCACCATTGTGCTTTTGCACCTAAGCTGCTCCTTTAAAATATAAGTAATTTAAGTAATTCCTGATCTTTATTTTCAATGGAAGTACATCAACTTCTTCCCCTGGAAACTTTAAATGAGTAGCAATGCCCAGTGTCTTTACAGATGCACTGTCTTTCAATGTGCTTGGTAAATAGTCTAAATTGACCTCCCTTCCCCCCCTCCTGGTACCTGGATCACACTCAAATCATATTACTTATTATTCCTGCTATGAAAATCATCAAATACAGTAGGTGAAGATTTATTGTATCTCTTTAAGAAATAAATAATTCATTGAATACATTAGATGGAGTATTGTAGACTTTCTGAAAATCAACGTGATAGCTATTTCTCGCAGCTGATATGGTTTAGAATGCTTTTAATCTTGGAGTAGATAATAAGTTATGTTTCTGGGAAAAAAAAAAGTAAAAGGGAGAAAAGAGAGTTGTGTAAATAAACAATACTGCTTTCTCCTCAGAAACATGTCTATGTCCAGAAAAGCATTTAGAAGCACAAGCAAAATTAAGAGCTTGCTTAAAACAATATGATTTAATATTTTAAATTCCCTCCTGACAAGGGATGATACAGTTTTCTCTGAAATAATCTTTGAGTTAGCATAACGAGAAAATATAATGTGGAACAGGACTACAGCTAGTTAGAAACCCAATATATTTGTTATGAAATCTGGGGTAAAATGAGAATAAAGAAAAGGGAGAAGTACATATTTTAAATTGTCATTACATGGTTAGCAAAACAAAATTTAAAATACCACTCTCGCTCTTTCCAGAACTCAAAGTGAAAAGTAGATGGCAGGTTTAAAAATAGTGGATTGTGGTTTGGTCACAAATAACAGAAAGCCACAATGTCCACTGACTGCTCTAAGTCACTGGGAAAATCCAAGCCTTTGATCTAAACACAGATGACACACTAAAAATGGACCTACATCCTTGAGTGAGACAGAAGGAGCCAGCAGTCCTTTTTCTGTATTACAGAGGTCTTTGGCTGAGATCAAGTAATCTTATCTAGGAATCTGGTCATAATTCAGAACAGGTTTGGTAAGGATTACTCATTTGGATCAGGTAGATTTTCTGAAAGATTGGGTTTACATCCAAAGATACGTACAGTCAGTTTAATCTAGCATCTCTGTCTTAGAATTTGATTGTCGTGGATGTTGCTGCTTCATTACAAATGAGAAAGGTATTCAGTCATGCTGAATGGGGATATTTATATGTAAATATAGGAATTTTTGCCTTGGCAATAACTTCATTTCTGGGATGGACGTTTATGTGATTCTCCCAATGCTACATTAACCACCAAAAAAACCTGACACAAAGTAAAGCCAAAAGACAAGCTTGCTTCTCTCTCCCTGTACATACCTAATATCTCACTTCTACCCAGCAGCCACTACAAAATTATGCAATCAGACATAGAAGATGGTTCAAGCCAAACTTGCCCCTGGTGTTGGTCCCTGGAAAATCAATACATCTGTTCCCAGAGTGACCCAGGCCACATGAATGCTTTATATAAGTGATCACTGGGTTCACTGACACAGGAAACTTTTCGTGTCTTCAGGAGGAAAACATGAAAAAACAGAGATGATCACACAAAATATTTACATTGAAAGTACGTGCGTGTTGCAAATTTAAGCATTTAAGCTCTGTCAACTTCAGAAAAATCAGAATTAAGCTTGCTTTTGCAACTTTAATTTGAGCTCGTTGCACATATGCATGATAATAAGTCTTTAACTGCAGAGGCACATACATCATTCAGTTCATAGGATGGACGATGCTCCCGGAGTGAGCAGCTGTTCAATATTCTTTTTATTCTTATCACTCAATATGTAGCTCCATGCCTTCCTTACTGCACATCATTCAAACCCTGTTCAGAATACTAAATTATTAATATCTTTATGGGTGTTTCTGTAGCATTCTCTAGTAGGGTTTCTGAGTGTTTCCCAAATATTAATTAATTTACCTTCAAACACGAGAAGTGAGACTGTACTATTAGACTCATAGGTGGGGAACTGAAGTGCTGAACCATTATGGCCAAGATTGATAAAAATATCTACTAATTTGTGGTGCTCAATATGATGTGCTCAGAGCTAGATTTTCCAAGATGCTTAGCATATCCGTGGTATTTTATATGTCTAAAGCACAGGTCCCATGGATTTCGGCATCATCTCTGAGTACTCAGCACTTCTGTGAATCAGTCCTGTGTATGAAGTTGTGCACTCAGGAAATAAGGAATACACAAGTGCATTCCACCTATAAAACTTGAATCAAATGAAGAACATGAGTGTACAAAAGAGAAAAAATCAGGATAGATGAGGGCTCGCTTCTGGAGCTACGGTTCCAGGAGAATCCTTTTATCCATCATGACATAGAGCTGTTTTCAGAAGAGAGCTTGCTGTCTCCCTGTTCTGGTTTCACTTATGGCAGCTTCTCAATTTTTCATGACACTTGAGTAGAGGACAGCCTTCTATGGTACAGTACCCCAGGAAGCCCCTGTGCCTGACAAAGTGTGAATGCTGTAGGAAAAAAGAAAAACAAAAAGACTATTCATTTTAAGACAGATACATAGCATGAAAGAGGACACTTAGGGCTGGCAAGGAAAGCTTAATTCTGTCCATTTCCAATTGCTCAGCTGAACGCATAATCTTCAGAGTTTTTTTGATACTAATTTTTAGTATACAGTTTTTTAACCCTTTGTTTTTTAAAACTAAACAGGATTTTTACTGTGTAGAGCAACATTGCTGCTCAGGGTGCCTCTTTGGCATGGCTGTCAACTTGTGATTGACAATATCACCTCCTATAAGCCAAGATAACATAGGGGCAACAGCACTGGTGGCCATGGAGCTCTATATAAACCCATGGCAGGGGTGTACCTGGCATCTAGCCCTGTTTGCTTTAGCAGCCATAAAATCTTGAGGCAAATCTTGACAGGAGTTTGTGCTAATGGTGTGTCTTTCTCCTTCTAGTATAGCACTTATGATCCTATATCTTCCTTTTTTAAGCCCATTTAGATGTATTCAAGAAAATAATTGCAAAAAAATTCTTAAAATTAGCTAAAATATGCTTGCTTATAAAATTAATTTTGGAATTGATGAGATTTTGAATTGTTTTTTTCTTTAAATTATTTTAAAGTTTTAAGATTTGGCAGACCACTGGCATGGAAAATTTCACAGTTTTAATGGAAAAATTCACAACATTATAAATACAGAGCCTTAAAATGGAAACTACTGAACTTCCTCAACTTCAGAACTTTGGAGGAGGCAGAGGTTGGACAATGACAGTGTATTTATTCCTTGTCCAATTCTGACTGTCTTCATTGCCTTCTTTTCTTACACTGTTACTCATATCCCTTTGGTTAAAAAAAAAAAAAAAAAAAAAAAAGGATTTGCCCTGATAACTATTGAGCTCTTTTTTGGCTATTGTTTGGAGAGGCTTCAGGGGGTGGTAATAGGTTGGGGCTTTTTGCTGATAGATTCTCTTTATACATGGCCATATTTTATATTTGGCTATTCTGCGATTTTCGCCTTATTTTGTAAATTGATTTCCTTTCAAGGAACATATGACTTTTTTCCCTGGGATGCATTTAATACCTACACAGAGAGGCTGTCTGTGAATAGGGGAGGATTTGGCAGCTAAAGCCACTGTACTCTGTTTCTCAGCAGCCTGTTGAAACACTAATGACTGATCTAATAAGCCAGAAGTATTAGAAGGTCAGAGTGAACAACATTGCTCAGCTTGACCCTCCATTATTTATGGTTTGTCACATCAACTATCAAAGCTCCAAGCCAGGAGCTGATAAGGAGCTGAATCAGCAGCACAGGCATGACACTGCAACATTCTCACTTTGTGTGAATAGCGACCTTGCCTTGTGGTGACCTGTGCAACCACCCATGACACATGTCCCTAAAGGTGGTCCCTGCCTGTTCACTATTTCATGTAGAGACTCTCTTTGTAAAGACCAGGATTAACAATACAGTTGGCACTCAACTTTTGCTTTCCTTTTCCTTAAAAGGTCTAGACCCCAAATAATCTTTGGAATCAAAGGCTCCTCTTTTTATAAGGGTTCTGTTTTCACACTGCTGAGACCATAATTTAATTATTAAATAAATTATGTGGTTAAAAAATAATGCAGTCTTAAACTTGGAGCTAATAGCATCTTCCTAATCTGAGAGAGAGGTAGCTCACTTCAGCAGCAATTTTTCTTGATAGAGAAAAGACAGGGGTGGAGAGAGTGAATCAGTTCCTAGAATCAACTCCTGTCTGCATTTTAGCACAGAATAAAATGGATTGGATTAGGGTTGGAGCAACCCAGTGGGTGAGAGCTACAGTCCTCAGTGTGTCGGGCTCTCAGTGGGACCACAGAGACAGCAAAAGGACAGCTCATGGCATAGCTCCTACAGGCTGTGGGATAATATGGGTGCTAGAGGGTCTCAGAAGCCACTCTCCAATCCAAGCCAGAAATGGATGTACAAAACCATCCAAGTGTCAGATTTTTGAATGTTGACTTGTATGCAGATCGGGGTAACCATGTTAAGAAGTGTTTTCTTTGTTACATTATTTTTTATTCTGTCATGATGAGAATGTGAATGTTATTTTATCAAATCCTGATGTAATAAATGGCAATGTTGCTCCTTACTTCAAGAGTGAATTTCTGGAATCTGACAAAGTGACGGTATTGGCCAGGTCATTAAAGGCAGCTAATTTTTCTCTACCTATTTCACATAATTTAACAAATCATAATAACACACCTTTGAAGGTTGCCAATCCAAAGCACAAACTACATGTCATAAGTAATAAGGAGTTTAATTGTGATCCCTTTTCATAAGACAAAGGCAAATTCTCTGAGTTGCTTCAGTGTCTATGTACTCATTAAAATCTTCCTAAGCTTATTAACTTTCAGGATCCGCTTCCTTGAAAAGATTTGGAGGAGGGACTCAGTCAAAACATCCCCAAGGCTAGCTACAATGTTTATAACTCTTCCAATTTTATTGTGTCACTGCATTTGGTGTTTTTTCCAAGCTATAGACCTCAGAAGAAAATGCTGTTGCAAAATTCACAGATCTCATTAAAAATGCACACAACAAAACCAAGCTCTAGTCTGCACTGTTTCACAAAAAGAAGGCATAAAATTAGTGTACACCCCAAAGTCATAAACCAGAAGGAAAATGCAAAATATTTAGTCTCTATCTTCTCATGAGAAGGCCGTGCAGAATTGGCAACAGTTTGCTTGCCTTCTGTTACAAAGCACAGGAAAACTTCTATACACAGTGATCTGGAGAAAACTTACTGGAACATTTCTGTTGGAAAATGAAATTTCCAGGCCAGGGTTGGCTTAGTTTACTTTCTAAATAAGACAGCTGACAGGACTGTCTTTTCTGAGCAATGAGACAAGACCAACAACCAATTCAGTTATACGTTGTTTTCCCCAGCAGACACATGGAGGAAGATATTCACCTTTGGGCAGTCCAGCAAGTCCCTTTCCTTCCTTTAAGCTATTGTCCTTTTGACTACTATCTTCATCTCTAAGATTCCAAGACAATGGAAACAGAGACCTGAGGAGGAACCAAATCAATTCCTGTCTCCAAAAATCTGGGGGCCTGGATGAAGATGAGTATGTCATTCCACACAGGGCAGAGACAAGTTTGGTATACGCATGAAAAGAGACAGAGGAAATGGAAGGTAGAATTTTAGTTCCTGAACCAGAGAGACTGGAGGCAAAGTAGGATCTCATTTTTCATGATCCTCTTCTGTAATGCAGGAGATCTTGCTATATCTGTGCTATATATTGGTCCAGATATTTTGCTATATCTGGACCAACCCAGATTCTTTTCTGGATTGGTCCAGCTGTGGAACCTAGATTGTTCTTCTATCTGTAAATAATAATAGTAGAAATATTTTTGGTCTTTGTATGCAAACTTAGTACCATTTTTTGCAACTGGTGGTGACACATTAAAATCTCATTTAAGTATAATCTGATACGGTCTATTAAGGTCTTGTTCTGAGACTTGATACGGGTAAATGCCTTGAGATTAGACTGGCATTTCTGTGGTAAATGTAATTCATTTGTTTTTATTTAGAAAATGTTTAATGAATCAATTGAATGTTAAACGAATCAATGAACCAGCCTTACTAAGAAACTGCCTCCTTTCTGCATTCTTTTAAGAAGAGCAGATAAACAAAGGTTAGAGCTCTAGGAATCTAAGCAGTTGGTAACAGTGTAACTGAGCTGCGGAGCCATTCCTCCAGTGGCAGCACGGGTGTAAGCCAAATCAGAATCACCATGTCACCACAGCCTCACTGTCACCAGGCAGTGACAGGCAGCCTGACAGCCTGACTTCAGAGGGTGGATTCCCCTGGACAGCAGAGCTGAATGTCACAATGTCTGAATCCCTCCGAGCATTTTGCACTTCATGCTTTCCCCAAATCTTAGGACTGTGAAGCTGAAATTGTAGGTCACAGAGGTGTTTGCTTCACACAGTTGCTGCTGGATGGGACTCCGAGGTTCATCACAGTAGCTCTTAATTGTGGTAAGAAAAGGAATGCACATTCCACTATTGACTACTGGTTTGGTATAACTGAAAGAGGACATTACAATCAATTTAAAAATTACTTTAATTTCTATTCTGGATTTGGGAATTGAGGGGTTTTTTTCTATTTGTTTGATATTTTAGTTCATTTGTTTCTTTTTGCTTTTGACAAATTTGCTGGATATTAAACCAGAGATAATGAGGTTAAGCATTTCTTGTACATAATAACACATTCTTCCCAGCCTCTTCCATCCCCTTCTCTTCCTCCTCCACACTTTCTCTCTCTTCTCTGCTTCATACACAGTTATGTCAAAAGATGCCACTTTTGAGCTTGTGAGGAACAAGCTAAATTACATCCCTCATTTTAATCTTCCTCCACCACTCACCACTGTAGTGTAATTCCTAACCTGAAAGAATAAGTATTTTCTGCTTTATGCTCATTCATGTATATATCTGCAATTTACATGCATGTGGACCACATGCCTAGGTATAAATTATTGCTAAATACTTTAATTACAATTAAAATGTGTTTATTAACAAATGCAGACTAAACTAAAACCAACAAAAGCCTCAAAAAACTCACAGTAGGATCAAAATTCCAAAGACCTTCTACACTGCAAATTCTACTGTTCAAGCAGTGGCAAAACAATGCAATTACATGAAAGGGCTTGTAGAGACTTGCTTAATGCTTGATGAACACGCTGACCAAATACACAGTCCTCCTACCTCTCTCTCACAGAAGCATCTGAAAGGAAGAGGACAGATGTAGTCTTCCTGATTTTGGGCCATCACAGAGAATGGGATGACAGATGTTGAGCTATTCTTTCAGTGTGGGCAGGAACTCCTCTCTGTCAAACAAAGAAGATTGACAGTCTCAGAGCCCAGTTTATTTGTATAAAAAAGCCAGCTGCTTCTTTAACAGTTGAAGGCAGTATTCCTAGCATAGTGAAAGTAGATGAATAAATTAATAACTACTAACATGATGTCTGTTGAATGATTCTGTGGAAACAGTAATTCCACAAAAATGTAGCATAGACTTAATGTCACTTTTCCCCATGGAATGAAATGTGTCTTTACTACTGAACATACCAGGTTCCTAAATTCATACTTGAAGCCATCCTGAAATTGTGCAAGATCTAATAAATGCTTACTGCTATCATCTATAAAACACAGACTGCATCCTAATAAAAAATTACTTTAAACTTTCTGCCTATGAGATAATTTTTTGGTGTAAACAGATTTCTACAGATTTCTAATTGCCAACGAATGGACTTCAGCCATTTCAGAAAATCCATTTAGCATTTGATATCTCTTTCATCTGCTTTTAATATAGCATGACACAAACTGATATTTAAAGGGTCGTTCTTTACAGCACTATTCATTTTTCATTAGCCAAGAACGTCTAAGGAAAAAATGTAGTTTATGCCGTGAAAGTCAATTTTGAATCGCAGTGTCAGAGTCCACATACAAGCTATGGTCCGCTTACACACCTTTCCTAGTCACTGGGTTCCTTCCAATTAGCTATCATCACACTGAACCCTCCGCGGCCAGACCCGAGCACGAGGAGGCGTGTGCTTTGCTTTACCGCTGTCCCCCTGTATAAGCTCTGCTCGCGTCCCTTTGGAAAAGCACGGTTTGTGTTTGTTGGCGGCGGGAGCGCTGCGCCGCTCGGGCCGGCGGCGGCCCCGGCTCCGAGCGCGGCCGCCTGTGCGGGCG
>JAYDZK010000113.1:31240552-31279475 GCA_034509185.1 Euphonia xanthogaster | reverse complement strand
AAGAAAAAATACATTATTATTATTATTATTATTATTATTATTATTATTATTATTATTATTATTATTATTATTATTATTATTTCCGGCAACATACTTTTCTTTACGCCTGTCGTCATCCCTTGAGACAGGAGGAAGTGCATGTGTGTGCCTATGCACTCGATGCTGTTCTCCCACGCCTTACCAGCTCTCCTTCCGCTGGCAATCAAGCCGACCACTCGCTCATCCCGATTGCTGCTGAGCAGAAGGCTCTGCACCTCGCCCGGAATTTCTCCTCATCTCTGCACCGCTGCTTCTTTCGAGAGCGATTATCTGCCTCCCCTTTGCCCCCTTCCCCTTTTCCGCCCCGACGCGGACACAGACGCCCTGGTGCGCACGGGGAAGCGGGGGCGGCGCGGCTGGAGCTGCCGCGGGCTCGCAGCGCCACCCGGCGTGTGCGGCCCGTGGGCAGTGGGACCCCCGAGGGGACCGAGCCGCCCCGGCGGGGCTGCCGGGCTGGGCCGGCGGGGGACTCTCGCAGAGCTCTGTGGCTGACCTGTGCGGGGCCGGCGGGAGTGGCGGGGAGGCGCGGAGCTGGCCCCTGCCCTCGTCGCACCTGTCCTGGCACTGGGCGCCGGCGTGCTCTTCAAACTCAGGGTGTTTTTCTCCAAATCACAGCTAGTTCTCACCCCCTGGACGAAGTGCCCGGCTTTCCCTCGAGGGACACATCGTGACACTCCTTAGGACGGTGGGCTTATTTTTTTGCAGAGCAAATGGTCCAGAATTCGTTTCTGCGAGCAGATGAGCAGCTCCAAGCCTTTATGGGAGAACGAATCTCCGTGAAATCGCCTCGAAATAGGTGAGATGAAGAAGGTGCCTGCAGCCCCCCAGGCTCTGCCGAGCATTCACACAGCGGCTGGAAACGGGGCGGCCGGGGATCCCTGCGGAGGCAGGACGATGTCCTTGTCTCGGATGAAGAGACGCTGGAAATGCAAAAGCAGCTGCTAGGGAAGGATTGGGGATTTATTTTAGATGCTTCATCCCCGAATTCTTTGAAAGCTGCTAGGAGGAGGAGGTGACAGGTTGACAAGGGCTTTTGGCTGAGTTGCTAAACTCATTCATGTAGTTGAACGCTAGCTCGAGACGGCTTTTTTTTTCTTCCTTTTTTTTTTTTTTTCCCCCCTTTTCTTTTCTTCCTCGAGTTTATTGCAGAAACCTCTGTCCCGAGGAGACGCTCCAAAGTACTTTCCTATATTTCTGTAAATTTATCTTCTCAGTGTAGCTCGGGTGTTCTCTTCACTGACTTGTGCGTGTAAAAGGCAGAAAGTGCGTTCCTGATAATTAAAATTGCTCCATAGTTAATTAACGCTGCTCCTGAGTTTAGCTTTAGACAGCATTTTTTTTTTTAATCAAAATGTATAGCATGTTATTAAATTCTTACAACTCTGTCGGCACCCGGTTTGGGAAGGGCTAACGGGAGACACTGGCGGCGGCTCCCGGGGCGCGGCGGGACGGAACAACGCGGTGACAATGCAGCGGAATGGGCACGCCGGGCAAAGGTGTCCTCTCAGAGGAAAGGCGGCCGGCAAAGACAACCCCTTCAGCCTGCGGACAAGGTGTTGAAGTAATTTCGCCGCCGGCTTCCCTGCCTCCGATTGCAAGGAGCAGGTAGTCGGATTTTTAACTACTCAAAGGAAGAAGGTTTAACAATCAGAACTGCAGGGCTTTTCCCCTTTGCACTGCAGTCCCTTCTTATACAGCTCTCGACATTTTAACCCCTAAGTCACCTTCTATCTTCTACTTTTCAGAGGTTTAGGATTTTTCTTTTTGGTTTTGTTTTGTGGTGGTTTTTGTTTGTTTGTTTCTCTGGGGTTTTTGTTTTTAGGTATTTTCATGCTCATACTCCAAGATCAGACATGGATGCCTGGCAACAGGTATGATGATTTTCTTCTCCATTACAGCAATCAACCTGTTATGAGGATGCTGCCTATCCTTGCAAATCTTGCCTGTTGCAAAAACATTAGCACCAAACTTCACTCAACTGCCTTCTCAGAGCTGCCAAGTGAGTTCGGTGAACCTCTCCTTCCTCAGGGTAAAGGAGGCAAGCCACAATTATTTGCCTGTAGTGATTTTTGGTTTCTCCAGATAAATAAACATAAAATGGGATTGCTGAGCAGCAAAGGGTACTACACTTGATGTAGAGTTTAGGTGGGCAGTGCAAACAGGCTGTCCCAAGAAGGAAATCCCTACCTGGTAATAGATTGGTAACTGAAACTTCAGTAAGAGCCAGCATCACTGTCTGCTGTGTGTGTTTGCTTTTCTTTGCTTGGCCTAGTCCGACCATTACCACACTAAGAACGGGTTTTAATTTGCTTATCCGTATACATATGAAAGGACAAAGCCAAATGGAGAAAACACTTGCCAAACACAGTTTTCAGTTGTGCTGAATGCAGCGGCACACTGCTAACGCTGTACAGCCATCTTCTATGCTAGGACAAACACAGGTCTCGCTTTTTAGAGGGGTGCAGAACAGGACTCCTTCCCTCCAGAGTACTGGTGTCACTCACAAGAACAGTGACACAGCCCTGGCTCAGCAGCTAGGGAGTTTATTAGCCTCGTGCACCAAGCCCAAGATTTCCTGCAGACTTCTGTTTCAATGCCCATGTTAACACTGGATCACCTCTACTGTCAATTAAACTCAACAGCCTGTGGGAACAGCTGCAGACTAAATTTACATCCCATTTCACCAAGAACAGAATATTTAGAAGAATGAATGAATGAATGAATGAATGAATGAATGAATGAATGAACGAATTGAAAGCACATGCAAGCAGCATACCTTTAAAAAGAGCTTTCAAAACTCTGTGAATTCTGAAATACTTGGATCCTGAAAAAATTGCTCTCATCAAAGACATCCTTAAAAATGCAACTGCAATATATTTGTTTTTAGTTCTGCCTAGTCCTTCTCCCTTCATGAGACAGAAACCCAAAAATTCAGTCTGACCTGTTTCTGCTCATAAATGAGAAAAGCTTAATTGATGTCAAAGTCATGCTGTGGATCTTGTTTCTGTTCTGGAGAGCTACTGAGTACCCAAACACGAGTTCAGTTACAAAACACGGTATGTAAGGGTTCATAATGTTTATAGACATTAAATCACAACTTGGCTAGCATTCATGTCAGACCCTGCTAATTTTCACTTGCTGTGGCAGACATTAAGTTTTTCTGTCTGCATGAGTCAGGTAAGAAAGAGGATGGACTTCTAAGATGCTAAGTTTCCACATGTGTATCCTCTAGTCTATTGTGAGGTAAATATTCCAAGGTACATTGCATTCAGCATCATGGCATATCAGAGAAGGAGAGTAAAAAAATCTGTTACATATACATTCAAGTTGAAATATAGATACACAGAACAAAAGATTTTTCTCCTCTTGTTGGAGTATTTTTTGGTCTTAAATGTACAGCAAGCAATGATTTTCTGTTGTCAGTTATACTACATAAAATGGTTGTGGACGATAGGATAAGTCATGTTGCCTTCTAGAGATAATAGGCATTTTACAGGTTTAGACTACTTACTTTCAATATCTTTCAATCAAAACTTAATAAAAGATGAAATCCATGAAAAAACCCCATGGTTAGTGGTCTTGATCAACAAGTGGTTTCACCTGGCAGTATTTCTATATTTTGTTGTGATTTTGTCATTTGTAGGCAGAAAGACATGCTTGTTTCATAACGTAATTGCTGACCTGCTGTCAGAGTGCTCATGGGAGAATTAACAGAAGTTTTAAAAGAGACCCAAAACTTCAAGAAAACATACACATCATCACTTCTTTTCATGTAAAGGAGTGAGAGTGAGATTCAACAGCTAAAGATGAATGAAAAATTTCAGCCTTTTGTAAAATAGTTGGTGAATTGTGCTTACTGATTGTGGGCCAAACACAATCAGTAAGTACAATTACTTCATCTGCTGCAATAAATTTAAAATTACATGTATGTATTTTTCCATTTGACAGCAGAGGAAAATGCACTTCTGAAGTCAGGCTTAATTTAGGAAAGTTCTGTTAAAAATACTTTTATATAATTTATTTTGTTTCTTCAGGCACAGAAGAGATCAGAAGGGAATAGCTTCATCAACTAGATACATTTTTGGCACATAATTTAGCCAAATCTCCCCTGTTTGTAGTAGTCACCATGATCTCACTAAACGGGCTATCCTTTTTTATGTTTTTTGTCAGCTGTCAGTTCCAGCCAAACTGCAATAACTTCTCTGATAAAATCTCTGTTTATTCTGTGTTGGACAAATTTTCATTCTCGTGAAACACTGTTTTTACTGGAGCTTTTCCTGGGTGAAGACTGAGCTGAAGAGTCAATAACACATCAGGCTGTGCCTTCATGATAATGTGCTTTAGGGCACAAGCACATGGGGGAAGGAAGCATCTTGGTTTTGGGTGGGTTTCAAGGCTGATCTTATTTTGGTCTTTCCCTGATGGCATGGGTTTCTCTAGGTTGTCATTTCTGTTTTCTGAGGCATAATCTACATTTCCAGAGAGTACAGCACCAGCAGAGAAAAAGTAGGTAAAGTTTTCTCTTGTTCTGAAAAAAAAAAAAAAAAAAAAAAAAGAGGCAAGATGAAACCCGGTGAAGAGAACAGGAACAGGAAATAAAACAAGGGCACTTGGCTGCTGCCAAACCCAGCAAGCACCTTACTGCGCAGGTCCCTGCGTGCCCAGGTATGGCTGCCCCTACATGCTCTCAGGCTCTGTATGGCCACTTTGGTGTCTTATCCTGCTCATCCCTTATGAGCTTGACCCTGTTCACACACTTTGAGGATTCCCTCTGTACACTACCAGGATTTAGCTCCCCACGTGACTACAGGGAAGTGCTTTTAATGAATGATGAGAGGAAGATCACAGCAGGGTGCCTCCCTTTCCTGTGACTCACCAGTGGCCTGGGCCCCAGCAAGGCAGGACTTCCAAGTAGTCAGAGCAGGGGTGCCCAAGATGAGAAGTGAGCAGAATTTCAGTCATTTGTCCCCCCGGCATGGTCTAACTGCTCAATGCACACTGACAAAACTAAGCTCCAGAGATCTAATGATGTGTGGTTTCTCTTGTATTCCTGCCAAAGAAGAAAGAGATCTGTATCTCAACAGAGATGTAAATGCTGATGGAAGCTTCTTCTGAAATGGGAGCAGTAACAAAACATGCCAGGCTGGTGAGATACATTAACTTGTAACAAGGCATGAGGTTGGCCTTCTCTTTAATTGGGATATAGGAACAAACTCCACTTCTTAGCTGCTTATCTTCTTAATTTTTAATAAGCTAATTGCACCTCAAACCAGCCAACAGATACAAGAATTCCTGTGAGGAGAGGTACAGAGGCAGACAGGTGGTTTGATTATATGAGAATTTTTTCCATAAGGAATCACTTCAAATTACAGATGAATTTATTTCCACACATGCACACTGGCAAACAATATTTAATGAACTCAGAATGACCTTTACATTTTTTGACTAATACAAGAATATGTCCCTAGTATGATGAGAGACTGCCTGTTTTTTTTTGAGGTTGCATTTATATTTGACAAGTACATTTCCCATTATGTAAAGCTGATCTGTGTAACTGAGGCTGTGGGATGGATTGTTCTAATAAGGGAAGTTCAGAAGGGAATTGTGGTACACTTAACTCAGACTTATGAATTAATTAATTAACAAAAGGCCATACACTTCAGAATCTGGTACAAATAGGCTTGCAAACTAAAGTCACTGAGTTGCAGATCACTTTTCTCTAAGAGATACTGCCTTACAACTTGGTTTTGCATGTGGAAAAACTCTGGAATACTTTTTGTTTATAAACTTAAGTCAGTGATTTTCCCTGAGCATAAGGACCTTAGATTTCACTTTTAACGGATGGGAAGGCACCTCACATACTGCAAATCCTGCCTCCAGGACCAGTTTCATTCCTCCCTGTGGGAAGCTGGGGGTATAAAACCTCTGTTGTGACACATTCTGTGTCACAGGACTAGAGCAGTTGTGGGAAGCTGTAAGTTTTGGATGGATTTAGGACTGTTGAAAAGAAACTCTTTCCTACTGTGTAAGGATCAGCTCTGATACTTCTCCCAAGACTGGAAGACTTTATGCAGCAGCATGAAGTACACATTTATGAAGAAGTGGAGATGTGCATAAGTTATACTGCAGTCCAAACGAACTACTGCAATACCCAGGATACTTTCAAAATTCAACGGGAAAGTTATATATCTAAACATACAAAACCTCCTGTCTGTGGAACTCTACCAAGATAGGGAGTTGGGACCCCTAGAGTGAATTTGAACAGTCAGAGGCTTGGTTGAACCAGCAGGAGGAAGGGGTGCTGGTGGATGACCAGGGCTGCTCTCACGAGGGCGGTGCTGCTGGGCACAAAAACAGGCATTGCAGTTGTGCCTCCAGGCATAAAGTGGCTCTTCTTAGCCAAATATGTGACATGCTGAGGGAGGTAGAGAAGTCCCAGTCACACATGAGTGTTGCATAATCAGCAAATATGCCTGTAATACAATGCTGTCAGAGGGAATTTTCACTTCCATGTGGTTGCCTTGGGAAGCCTTCCTTTCCTAGGCTGAATTGCAACTACCAAATCTCAGGTGGTTTAGCTGCAAAAATACCACAGAATGGTGCCTTTTGATGGAAATGGATTGTTTCATACTGTGTTGTGATGAAAATAAAATCTAAACTTATCAAACTCTCTCTTCACCAAGTTATGAACCTGGTAAATTTTATAAGACAAGTTTACTTTGCTTTATTTGCAAAATCATTTTGAGAAGGTTTTCACATTTTCACCACACTTTCCACAAAAAAGTGCCAAATTTTTCTCCCTAAAAGTAAAACTGAAAAACAGATGCTGAAACAGCTACCTAAAAGTCACAAGTGAGGTCTATAAGAATATATTGATTTTTTCCTCCCCATATTTTTGACACAAAAAAAGTATTTTTACTAATTCCTAATTAGATTTATCATTAGCATGAAAACTTCAATGAGTATTGCAGGTCTTGTGCTGTGTGCTCAGGTCAATACTTGTCCTGTCTACTGAAAGATAAATGGTATGTTTTCACAGGATGATAGGCTGGTATGTTTTCACAGGATGACTCTCTGGCAAAGCTCATGTGGAAGTAACACTATCACAGCAAGTGTCTACTTGAGTATTTGCAAAAAAAGCCAAACACCTTCCCTATAGGCATATTCACAATTTGTTTCCTAAAGCACCTGAAACAAGTTGAAACAAGTGAGCAGGACAAGAGGGTGGAGGGCCCAGGTGAACAGCAGTGTCTTTGTGCTGGGTACATGGGCGGCTGTCCCAGCTGAAGGTTCACAGCTGTTACATGGTTTAAAATTTTCCATATTTCAAACTACAAATCAGATATTTTCAGCTAGACCACCAAATTACTAAACTGCATCACACAAGGAAAATATTCAGTGTAATGCAAAGAAGCAGCAAAACCCCTCTGACATTCTCAGTTTGCATCCATAGAAGAGGAACACTTCCCATAGCAAAATGATGGATGAGCAGAACACCTGACACATAAGGCACCCTGAAGAGGACAATCAAGGTAATTGAAATTCAGAGAAAGATAACTCTTTAAAGTCAAAAAAAAAAAATACAGCAAGATGAAATATTACTTATTACTTACTGAAATATTATTATTATTATTAAAGTTTTGATGTAAAAAATACAAAGGGGAGATATTATAAGCTTATCTTTAACAAACATAATCTGTCCATTTGAAGACCTGACTCTAGCCTGTCTCTCCATAATCCTCCTTTTCCTCTATTCCATCATCATTTCCCTCTTGAAAGAACAGTCTAGTTTGCAGTTTGTTTTGTCACTCCAAGTTTTATAGGACAACCTCCTGCCCAGAGTGTCTGGTGGGCTGTCCTACACTCAGTGACTGCTCTCTTGCTGCTACCCTGGTTTGAGCAAGTTCACACAAAGAGAAAACAATCTGTCTCCATCATTAAATGCAGACCAGCGCACGCATAGAGGACAGTGTGGAAAGTTAGGTACAGAAATGCATCCTGGAATATGGCAGGAAAGAAAAGGGTAGCTGAAAGGATCTGTAAAGATAGTCCCAACAGTAGGAGACAAGTCATAGAAAACTGTGGTGATGTCTGCCTCCATTGGGTAAGGGCAGAGGACTTGAGTTCGAATGTTGCAGATATCTAGTGTTAATTCACAGAACCATAGAATGGTTTGTGTTGCAAGGGACATTAAAAATCACCTAGTTCCAACTGCCTGCCACTGGCAAGGGCGCATCTTACTAGACCAGGTGGCTCAAAGATGCTTCCAGCCCGGCCTTGAACATCTCCGGGGATGGGGCACCCAAAACATGTCTGGGCAAACTGTTACAGGGTCTCACCACCTTCATTGAAACAAAGCTATTTTTAAAAACCCTGTCTTGTTCAAGATACACAGCTTGTGTGATTTCCTCAGCTTGTAATTTAGTGATACCTCTAGGACCTGGTGAAGAATTTCTGGTGAAATCAGATTGAAGGACGATGCTGGGAAATGTAAGGAGTATTTAGTGAAGATCCACAGCTGGGGGCTGGATAAAAGAGACTGTAAGTCCCTCTCTTTCTATCTAGTGAAAGAGGAGAATCAGCATTACATCTGAATTGTATGGAAAACAGAAATATAAAAAGGAAAGGGTCTTGTGATCCTTCAAGTGTCATTGTGTGTGAACTCAGATGAAATGAGCCAAGGTTAGACTCCAGGCTGCAAAATTTTAACTGTGATGATAACTGGTCATTGGAATGAAAAGTACCATTTTATGGAATTATCAAAAAAGACTACAGTAAATTTCTTGCTATTGTTAACTCCTTAACTTTTATTTTTAAAAGGAAATAAAATGTAGTCTAGGCAGAAATTAGTTTAAGGGACTCCCTGGTACATAATTTGAGGGTAATCACAGCAGTCGTCTACAATGAGTTTACTATCTCTGAATCTATGTAGATGAGTCATCAGCTACAAAATTGCAAAGTTATTTGACTACAGCCAGAGGCTGTAGGAGTCTGTAATCTGTTTTTAACATTTCAAACTCTGTGAGAGCTAGAAGAGGCTGACTCTGAACTCACAGATCTATTTCAGTGAGTAGATAGCTCATGCTGAGATATTTTTTGGATAATTAGGTTGGAGTGTGTTATTCATTTATCTTAGATGTTTTCATAATAAATTTGAAATGTGTTCAATTTATTCCTTGATCATTTGGGGAAAATACAAAGTTTGAGAAAAGTCAATTTTTGACCAGTTTTGCTGACTCGTTAGTTTAATTAATCACAATATTTTTTAAAAAAATCAAATGCTGACTTCTGCAGAACTTTATTTTAGTGTCAGTGAAGGATCACGTTTAGCCTTTTTTCAACCCTGATTCATGACCCACTGAAATTTATAGGAGCCATTCATTAGCTATAATGAGCTTTGAAATGGGTCCCTTGTGAAACAGACTGCTCAGATGAGAACAGATGCAATCATATTTGGATTTTTAAACCTTACAGCTTGAATCTGAATTGTTTGCATTCAAGTCAAAGTGTGCTGACTTAGAAGAAGAGATAATTGTAACAGTTAGATGCATCTGCTTACTAACTTCTACTGATTGCTCTGCCATGAATTCCTCTTCTAAACAGATGCATAAATGGAATTCTGCAAGAGTTTGCCCTGGCTGTGTTATATTCAGTATTTTCATTAATGACCTAGATGGGAAGAAGAGTATGCTTATTAAATTTCCAGAAAATGTCAAGTTGAGAAAGACTGGATGCCGGAGGACAGGATTAGAATTCAAAATTACCTTGACTAACTGGATAAATTGTGTGAAAAAATAGGGCAATATTCAATAAGAACAAGTTCTAGGAACTAAACTCAGAAGGGAGTCACCAGTTGCAGCAATGCCATGCTGTTGCAAAACACCCTTCTGACATATGCTAGGCAGGAATAGAGATTACAAAGCATGGCAAATAATCCTTCTGCTCTGCTCAGCACTGCAAATGCCTCAGCCAGGGTATGCAACCTGGCTTTGGGCAAAAGACTTCAAGAAGGGTGTGTGCCAACTGGAAAATACCCAGCAGCAAACAATGATGAGCAGCAAAGATTATTTAGGTTAGATATCAGGGCAAAGCAGTCCTTTCAACAAGGAGAGTGAAGCAGAGGTTGCTGATGGTTAGGAATGGTCAGCACTGGATAGCTATTTGTGTCTGAGAAAGTTGAAGGTCTGCTTTAGACACTCCACCTGCAAGTCTAATAAATCCGTTAAGCGAGATTGAGCTGTGCTTATTCTAGGCTTTGTACACCACAGTGTGAATTAGTTATGGTTCAGTAAATGTTTTTAGAAGATAAGTATACCCGAAACTCAGAAGTGGGCCATGTCTGGCACAGAATGTTTAGAAGTGACTCAGTTATCAGTACTTTTGTATTTCAGCTAAGATAATTCTACATTAAAAAGATACACAGATCGTTTAGACACAAAATTTTTAACGATGTTTAGTACTTCAACAAATCTGAAAATGCATTTCTAATTTCTTAACCCATGATTGAGTCATAATACAAATGATTATTAAAGCATTTGCCATTCTCATTTCCTCCTCCATGTAGCTTCAATAATTCTATGTAACTTCAATAATTCTATGTAACTTCAATAATTCTATTATTTACATAATAAATGGAAACCAAAAACCCTACCATTTTCCAAATAATTGTAGTAATGGACTTTATTGAGCTGGATGCACTGAAGGATTTACCATCACAAGAGATTGAAATTCAAGCATTTATACAGACTGTTTTTCATGTGATTTGTCCAGTTTTTCAAGGACATGCGTTTTATTAACATTTTTCGATATTTTGGTATATGCTTGGCAGCTGTGGGATCGTGGGCATCTCCAAGAGAGGAAGCAGTCTTCTGTTATGGGTTGAGATTTCCTATTCCGGGCATTTAGCTCTGCAGGATACTTCATCAGTGAACAGATATTTTTTCCAAGAAATAAGCAGAAGGAAACTTATAAGGAAACCATGCAACTTTAAAGTTATTATATGCTGAAAACTGACTGATAAAACCAGTAAAAATTATTTTCCTTTCCAATTGTCCCTTAAAGAAGATCAATGTAGCCTTGAGGTTGTGTACCTACCCTTCATATTGCCACAATGTGTGCTAACCACTTTGTAAATTAACTTATCTACAAATGTGTAGATCAAGGAAAAAGAGATTGTGACAAATGAAAATTTGTCCCAATCCTTAAGCTTCTCTGTAAAATGTCACTATCATAGCAAATATTTTTTATCATATGTGCTCCTTATTAGGATTTCTCTTGTTATTAAGGTACTTTTAAGTTTGAAGTAGTTAGCAGTCATACAGATTTACACAAAGAGAAATTGAAACATGGGATGCAAACATTTGGGGTATCCAGGGATAGAACACAAATCTCTAAAGTCCACCTGTAGCAATTTAAATTGGGACTGAAAATGCTTAGAAAACTAAATAATAATTTAAATTTGAACAGAGCTGAGATGTAGCCTGAAAGCAGAAAAATATTTTACAGATTTTAATTTGTTTGATTTGTGCTTCCAAATCAGGTCCATCACTACAGTCCTTAGCACCAAGAGTTCAGTTTAATGATTTAAACCTCCTCTTACAAAAATTAACATAAAAACTAGAACAACAATTTAAGATTATGCAGCTAATTAATTATATCCGTCACTGTTAGTTCCAAGGGAGTCTGCTCAGTTGCATATTTTATGGAGGAGGAAAAGAAGGAGTAAGCACTTGAGTGAAAAGGTGAAAAATTGTCTGCAGCTACATTCATATTCAGCTCAATGTAAAAAGTGTGTATTTATTCTCTGAAGGCAAGAATACCGATCATGTTGAAAGACTCCCAGTCCTAAATAGGACCTAGGTACTGTGGAATAAAGCCTGTAAATCCAGCAGGGCAGACAACACCCTTTTGATACTAACTGGTCTCTTTTTTTTTTCCCTTCCCTTTCTGACAGCTCATTTCTAAAGAAGACCTCAAGCTACTGATGTTTTATGGCAATGTTTGTGCATTTGCTAAATTAAAATATGCTTCATGTCTTGCCATTACTGCTGGTGAATTCTTTTTATTTTTTTTTCATTGGTAACAGCTAGAAGAGTAACTGTGATTGGTGCTGGTCATGGGTGGTGAGTGGTTGCAATGCAGGTACCTCTGTTCTGGGCACAGGCAGGAGTTTGTTCCACCACCTGAGGAAAAATAAGAGAAGTTAAAATGTGTCTACATGGTCTGGCAAAAAGAGAAATGGGTTTGGAAGCCTCTGAAGGCAGCTCTGGATATGGGAATTCATGCAAGTTGAGATGGACAGGATCATTTCTGTGAGTCTGCAAAGCATCTCTGTGTAATGTCTGCCACTGACTAGCTAAGGAAAGAGAGTAGGTCTTTTGTAGATCTGCTTCACTGCACAGGTTGCACACATTTAGGATCACAGTACAATTGCTCTCACACTTGATAACCCTCTGCTGGCAAAAAGTGTTACTTTATTGACCCTTCCACCACAGGGATGGGAAGGGCACAGGCTGCTTCATGAAGTTGAGCCTAACAACCCAAATCAGTTGAGTTTAATTCAAATAGTCAATGTCTAATCCAAATAAAATGGAGATCTACAGAGGGCACAAAACAACACCGAATTAGATGATGATAGTATTTTATATGCTGGGATATATTGCCAAGAAGAAAACAGGCCTCTTTGCTTTTTTTCCCTAAGGTTAAGCAGCTGTGCTGTCTCTGTGTTGCAACTTCATCAGTTATGTCTTATGAATATCAGGTCTGAATTTTCAAGTTATGGACAAAACTTGAAGGGTTTGTCTGCCCAGAGAAATTTACTGCCAGAGTAATTTACTTTCTTCATGGATACACTTATTTCTTCCATCCCCATAGGGAATTAGAGCAGTATAGTTAAGTTGGTAAATTTTCCTATTTAGACAGGCCCAGACTTCTCAAGAAACACTGCTAAATTAAATATTTCTCCAGGGGGACTAGCAGATATATGCATATTTTCATCATGTTTTGGTTATACCTACATGCATAACAAACAAGTTTAAGAGACAAATACCTGCAGTTGTGTTACAAAGATGTTTTCTCATGCCATATTCTGCCAGGACTCATTTTTCCTGCAAACCTCAGCCCAGCTTTGAGCAGCATGACTCTGTGACCCTGGCCCAAATTTTGTGAAGCAAAAATCTTTTAGAGGAATATCTGCAAATCTTTTTCCTCCCAGAAAACCTAAGTCTAAACTGTGCAGTAGAGTTGTTAGAAGTGCAGTTAAAGTGTGAGTAGATGTCTACTGAGAGTTATTCTACCTTTTCTGCAGAAGTAGGAATAGAATCTGGTGGTAATCCCATTCTCCTGTTTTTCAGCTTAGATGTGTGCTGGAGAAATAGTTGTGTTTTTTTTTTTTTTTTTGTACTACATATGCATTGACAAAGTAACTTTAGACCAATGACAGAAGATGCATTAAAATTACTTTTTGTAATTTACTTCTAAATATATTCTTGGGCTAACAAACTATCTCACTGAAAGTCACAGGAATCTTTCTTTTACTTAGACTCTCTTGTAAAATAAAAAGTATAAGAAGTGCATATAGGCCCATGTGTCATCAGAAACTATGACTAAAGTGCTTCTCTATGTGAATTTAGGGCTTAAGTATCTTAACTAGAACAGGGCCACCCACTCAAGAAAACCTTTCTAGTGTTAGAATTGGGCCAGCCACACACTAATGAATGAACACCTTAATTTCTGTCATCTGCTCATACAAAGATCAGAAATTCTTGAGCCAGAGATCTGGCTCTCAAGGTCTAAAATCACATTCTAGAGCTTCTTGATGCTAAGCAAACTGATGACTGCCTGTCTTTTATTGGATTTTAAAGGCCTTTGGCATGAGTCAATAAACTATATTTTTAAAATTTAAATACCTGTCTTAGTTCAAACAAAAACCCCCAAAATACTCAGAAATTCTCCCCTATGTATTCTGAAAAAAAACCAAGGAGTTTTAAAAATATGGTTTGTACTCATGAATCATTTGAACTATTGGAATGTCACCTGAGAGTGGATGTGTCAAGATAAACTCTAAAAGAATACTGCTGTGAAAGAAGGCAGTGAGATATCTACTTCTATGAAAATGGCTGTTACCAGGCTTCAACAAGGTCTATGGTGGTTTAAAAAAATTCCTGAGCACTTAGTTTCAGCAGTTCATAAGAGCATCCTGGGCTTTGTTTTTCTTTTATGAGGATGTCTTTAATTTCTCTCCACTCAAGGACATTGATAAAGGGATGGAAAGGCAGTAAAGAATCACCAATTTGGGAAACATTGCCTGGTTGTGGAAGAAAAATTAGACATATAGCAACCTTAAACACACAAAATTACAATAAAGTAGAAACTATGCTAGTATACTAGTATTTTGAAACATAAGCATTTAAAAACCAGAAGAAAAGAACAAAAAAACCACAGAAAAAGTATTTTCAAACAGAAGTAAGCATAGAACTTGCACCAAGACCCTGCATTTGCCTTGCAGTGTATTAGCTGCACACGTCTGAACAAGGAGACAAAGTAATAACCAGACACAGCTGTGGGGTAACAGTGGAGTGACATAAAAAACATTCTGTACTTCCACTGTGGCAAGGGCAGAAATTACTGTTTCCACATGGAGTACCCACACTAGATCAAATTAATCTTGATCTCTTTATCTTTTCCCTTTTCTTGTACATTGCTAAGGAAGACTGTACATTTTTATACAAGACCTCAATATTTATGTTTTTTGAGGGCTTTCCTGGGGAAAATCACAGAGTGTTTTGCTTTACCTTGGAGAAGGCAAGTAAGGGTAGATGTTGAAAAACAACTGTCTGTTTGCCTGTCAAGCACATCTGCCATGATAACATGATTTTCTATGTTAGATATCAGCAACAGGAAATTCAAGAACAATCCTGGTGAACTGGAACACTTATAAGGACAGCAAGGCTCACAGGATGAGAGGATGTGAACACAAAAGTGCAAACAGTCTCCAAAATCCAAAGCCGTGGCAGTTGCTGAAGTTGAACCACCCTTTATTTAGTCTTCATCCTCCTCCCTGACACAGAGCACGAAAGCAGCATTTCATTTCTACTTATATCAACTGGAATTATTCCTCAGTAAAATTGGACCCACCCTGACCTGGTGGCAGTTAACCGTTCTGACGTGATGCAAACAGGGATAGCTTAATTGGAGTCTATGGAATCATGGTGAAGCAGAATGAAATAACAGCTTTCTTCCTCTCTATCTGCAACTTGCTGATAGTAATTTTTAAGATGGATAAGGAAAAATAAAACCTGTTTTCTTACAGAATACAGTATGAAACTTCCCTATGTTAGTAATAAGTAACAACAGTAATCACGCTCCCTGTAAAGCACTTGAGACTGGACAGTAGCTCTTGCACAGCTGTGGCACTGGTTAGATAAATCAATAAAATAATCAGTACAGCAAACTGCAGTCTTCTACAGTGCAACAGAAGAGAAGTGTTTTTCCCTTATCCACAGGTGTCAAGACATGATAGTGTGTCCAATTTCAACTTGAAGGGACAAGCCTTCTAGAATGAGGATATCTGAGTGAGAGAGATACACAAAAGAAATGTCACAGAGCTCTGAACTTCCATCAAATGTGCCCTTTTGAGATATGATCAACACCGCTTATGTGCTACTTTTATTCTGAAAAATAATAATTTCATGAAGTCATTTGTCTTAAAATGCTCATGTTGGATTAAGAATCTATTGCAGACATATGTTTTTAGGTAGCTCTGTCATACTTGGATGCCCTGAAGTATTATATTCACCAAAAGATTTCTGCAATATCCCTGAAATGCCGATGTGCGTGTAATGGTGACTAACTATTCTGAATAACCCTTATTAGCTGTTCTTCAGTTTCATTCTACTATAATCAGTCTTTAATTTTAGGTCTGAAGCTGTATTCTTAACACTTACAGGAAAAGAATTTGTTCAGAGTTTGCATGGAAAATAATGGCAAACTCAACAATATATGTCTATTTGTAGAGGAATGTGTGATGTCCTCCCCAAACTAAACAACTTGAAAACACTCACGTAGGCTGCAAAAATATAACTCTACCAGCCTCTGGGCCTTGAAACTCATCATATTTAAGTACCACACAAGTCATTTGTGGTCTGAGTGCCTGTTGTCTATGATTCCTTGAAAATCGTTCCAGGACATGGCAACTCTGCTATTTTTTAATGTAATGTAATACTATCAGATGTTCTTATCACCAGTAAAACTGCAGCATGAATAATACACTGTGTTGTATACTGGTTGTATACTGTACTGGACTGTATTACTGTAAGTGTAATTAAAACACTTCAGTTAAGTCATGTTTGATCTCTGCTTAATTTTTATAGATTATAAGACAACTGTGAAAAGGATGACATTTTCTGGTTATTGAAGACAACGGGGGCATACAGTAATTTTTTACTAGGCTGTTTCTGCTTTATTTTTTTTTTTTATTTTACTGGGTTTTGTGACATAAAGAAATTTTTACATCACAAAAAATTCTTGAAAACTACTATTTTTTTATCATGAGATTCTTAATAGCAAAGTTCATGACATGTCTAGCAAACTGTGTTTTTTTTAATCTTGCCTGATAGCAGATATTGGAGCAGATCTTACTTAATGTGATTTTCTATAGTAAAAGAATTAATGGGAAAAACAGATGTTTTCAGGAATGGGAGAGAAATACAGTATTACTTTAAAAGGATTATCAATTGTAATGCAGTTACTTTGAGGAAATAGAATGGGAAATAGGGAATTAAGCAGGGTATCTCACAGTAATGCAAAAATAATAAATACGAGGAGTTCTCCTGTATGGTTTATGACTGTGCATCAAGGATTTATTTCTCTCTCAGACAACTTCTCTGTAGATTCTGCCTCTTGGCAGCGACTGAAACAACAGAGACCACCTGTTTCTGCATTAACCCCACATGAAGAAAGTATCAAGGTGTTACCTCTGAGATACTGAATTCTAAAGCAGACCAGCAGAACAACATTGTTTTAGGTTAGTGACCAAAGTTTCAGAACAAATTGAATTTTTAGATTGCATGCAGAACAAAATCAAGCCCTTCCACCAAAAATACAGCTGAGCAGATGAGACTAGAAATAAACAATAACTCTTAATATTTACTCTCTAAACCTTTCAAATGAGGAAAAGAAGGGGAATGAATATTCCATAGTCCAAGAAATTATTTTATTTTCCAGGTAAAGTGTCACTTATTTATTTTGTATCCTGTAGTCTAATGAAAACTGACACATTTTGACACAATAATATATTTTGGCAAAAAACACTCCTATCTTTTTAGAAAGGAAACATGAAATTACATTGCTAAAATGTGCCTTCAAAGAGAATTCAGAAAACAGAAATTTTAAAAATGGCTTTGCTCCATTGTTTTGCTTCTGTTTTCAAAGGTGTAGGAGGCAAGGGGTTTATTTTGCTTTTTCAGACAACATACAGAAAGGTAAGTTCACCAAAGAGCTAGATTTGCCTCTGATATGCGTGGAAATTGGCAGCGTGTAGGCTTAAATGGCCTAAAGATGTTAGAGATATTACATACCCCGCTGTCCTCCTACAGAAGAAAGCAACATTACCCTGTACTCCTTCTCCATATATGCCTTGTGTTACATGAAGCTCATTCAAAATATTTGCCAAATCAATCTGCTGCCTGAGCTCTGCTTCCCAGCAACCATAGGATGCTGTGCTGTTTGTGAGCTCTAAATCTGGTGTTGTTCGAATGTCTGACTTACAAACCACGCTACAGTGGTCAGATTTATGCTGTAGAATGCTGTTTTTGCATATTTTCTCATTTTCCTGGAACACACCTAATCTAACATATTGCATACAGTTCTGGTGCCCCCAACATAGGAAGGACATGGAACTGTTGGAGCAAGTCCAGAGGAGGGCCGTGAAGCTGATAAGTGGACAGGAGCACTTCCCCAATGAAGACAGGCTGAGAAAGTTGGGGCTGTTCAGACTGGATATGACAAGGTTGCGTAGAGATCTCAGAGCAACCTTCCAGTGTCTGAAGGGTCCTTTGGGGAAGCTGGAGAGAGACCATTGGTTAGGAACTCTAGTGATAGGACATGGGGTAATGACTTCAAACTGAGAACAGGTGGCAGGGAGAAGTTCTTTGCTATGACAGTGGTGAGGCACTGGAACAGGTTGCCCAGAGAAGTTATGGATGCCCCATCCCTGGCAGGCCAGGCTGGATGAGACTCTGAGCACTGGTCTAATGGAAGACATCCCTGCCCATAGCAGGGCAGGTGGAACTAGATTATCTTTAAGGTCCTTCCACCCCAAACCATTCTATAATTTTATGATTGTATGATTATGCTAAACTCTTGATGGACACCCCAAAACTGAACATTGCACTCCAGGAGTGATCTTACAAGTGCTGTGTTGATCTTCTTCAGCTGGTGCAGTATTGTAAATGGTGCCCAGCATGTGGTAAGTCTTCATCATCAGAAGGTCATACCACCCAATTTACCATCCATCAGGATCTCTCAGGTCTTTCTCTGCAAAGGTGACCCCCAGCCAGACAGCTCCCAAACTCTTCTGCTACCTGGCATTACTTTTGGCCCAATTATGGCATCCTCACAAGGTCTCTGTCCATCCATTTCTTCAACCTATCTAGATCCCTCTGAATGATAGCCCTATTTTCTAGTATATTAATCCTTCTCACAGTTTCATACCATCTGAAAACCCAAGTCATTTTCAAGCTGAATATGTAGGTGAAAAGATAATAAAAGACATCGTCGTAGTGTAAACAGATTCAAATGACATACAAAACAACATTTTCCAGAATTTTTGTTTCCAATGACTAGTCCAGATTAAGATATTCTTGTCACGGGATTGACTTGGTAAGTGCTGATGAGAGGCCCTCCATGATACTGGCCCAATGTGGCAGAAGGCTGGAGCACTCGAGGGTCAGGGTCACTGGTGCTGGCTTGGAAAGGCTGCCTCATCCTCTGGCGGCAAAAAAAGGAGGAATAAAATTATTGCTTATCCTAATTCTCCTTTTAAAACAACATTGCCAACACCAGAGGACAAATGAGGACAAAAAGTGGATTTCATAAGCTTTCATTTTAATAATCAGCTACTAAAACCACATTCCTGCACACCAGTGGCCTCTCTCTTGCTTTGTGATGCGCTCCGTCCACTAATGCAATTCTCTTCCCTGGCTCTGCGTGGTCATATTATGCCAATATGCATATCTGTCTGGAACAAGATATGTTTGTGTTTAGCACTTAACCCTTTTTAATATGGCAAACTTCTGTTCCAGGCACTCCCCCTCTTGAGGAGCTATTTAAATTTTTTGATCATCTGCCCTTCAGATGTCTCACCTACATTGCCAATATCTTCCCAGACATTACTAGCTTACATGATTAGGCACAACAAGAGTAAATACATTTTACTGCCAGAAGTTTGACACCAGAATCAGACAGGATCCAAAAATGTGTCATCCACTGAAAGGCTTTGGATAAAAATGCAGAGAATGCCTAGACTTTCAGTTTTTCAGTTTAAAATAAATATCTTTCTACATATTTTACTAATTACTACAAAATGCAAAGTGGTAAGGGGACAGAAGGGATGCCTGAAGAGAGGATAAATAACCACTGACAAGCTGAGAAAGTTATTTTAGGTGGTTTCAATTTAACTGTAAGTTTCTTAGCAATGCATGTTTCATATTTTCCTGAAAAATGTTCAAATCCTTTTCTCCAGCCTCAATTTATTAGTGTGCTTGACACACTATGTGGTATTAAGAAAAATTCCAGGCATGTCATGCCTTTTGTAAGTGCAACTATACTGGGATCATGGTTGTAGTGGATTTAGAAAGTTGTACCATCACATCCGAGACGAACAAGGTCTCCTCTTCTCCAGATTAAACAACACCAGCTTTCAGCCACTCCTTGTAAGACTTGTGCTTCCCCAAGTCCTTGAAGAGTAGGCCCTTCCCCAGCTCCACTGCCCTTCTCTGGACACTCTCCAGCGCCTCAATGTCTTTTTTTTGTCGTGAAGGGCCCAAAACTGATCTCAGGATTCAAGGTGTGGCCTCACCAGCGCTGAGTACAGAGGGACAATCACTGCCCTGGTCCTGCTGGCCACACCATTGCTGATGCAAGCCAGGATACCATTGGCCTTCAGGGCCATCTGGACACACTGTTGGCTAATATCCAGCCGGCTGTCAGCCAGCACCCTGATGTTGCTTCCTGTTGAGCATCTCTCAAGCCACTCTTCCCCCAGCCTGTCGTGCCGCCTGGGGGTTGCTGTGACCTGAGTGCAGGACCCTGAACTCCTTGAATGTCATGCAGTTGTCTTCAGCCCACCAATCCAGCCCATCAAAGGTCTCCCTTCAGAGCTTTCCTACCCTCCAGCAGATTAACACTCCCACCTAACTTGGTGTCAGCTGCGAACTGACTGAGGGTGAGCTCAAACCACTCAGCCAGATCATTGACACAGGTATAAAACAGGACTGAGCCAACACTGAGCCCTAGGGAACCCCAAGAGCAGCTGTGCCAGCTGTGTTTAGCTCCATGCACCACCACTCTCTGGCCAGGCCAGCCAGTTTTCCACCCAGCAACGACTACACCCATCCAAGCCACGAGCAGCCAGTTTCTCCAGGAGAATGCTGTGGGATGTGGTGCCAAATGCTTTACCAAAGTCTAGGTAGGCAGCATCTTTCCCTCATCTGCTGAGTGGGTCACCCCATCGTAGAAGGAGATCAGGTTGGTCAACAGGCCCTGCCTTTTGTAAACCGGCGCTGACCGGGCCTGATTCCCTGGTTGTCCTGCACGTGCTGTGAGACGGCACTCAGGATGATGTGCTCCATGACTTTCCCTGGTACTGAGATCAGGCTGAAAGGGATCTGCTCTATGAGTTTCTCTGGTAGTGACATCAGGCTGACAGGGATCTGCTCCATGACCTTCCCTGGTACTGAGATCAGGCTGAAAGGGATCTGCTCCATGACCTTCCCTGGTAGTGAGATCAGGCTGACAGGGATCTGCTCCATGACCTTCCCTGGTACTGAGAACAGGCTGACAGGGATCTGCTCCATGACCTGCCTTGGTACTGAGAACAGGCTGACAGGGATCTGCTCCATGACCTGCCTTGGTACTGAGATCAGGCTGACAGGGATCTGCTCCATGACCTTCCCTGGTAGTGAGATCAGGCTGACAGGCCTGTAGTTCCCCAGATCATCCTTCTGACCTCTCTTGCAGAAGGACACTACATTTGCTAATTTCCAATCAGCTGTCAACCAGGACTGTTGGTAAATGATTGAAAATGGCATGGCTTTTTTTTTGCCAGATCCCTCATTACTCTTGCATCCCATCTGGACCCACACACTTGTGGGTGCCTAATTGGCATAACAGGCATAATCCTTTCTTCTTTCTTCCCCATCACTAACTTCCAGCTCTGGGAGCTGGGTAACCTGAGAACAACTTGTTTTGGTATTAAAGACTGAGGCAAAGAAGTCATTAAGTACCTTAGTCTTTTCCTTATCCCCAGATGCTTCGCTACCCTCGGCATCCAGCAAAAGATTGAGCTGCTCCTTAGCTCTCCTTTTGTAGCCAAAGTATTTAGAGAATTTTTTTTGTTTCTTCAACCACAGTGGCTAAATTGAGTTCCAATTTTATCCAAAAGGCTGTTGCTGAAATAGGAGCTGAAGTATTTTGAGAAAGTCTCTAGAGTTTTAAAGAATACAGATATAAACTAGAATTTATTTCCTTCTACTCAGAAGGCAATTTATCTTTGTGACAGTGAAATATTTTCCAAGATGTGAAGGGAGGTGTAAATCTGCACATTCTTAATAAACACATTTATGTTTATTAATTTATATGGCTTGCCTGAAAACACCCTTCACAGTCAGTCTCACATGAATAATTAGATACACCCTCAACCTGAGTCCTTCAGTGCAGGGGAAATACAGAAAATCAATCCTGAATCCTTAACAGCACCTACCTATCTCAACACTATCCTAAGTATTTCTGAAATACTCACTATTTAGAAGCGTAACTCACTTGAGAAAATTCATCATCTCCATTTGGAGAGTCAGGGAGTTCCAAAAATGAGACAGCTTCACTAGTAGATGTGGTTCATACATGCAGGAAGATCCTGTGCACAGTAAGATGCACCTCACACAGACTGCATGCACAAATGGAAACACAGATAATATTTGCTAATCTCTTGTATTGCTTTCACTAGGGAACCTGTATAAGATGTGATGAATCCAGGTGCAAATGGCTGCTTGGTGAAAACCTGAAAATACATTATTTAGTACAGAGCACCTATAAGTACAGATCCACTCTTGTGAAACACATCCAGACTGTGAAAAGTCAGCTGGAGTACTGCATCCGACTCCAGAGTCCCCAGACATGAAAGACATGGATGCATTGGAGAAGATCCAGAGAAGGGCCACACAAACAACCACAAAACTAGAACATGTTTCCTATGAGGACAGGCTGAGAGAGCTGGGGCTGTTCAGACTGGAGAAGAGAAAGTTCTGGGGAGACCTTACGGCAAACTTTCAATACTTAAAGGGGCCTTACAAGAAAGATGAGGACAAACTTTTTAGTAGGGTCTGTAGCTACAAGACAAGGCATAATGATTTTAAACTAAAAGAGGGTAGATTAAGACTAGATACAAGGAAGAGGTTTCTTACATTGAGGGTAGGAAAACACTGGAACAGATTGCTCAGATTAGTGGTGGATGCCTCATCCCTGGAAATATTCAAGGTCAGGTTGAAAGGCTCTGAAGAACCAGATCTAGTTGAAGATGTCTCTGCTCAGTGCAGGGTCTAGATGACCATTTAAAGGTCCCTTCCAACACAAACTATTGTATGATTCTATAATTCTATAATCCCCTGACTCTGTCCTGACCTCATATCACCAAAGCCACCCATCACTTGAAGAAGGAGGAAAAAAACTTTCTGGAATCTTTAAAAACAGCATCCTTCAAGCAAGGCATCTGGGCAATATTGCTAACAACCTATCACTCCATCAATATGCCTTGAGACCTGATCTGTCAGTTTATTCCTGACAGTTTTAGTTAGAGGTCAGTTACTCTGAACACTTCTGCTTCTAAGAAATCAACAGGGACTTGGTCTCAATCTGCTTCAGGTACCCAAAGGAAAAGAGACATTTCTTTCATATAAAAAAGCAGAATATTTGCAGAATGAAGACACAGAACTACAAAAATAAATGTTGTTTTCAACTGTTTTTAACAGGTCAGCATTTAACCTCTGATCTCCCAAATGTAACATGTTTCCCACATAAGAATTGCCTAAATATGAGAAATGATGGTCACCAGAATTATTACAGCTAGCTACAAAAGGGCTAGCAAATGGCAATGTATGATGCCATATGGTCTGTATTTCTTCTGCATTATTTTATTTCACTTTCAAATTGGTATTGAAGGCTGTTTCCTCCCTAAGAAACCTCTGTGCTTATCTACACCAGAAAGATTTTTGCTAGCTTTTCCCTCCTCCTTTTTGCTTCTGAGGAGTTTATGAATTGTCCTATTCTTTGAGGTTATATGACTGGGAATGAAGGGAATGTGCCTCTGCATCCCCCAGGGTTACATGCGTTGTCTCTATGTTTGCTGACTGTGTTTCACTTGTGTCTTGTAACTTTCTTGTGGATTTTTTGAGTTTTAACATTCTCTTTATCAAAAATAAAGTTGATGTCCCCTCCAACTGATTGACAATATTATAAAGTTTGTATAAAGTATATATATGTAAAATATTACAGTTTTTTGGCCATTTGTATTACTGTGCTTATACTGTGCTGTCATCATTGTGGTAGCACAAAGAGCTTCCTTTATAGGATGTCACTGTGACAAGTATTGCGCAGAAAAAAGGGGAAGAATGCTGTAAAAAACCACATCCTTACAAGGCCACATGCTTAAATTTAAATTCTGAAGATCGAGAGTGGCACTGACTTGCCTTCCCTAATGCCTGCAAGTCTCTTTTCATCCTGATTGCCCGTGGAACTTACATCATCTATGCACTTACAGCATTCCTGTGAAAGGAAGCAAAGATGCTATGGAAAAGATCAGCAGTTATACATATATAAAGGAGACAATGACAGAAATACCAAAGGTAGAGATGTTTTATATTGCAGCTCCAAGTCTTGTGCCAGTAAGCTATAATCAGGAAATTAAAGAAAAAATAGTTTATCACTGAGTGCTAAATATTAATTCAAAATCTCATCCTCTAGATCACAGCAAGAACGATAAAAGAGTTGTGAAATGAAGAGGAGAAAAATAAGAGGCCATGAACATGTCATGGAAGTCATTCTCCATGGCCTCATCTCCCCTGACAGAAATGTGTATTGCAATCTGTCAACCAGGCAGTGACCATTTTTTAAAACACTCTCCCAGGCTGCGTGCATCTGTAGTCTGTGTGCACAGAACTGCTGGTCACACAGAGCTGGAAGTGATTGGTTTGGAGCACAGAGTCACACTGCCCTTGTTAGGACACTTTGAGATGACACAATTTCTCTTCTCCCACTCTAGCTTTGTATTTTAACTCCAGAAAAGTAACCTATTCCAGAATTTCATATTGTCAGTTCAGTACATGATTTTATGTTTATCAGTTCAGACTGGAATACAGAATTAAAGATACGGAAAATTATGTCAATTTTTAGTCTGGCAGCTGAACCACAAAATAAGGAAATTACATATAGCTCAAAATCAGTCCAAATCAAAAAATCAGTGTATTTTTCAGTTATTAAAAAAAGCTAATGTCTATAAACCCAAAGTTCTTTTTTTTCCTTCTTTAAATACTCAGCTCTCTTTGGGTCATATTCTAAAAGCTGAAGCTCAGCTTGAACTGAAAATACTGTTTTGAAACAGAAAGTTTCAGCTTGAAAATAACAAAATAAAATGTTTTGCCTTCTGCAAATTCCTGTCTTCTCTTTTCTGTCTCTTGATGAATTTAAGAATTTTTTTTTGATTCTTGAGAAATGTGACCGTATGGGCAGATTTAATTTTTTTTTTTTTTTTTTAAATCTGCTACCTGTCTGGGATTGGTTCCTGTAACAGTTCACCTGGAACACATTCATTCATGTATTCTATCTCCCTCCTTCTCACTGATTGGTTCTTTTTTTGGAACCGGGCTAGTCTGAATTCTTGTGTTCAGGTACCCTTAAACTTTGAAGAACCTTGCAGTTTCGCATCTCTCACTGTTGCCTGACCTCTTAATTCAAGATCTGAGAAGACTCAAGCTTTTGAAAAGTTGTGGTTCAAACTTAACTTCGCAGCTTGATGAGTGTTACCTCTTCAGCCTTCGAGTTTAGAATTTGACTGAAACACATGCAGTTTACATTAATTTCTTGCAAGTACACTTTGGGTTCACTTGGATTACTTCCCCTCCTGTCTAAAATCTGCCTCTTTTTCTCTCCCTAGTGTGACTCATTGCTTGCTTTGCTATGCTTCACCATAGAAATATGCACTCTGTAGTAAATTTGATGTGTGATATCCTTTAAGACTGACCCATAGTTAATGTCAAGGTAAAACTGACACAGAAATGTCATAAACAGACACGGGCTAAGATTTTTTTTCTCTTTCTCTGGCTAACTTGTCCCCAGAGGTCCAGTAATTTTTTTTTATAAAGTGGGGGTTTTCATATATGAACAGACTTAAGGAGCAAAGGCAGAGAAAGAAGAAAAGAGATTATTCAGCATGTAAGAGGCCTCTTCTCTCCTTCCCACACTGTTAATATTAACAAAGTCTTCAATGTCTGCAAATGCATCTGTTTGCACGTGAAAAAACTATGACAAGGATTAGTTCAACAGTGCTCTTGCTAATTAGTATGAACACTTACATGCAAATCAAAATAACTATCAGTTTGTGCATGCAATTACTTGATTTATGCATGCAAACGTCCAGCTGAGGCCAGATCTTAACCTGTTGTGAACTGGGATAACTGCACAGGCTTCAGTCAAACTATGGTGGTTCATATTTGCTACAGAATATTTCCATGGGTTTTTTTCAGGCAATTTTCATTCTCATGGAATTATAGACACAGTTATAGACTTGCTTAAAAAAGTTGAGATTTTGCACTCCTAGTAAAGACAGTGTCTGACTCTAATGATGGCCTGGATTTTGCATTGCCTACGAGTTCTATGTGCAGAAGCTCCTCTTTCTCCCTATGAGCTCAGCTATGCCCTATAACCTGCAGTCTGTTTCCAAGGCTGGAGTGAATGCAACTGCAAAATGAAGATCTGGAAAAGGCTTAATTTTTCAAATACTTGTCCAGCTTAAGCTCTACTCTAACAGTGAGCAGGCTATTTTGATGTAGATGTTGATTCCTTCTGAGACTATTTCCATTGTGTCACTATGGGCCATGTTTCATTTGATTAGAGAATGTTGTGGTCCAAATGACATCATCGTGGTCTGAAAAATGTGTTTTTGAGGTTTTTCTAGGTTTTTAGCCTTCTAGAGGTTTAAAGAAGGAGTTTCAAAATCATTGCTAAAAGCTTTCCAGTGGATGTATTGCAGAGCTCACAAAATATAAAATGTCATTTTTCTTGACATGAGATAAGATTGGTCTGACCCTAAAAAACACAGAGAGGCTCCATTGGCTCTGCTGGGTGGAGAAGCAGGCCTTTTAAACAAAAGTCAGTTACAAAATAATCAGAATATTATATAAGCTCTCATTTGAGGGTCAGCTGTAGCCGATAATTTGGTTATGGCAAATACTGCTGGGCAATAGATACACAGGAATTCTCCCTCTTCAACCATTCCATTCCAAGTATGCACCCTAATTTGCTTCCCTGGTCACATTTGTAAGCACAGTCATTCCCACCCAGGGAAGTTCATGTCACTGGTGTACCATGCACACCTTGGGAATGGTTTTCTGTAAAGTGACCCTGAAATAACCTGCTGAACCTGGCATTGGGATGGCCAGAAATGAGCCCCCAGAATAATCGTGAGTACTGGGATACAAGATAAAGAGACATACTGGTAATTCTGGACAAAAATTATTACTTTCAGCCAGATTTGCTTGATTGATCTTACCTAATAAATTTGACAGAAGTAAAGATGAAAGGAGCAGCATGGAAAGCAGGCAGGGACAACAGCCTCAGAGACATATAAAGAGTGAAGTCCAGGACACACAGCCAGAAATGTGGGGAAATGCCTCCTATTTCCTCAAGCAAAGTCCAGGTTCAAAGAGACTTGTGGCTGTGATACTCAGAAACCCTGAAAAAATTTGGATTCTCTGCAGTGAGATTTTTTCAGTAGCAACATGCAGACAAGACCTGGGTAATAATCAATTTGACCTTCTAAAAGATCTGATGGAGGCAATGTTAGCATCCAGAGGTGACTAAATATATCTTTCTGCTCCCTGGCAAATGAAACAGCTATTTTGTCCATGAGCTCTGCTTCTTAAAATTACTACTTGATTTACAGCTGTTAAGTCATTTTAAGGACCTGATTAATCATTTGCTCTTGGCAGGCAGAGTTACAGCTGCTAAAAATAAGAAACAATGTCTTGTGTCTTAATCACCAAAATGGGGATTGTGGCCAAACAGTGGAGATTCTTGCAAACTTTCTGGGCACATATATGTATGATGTATGTTGGGGACACATGTACAAACACTTACTGCAACAAGTTTGGTTAGTTGAGCCAGTTATTAAAAGGAAGCTGAACTCCATTCCCAACCCATTTTAGTGCCATGATTGGTCAGGGAAATTGTGTGAGAAGACAGCATTCAGTTGTGGGTGTACCTAGCAAAGGTCTCCTCTGAGACTGGCAGGTACACCAAAAGGTAGGTAGGTAGGTAGCAAAAGCTTCAAGTACCATTTTTTTACCACTGAACTGGATACAATAAAATTGAACTGGACAACAGTGAAATGTAAATAGAATTATTTACTAATAGTTTGGTTTTTGTTTTCAGTAGTGTGCTTGACAACAAGTCACTAAAATAAGACTTTAAATTCTATACACCTGAGCAATGTTAGCAGAATTTCTACCACTTTCCTATAATGAAATCCTTGCAAAAAAGTAACTGTGTGTATACTATATTTCCCTTCTGCACTTGTAGGCATTCTGCCATTTTTACATACTCTATATAGGTTATTGTAGTAGCCTTTAGGAATAGAATATTACAGCTAAAGGGACTGGATAAAGACAGTTGCATAGTCAAACACTTCCTTGCCTCTTATGTCAAGAAGAATAGAAACTGCTTTTTCTAAATCTTATTCTATTAAACCTGAGAATTATCTGCAAGACTTCAGTGATTAGCAAAGAATTACTAATGTAATAGAAAAAACATTTGGTTCCGAGTCCCCTAATTATCATTCTTTATGTACAAAAAAAAAAAAACCTAGCAAAAAAATAATACTGATTTAATACTCACTGAGGAGTGCTGCAGTTCATGAATTTTATACAATTCTCAGTCACAGTCTTGATAGTGGAATAGAGAAAGGAAGAAAATACTGTATGAGTGAAAATTTCCAAATTGAGAATGAACACTCAGTATAAAATTTTTCGAAGCATTTGTGTTGCAAACCCTGTAAAAGACATTGGGTTCTAATGTGCATTTTGAAAGAACATCATCAGTGTGACAATATGGACTTCATTAGCTCCAGCTTCAACTGCAGAAATAAATTTGTGTTGAAGACACAGTCTAACCTCTCTATAACAAATCACCACTGAGCTCAGATAAATATTTATGATTTCAAACTGTTCAGGGTAATAGGGTTTGGCTGTTTGCTGCATTAGAAAAAATGGGGAAACTTGCAATTTGAATTAAAGATTTATATATAGTACTTTTATGGAAATTGTTTCCCACTCATCAATATTTAGATGAAATCTTAAAAAGGAAGCTCAAATTAAATGAGAATGGAAATAAAAAGAATATTTCTAGATCATGTACAACATGTATCAGGGAAATTTTTTTGTAGGTTTATATTAAGATTAATTTTGCTTTTTTTTCCTTACAGACTGATCAATAAAATTAGTTCTCTCTTGCTGAGTGAACTCTTATGAGACTCACTGCTACGAGAATTAAAGCAGGATGTTCTGCTGAAAGTTAGGATACTGATTTGGGAAACAGATTATGTTTACATAGAGTATTTCCACAGGAAAAAAAGCAATAGAAACAGAAATAGATTTTATGTAGCTTTGTTAAAAATATGCAGTCATTATAGTTTTGTTTAGACCTCACAAGAATATTTTGGGCTTATCTACACTGAGTATATGTATTTAAAATACACTTAGATATACATATAAGTACATATTTCGGTCACATGCAGGAAATTTTTTATGCACATTTTTTTTGTATTATACTTTTAAGGTTTCCTGACCATGGCTTTCACTGCCCTAAGAGAGATTGTCTTACTGCCAGTTTTCAGCTTCTCACTCCTGGATCATCAGTCTTCTCTATTTTATAAGTATCTGGGCATCCTGGTGGACCACAAGGTGGGCATGATGAGCAGTGCGCCCCTCAGCAAAGAGGGCACCAGCACAGGGGATATGATTAGTGATTAGTGAAGGAGTCTAGTCAGAAGGTGGACAGAGGCAATTATTCTGCTTTGTTCAGGAACTGGGAGTGTGTGAGGAGCTGCCAAACCCTGGGCTTCCCACTGCAAACAAAAAAAGACATTGACATTCTTCAAGTGAGCAGCACAGAAGGCTACGAAGACAAAGGCTCTGGAACACTCTGTATGAGAAGCTACTGAGATGCTGAGGGAAATCGTGCTCAGTTTGGAGAAACCAAGTACAATGATTGTTGTCTCCAACTGGGTAATGGGAAGATCCAGAGGAGCTGGTGCCACATTCTTCTTAGGGGTGAATAGAAAAAGGATGATGGGCAGAAGATTCCAACTACACAAAGGAAACACTGAATAATAGGAGCGCAGTATTCACAGGGGAGTGGCCAAGCAGTATCTCAGACTGTCCAGAGGGGCTCTAGGGCTGGTTTGCCAGCTCTAGGGCTATTCAGGAGTGTGTTCAAGAGCCCTGAGTAACCTGACCTCGTTTCACAGTTCTCTCTGCTTTGAGCAAGGGTTGGATCAAATAAAATCACACAGCAGTTTAGGACTCGGGCTGCGAGCCTCTCTGTTGAGAAATACTTCTGTTTGCACTAGGGGATGCTAGAAAAAGGAATGATTCAGCAGTGTAAACACAACAACTGGAAGTTGGAGAGTCCAAGAATTCACTTTTAGGGGAAAGTAAAATGAGCAAAAGACTCTTATGTTCCTGAGACATAGCAAAGTGTACTCCTGGGAAAACGTATTCTCAAATATACTATAAAAGTTCAGTCATTAATTCGTCATGCTTTGTAAATGGGAAATGTGCCACATATGTGCTAGGACTTAATATAACAGTGAAAAACTATGTCAAGAACAAGTATTTTGAGTAGTAGAACCCATTCATTCTTTTCCTGAATGAAGCAGGACCACATTCAGGACCATTTTGGAGATCAGTCATATCCTTTCTAAGCTGGGGGATTAAAGACCAGGGAAGTTATGGCAATAATGTTTAGCAATCAGTCTAAGAAACATCTCTAACTGGTATTTCCTTGTGTCATGGATAATCAAAGACCGTTAAAGGTACTTACTTGTCACTTTACTGAATTTATTTTTTCAATTTATTTCTGGTAATAAAGGTAATTACTTTACACCTTCAGCAAGTGTGATGCAAAGCAGGCGACCAGGCCACTTTCGAATTGTGGCCAGTGCTCACAGACCTGTAAATGATCCTTCATACTTTAATTTTATTAGCTTCCAAAATAAGAAATCCAAAAATAGTTTGAAATTACAGTTATTTCTACATTTTTAGGATAAACTGCTCTTAGTGTTGTCTTCAGCTGCAGGAGGGATCAAACAGAAGAATCCTGAGGCAGCAGAGAACAAGGGTGAGGATACAGGTATGAATCATTTCATAATGCTGCCTCAGAACCACAAATAACAACAGAATCCAACCTTATTAAATGTGCTGTGTCACTGACACTAATTTTAGAAAAAGGAAACCGTCCTCCAGATCAGTACCGAAATAGTCCTTGACGTGTTCTTCTGAAGAAGTGATGTTAGTGTGAAGGGGGAAGTGGTTTGCAGGAGCTCTCACCAGCTGTCATAAGTTCACAGAACCTTGCTGGTCAGAAGGAAACTCCAGAGATCATCCAGCACACTCTGCACTCAGAGCTTTCTGCCTGGGGCCTCACTGCTTGAGTCTTCACCAGCTCCAAGGATGGGGAGCCCACAAGCAGTACACTGCTTGACAAATATTTATCCTTTCCTTGTTAGGTGTTTTAGTTTAGGGTTCAGTGAGATCCCTGGACCTTTTAGCCTGTGTTGTTCATTACTGTCTGAGGGGTTTATTCTTCATCTTCTAATTATGGAGCATGAATTCCCTTTTGCTCTATTTGGCTTCAAACTGTTGATGCTTGATCCAACCTTAGGATCCTCTATGGTCACTAGTTCATCTAGAAACATCCATTCAAACTAATTCAAGGAGGATAAGACAAGAAAAAAATCCAATCAGTCAGAAATGTAATGTGTTGGTCACTGAAGCTCTGAAAAGTGTGCTGATTTCTCTTTGTAGTTTCACATAAGTACTCCAGTATTCAGTTTTAGATTTATTAATCTCACCAAATCAGCCTTACTTCTAAAAGCTATATCTTATGGGTCTTGGTGGTCTTAGATGTCTTTTCCAACCTAACAATTCTATGATTCTATGTAACATTATAAAACTTTCCCTTATTCATTAGGAATCCACATACAAATCTACAGTATAGAATAAAAAAGGCAAAGGTTTTTTAAAGTTCTAGGAAAAAAGTACTTTTTTTCCCTCAATGGGATTCATTCTGTGTGACTTTGAAAGGTTCCTGCAAGTATTCATTGACTACAATGATGTAATAATTACTTTGCACCTTACCAAGTTTGCAAGCAAACAATAGATTCTTGTATCAATTGACAATTTTTAATTCCATTTTCTGGAATTTTGTCAAATTCTCGATGAAATGCTTTTGGTGGCTGCTGCAATTCACAAGTACATTTTTGTCAGTGTCTACAGTCTACCAAAGCTAACATTAAGTCAAGTAGAGCCAGATTTCACCCTTAAAATTTTTCACTCATTTTCTTTTTGAGTCTTTCTAGTTTTAGCCACCTTTTCCCTCACAGTTTTAATTCTAGACAGTATGCCTGGCCAGGGCACACTGACAGCAATGGCAGAACCACACCTGTCAAGTACTTCCATTTGTACCTTTCATTTTGCTGTTGGAGGTAGATCAGTATGGAAAAAGGGTCCAAATTGTTAATATTTCTTCACAAAATAAAAAAAAAAAGAGGGAATGTTTTTTGTGCCTTCTTGATTTTGCTTTGGCTCCTATGTACATATAGGGCTCAGAATTAGAGCCTCAGCTACTGCACTTGTATTTACAGCTCACTCTGAACAGTGGAAACCTTCACCCACACTTCTAACTGAGACTACAGGCAAAACTTTTGCAGAAGATTGCAGAGAAATGAGATAAAGAGGTGCAATCTTATTTGGAGGTGAGTTGATTTTGGTATCTCAGTACCAGGCAGCAGAGACAGCAGAGCACCAAGGGGTTTTCCTGATGACGGCCATGATGTAGCTGTTAGGTCTGTGTGTCCACGTCTGTGTGTGTCACTTCAAAGCACATGGCAGATTATGCTTGAATCATGGATCCTTTTGTATTTTGAAGGTCATCTGAGCCATTCAGAAATTAGCGGAGTCACAGTGGTGACTCTGCTAACTTCTGAATGGCTCAGATGACCTTCAACCAGCATTTGTAAAATTGCTGTGTGACAAATGTATCTATGCATGATCATATTTCCAGCTCCCATATCTAAAATATGGCTCAGTAGGGATTTGATCCATGATATATCCAGCCTGCATGCTGTGTTTATGCAAGTAATAAAAGCAATGAAAATCAACGTACCTGTGAGGTTACAAGTGAGTAATATGGCTCCTTTTTCTCCATCAGCACTATGTGCATTCCCATTTCAACCACTGTGCCATCCACAGTGCCCACTGTTACAGCCACAGTCTGAGCAGTGGAGAGCCAATGAGCAATAATAAGAGTAGTTTGACCTTGTGTAGCCTGTAGACAAAACACCAAACTGTAATTCATGTCCCCTGTTGTTGGTAGTTTGGAGTAATTCCTCTAATTTGTCGTATTGATACTGCTGTTACATCCCATTGATCCCATATGCTGAATATCTGTATAATCCATGATTCTCTCCCAGCTAACTTAAATGACAACTTGCTCCTTTCCCTGGCAGACTGAAGTCATCACCTGTTCTCTCTTTTGGCTTATTGTCTGCTCCTGCTTTTCTTGGAGTGTGTTTTTTAAAATACTGTTGGAAAGCCCAGCCAAGACGTACAAAGTTGGGAGCATTTCCACAGAGAATGGTTCACTGTCGAGGGACATATCTGCTCCCAGTGTCTCACAAATTCTAACTGCATGACACCAGTTATATTTGCCACTGCTGCTAAATGTTGCTCAGCATTATCTGGCTGAAGGCAATCTGTTTGCCTTAAATAGGCAGTTTTGGGCTTCCTCTTGTCACACAAAAAATATAGAGGTTATAATTTGGTAATTTATGGAGGAAAGCTATTCACTTCACAAAAGCGCAAATGACGAATTTTCAGGAGTAAACAGACTAGTTCCAGCAGACTGCCTATACAACCAAAGAAGAGAGACAAAGACCTTTTCCAAAATGCATCTTACTCAGTTTTCTCACCTAATGAACTGTTGGGAATTAAACACTCCTTCCAGTTAAACTGTCTGGAGTGTTGCGGTGAGGGTTCCTCCTGTCTTAGGTCCATGGTGCCAGCCCAGCCCCCAGCTAGATGAGCCAGGTGGAAATCATTATTGCAGTGGTGGTGAGGTGGAAGAGATGAGAATATTGTCACAGAAGAACAGTAGGCAGCTTTTTGCCCTGAATGGGAAATAATCCTTGTCCTTGTACAAACCTGTCAAGGAAAATGATAACTATCACTTATATCTTCTCTCTGAATTTAAATTAAATTCATGATTGGAGAAAAGAAAAATGAGAGACATATCAATGACAAAGAAGTTACTTTTTCTAGTCCAATGTGAGCTAGCAATGTCTCACCTATCTCTAGAGCAGATGCAAAGTTATCTAGTAAGAGAATTTTGGGATTGCACACTAAAGCTCCGTCAATGGCCATTTCTGGTTTCTGACCGCTGATTTCTGCAGATTTCTTCTTTCAACAAAAGAAGCACCTTTTGAGAAAAAGGGTATAAGATCTATCACTTTTTGCACTGTAAACAAATAATGTCTAATAGGACATAATTGAGCATTAAGATAAATGGCAAGATCCCCTTGGAGTCTGCAAAGTTCAGGCTGCAAAGGAATGGGATCAAAAATTAATGTTTTCTTGCTATGTGATATTTTCCTCCTAGAAACTGAGTATCAGTGAAAATCCACCCTAATTCAGGGTGTTTTCCCACTGGCAAAACTCCTCATGGATGAGCAGGTCTCCTGGCAGCAGCAGCAGCAGCAGCAGCAACATTAATGAGCTTTAAGTCTCTTGGGTGCAACACCTTGATGAAGCAGGGCACTGGGCTTTCAAAAACAGATTTTGAGAGCTGCATTTTCTATTTTCGACACAAGGTGGCTGCAGAAAATCAGTTTGTGGTTTAAATTCATACACACACCCCCTATCCCTCTGTGTTTTACTGGATTTGCAGGGAGGCAGATGTAATCCACTTGGGAGTGGCATATAGCTCTCTTTTCCACCCTGATGTCCCTCCAACATTTCTACTGCCTTTACATTCACTCAGCCACTCTGTAGCTTTGGACTTTTGGTTCTTATTACCTGGCTGATCCTAATTTCTCTATTCCCAGTGTGCATGTAAACACCTTCATTTTAATTTCATTGCATTTACAGAAAAGTTAGAGATAAACTAACTGGTTTACAGACAAGCACAAAAACCTCCACTACACACATGACAAAACCCCCAGCTCCTATTTATTCAGTACTGAACTTCATTTCAATTTATTTCCAAGGAAGAAATAGATTTAAATGTCATAACAGAAGATCCATTAGGTTAACATAAACACGTTCTTTGGTTGTTCTGGTTACAGCTTGTTCATACATTGTGTTTTCTCTGCCACGTCTTACACCTGTTTTATTAGTTGTCCAAAACAGATGGCTGCCTGTCTGACCATGCCTATGAGTTCTCAGAAACCTCGAATACAAAATATTCTTTTGGTTATGTTCCTCCAGGATGATCTACAGAAACTCCCCACTTTATCGAAGTACAAGATTCTATTTTATGACCTTTCACCTCTGGATCAGACTGATATATATGATAGGGCAATCTGATTTCAGAATAACAAGTCATTAAGTAATGTCTCCTTTAGGTGGGTGTTCAAATATGCCTGCAGATAGTTAGACATCAAAATTCCGGATGGATGGCTAAAGCCAGGTAAAACAATGCCCACATGAATTGTAAAAATGATTAAGTTTAAACTAAAAATACTTTGTGGGCTGAAATGTTAGACACTGGTTAATAGATTGCTTTCAGGACTACTCATCTCCTGTTGAGAAAAAGTGATTATCACAAAATGACAACAAGAAGGCAATTCTTAGATATTTATCAGCTTAAAAAAGCAGTTACTATTACAGGAAAAATAGTTGTTATTATTACAGCAAGTTTTACATTGGCTACATCCTAAACGTCACTATTTTATTTATAATCTTGCATCAGCTAGCAAATCAAGCTTCACTTATGTAAGTGAACATGATATCTATTTCCAAAAATTGTTTCGAGCTTGTATAGTAGCCTACATTCTACTGGATCATCCATGTCTTTTTGTGTAATTTTCCCTCAGTTTATCTGTTTAAAACATCCAGGAGAGAAGAGTTTACAAGCCTGAATGGAAGTTCCCAGTTTTGTCATGAACTTCCTTTATTCTTCACTCATAGGGGAAATACTATGAATGAGTCATCTCATACAACAGACACTTTCTACACCCCTCATATATAAAGAAACACATTTCTCCAGAGGAATCACACCATATATAGGCAGCACAGCATGAAGTTTGAGAGGGTTTTCCAAAGGCATCCAGAATTGCCCAGGGATGAGCAGGAGCTGTGCAGCAAATAGCAGCTACAGATCATTTCAAGAGAAATATTAGTTCAACTGCAACCAATTTCCTGCCCTTTGCCTTGGGACACTATTTTGCATTAGTTTATTTTAAACTTGGGTTATTTCTTTACTGTGTTGTGGTAGCTGCAGGCATACTGCTGTCAGTTTATCAAAGTAAATGTTAATTTGGAGAAATGGACTTTTTCAGACTGTATATAAAGGGACAAATAATACTGTTGCCTTTTATTTTACAAGCAAAAAAGCATAGCAAAAGACATGTTGAAAAAGATGGTGCAAAATATTATGAAAGTAAAGTCTTAGGCACTGATAAGAAAAACATAGAGAAAGGCCATTTTCTCTGGCAGATACAGCCTGCTATGCCATGTTAGGCCATCCATGCCAAGAAAACCCAATCTAAAAGTCCTCCACCCAAGCTGCTGGCTTTGCATGTGGTGGACAAGGGGGCACTCACAAAGATTGCTTCTTTGGTGCCCTGAGCCTTTGCTGCTGACAGTAGTTGAGGGTTCCCTAAGAACTCCTGAGGCTGTCCTGCGACAATTTAAATTTGAAGGCTGAAGTATCCATTGCAATCAACATCTTGAGACATTTTCACCTTCAGATTTGCATTTTCTTACCTCTGTATTTTACCTCTAGAAGCAAATAAAGCCACAACACCAATCTACAGCATTGTCTCATGGAGTATGTTTATGCAAGTTGTGCTAGAAGGCCAGGTGTTGCCACCAGCTGACTCACCTGTAAGCTGAAAAGAACTGTCAGAGATGTAAGGATGAAAAACTGGTGTGTCAGTATAAAAAATGACAAGCACTGCAGAGTAAGAAAACCTGCTTTCAATTCTTGCTTTCAATTCTACTGCAGGGAAATGAGCATGGGATGGAATCTCCAAGACAGAGGATAAAATATGGTTGAAGATACTTTTAAAATATATGACAATACCTAATCCATGAATTTCACCACTGAAGTACTGCAGATCCATACCAAGACAGAAAAGACAGTAGTCTTGAAAAAGATTTCTTGAATTAATTTTAGGATGATTGGCAACACAAAGTTAGCAATAGATGGGATATGTTTTTAAAACTGAAAGACAGATGGATTAATTTTCCAACCATCCTATAGCATTCCTCCATTTAGTTCACCTGTTATCAGGATCATAAATATGCTAACTGAAAAGTTTATTATGAATTTGTATTCAGGTGGATTGAATATCCAGCGAAGTCAAGTGGGCTATACAGATCAGAGACTGAATTTGAAAGGTCGCTCTAATCAGAAGAAGCAAAAACTAATAAGAGTTAAACTGCCTTAGGCCAAATACTCATCTCAAAAAAGACTGCAAGTGAACAAAGAACATGGGGAAAGGGAAAAATATATTTGTCACCAGATGTAGGTGTATTTTGGATGTCAGGATGATAAAAATGAAGCTAGAATAACGTCAAATCAAGCAGAAGGGGATGCTGAAAAAAATTAAACCAAATATCAAGTAGTTCTCAAGACAGAGAGAGAAAATGAAAGAAGGAGCAAGGCCATTGTGAATAATTGCCTCCACCACAACTGCATAATGTAGGCATTAGGTAACTACAAAGTTATTACCTCGTCTCAGCTTCCCAGGAAGCTGATGATGTCATGTATGTGGGAAAGGCAGAATCACAAAGGGGTCAGACAGCATGGAAATGGAAATGACCATGGTCAGGGAGCTTGTGGGCTCAGCTTGGATAATCTCTGTTCCGGAAAGGAAATGACATCTGTGATTCTGCCCAGAGGCAGCCAGTTTGGGACATTCTGGGTACATCAGAGGTACATGGTATGCTTTACTTGGCAGAAAGCAGACATCACAACTTTTTTTGGTTGTGAAGAAACTGATTTAAAATGACTGAGTCATATTCCTCGCTTATGTGAATAGTTTAGGCAATCCTAAATTGATTTTACTGGATAAATAGTATGTGTAAGACAAATCAAGGGAAAGTGCAATTTGTATTCAAATTGATGACCAGTAATTTAATTTATTGAACTCTTCCCACATCAGGAAAAATTGAATTTTAAACCACCAGGTTGAATAAAGAGAACCCTCCAATATGTAGAAAGATTTTTGGTGCAAATTTTCTGTGTTAGGCCAATGATGAGTATGACCTGTAAATCCAGAAAAAAACCCTTTATAATGGTGTAGAATAAAGACTGGCTACTACCACCAGCATTCATAAGACATAACAAAATTAAATCTGTAACTCCTTTAAATTTACATAGTGTATTATAGCATATGAAGTTCCTATATAAGTCTAGTGATTCATACCACTACTCTTGGATATAAAACAGATGTCCAGGCCAGAAATTATTATTTCACTGTGCCTTTATCTGGTATTAGAGCACCTCTAGGCCTGCTAATTCTTAAATACACATATATAAATATAACATCACAAATTACGAAATTCACATGAGGTGTAGAGAACACAACCTGATTTACAAAGAGCTATGGTTATAAATACACTCTTCTGAAAAATGTTTCTATTTGAAGTGGTGGAGGCACCATCCTGAAGTGTTCAAAAAATGTATGGATATGGCACTTGAGGACATAGTTTAATGGTGAACATGGCAGTGGCACTAGATTGACAGTTAGACCTGATGATCTTAAAAGTCTTTTCCAACCTTAATGATTATACGATTCTTGGAAAATTCTGTAAATTGCTTTATTTTTTTTTTTTAATTATGAACCTACTTACATACTTTAATGTATTTGCAATTAAATAAACACCACGACATATCA
>JAYDZK010000113.1:31182052-31231860 GCA_034509185.1 Euphonia xanthogaster | reverse complement strand
AGAAAGATAGATGGAGAGAAAGAGAAAAAGAGAAAAAGAAAGAAAGCATTAAGCATGACACTGGAAGAGTCCCAAAAGAATTGTCATCAATTCATGGAAAAAGTTGTCCCAGATCTCAAAGTATGTGTGATATAGGAAAATGAAGAAAATAGTGTAAGTTTGTATTGGGAATCCTATTTATTCCAACTAAAACTACCTTACTGAATACTGAAAAGTAAACCAAACTACAGATATCTCTTCATCTCTTCATTTATTCTGAAATAAAAGTCACCCATTATAATTTTGTTTCCATTATAATTTTGTTTAATATTCGGTGTTGCTGATATACACTTTGTTTCTAGTAAACACATATAGGAAGTTTATAAACAAACCTATTAATTCTGTATAAAGTGATAATTTTTTGGTTGAGTTTGAAGAAACACACACGCTGCATTGTCAGGGATATGTTCATATGAGTAACAGATGTGAAAATGGGAACTCTACTTATCATTTTTAGTGTGATTTCATAAAAGGCATTATATGCAGATGTCAGAGACATCAACTATTTCGATTCCTGAAAATGTTAACTCCTTGTTTAAAATCTTCCACATGCCATCCAAGAGGGAAAAAATGCAGATTATCCTAATTCAGTCATGGTTAAAAGCTGGTTTGGGTTCTTCTGCAACCTGTATGCTTCCTTTCCATTTTTGGATATTCTGGATAAATATTTCCTGGTTCCTGAATGTTCTTCCTTCACTCCAAATCTTCTTGCACAGCTAACAACTAGATGAAGAAAACTTGGCCTTTTTTACTGCATAGACCCTTCCTCTTCCTCAAAGCACTTGTCTGCAAGAGTGGGCTCCCTAGTGCCTATCTGGAGAGGCCTAGAGATCCCAGGTAAGGATCTCCAAGAATTATTTGCAGGAGTGATAAACTAACCTAGCCATCTCTTTAAGAAAGATAAAACATTCTAAGCTGAACTCCCTTCACCTGATGGAAATGTAAATGCATACTCTGACTAAAAACTGATACTCTTTTCAATTTATGGTAAGAAATAGGCACTTCCCTGATGTAGTTCACTTGTCTGTTCAGGCAGATATTTGGAAACAGAGGAGTCATGTTCTAGAGGATTTTAAAGGCAATCTGATTGCTTGCTTCAGACCCAAACATCTGCATGTGCATGCCCCACAGCCATGTCTCTTCCCCCTTGTTACCCTCTTGGTAGAATAACATGTGCATTCTCCATGAATGCTGCTCACAGAGGATCAAATACTGAGGATATCCTTTTCTCCTTGGGGCGAACTTGAACAATTATTTCCACAAAAATAGCCATATTCATATAGTCACTCAGATATCAAGGACCATAACAAGAGGGACTATTCCAGTGGTGATTGACTGCAAGGTGATTTTGCTTTGGATAACATAGGAGAGACAGGGCAGTAAAAACACATTCTGTTCATAAGGATTAGAAAGAAATGAGGATGTTACTCCTATGGAAAGAACAGTGCAATGAAAAGTATATTGGTCAATTTAAACAAGTCCACAAAATCTATTTGTTGAGAGAACATGACTTTAAAACATCTTTCTGCGAAAGCATTCAGTGAAGACTGGCATCTTCAGGAGAAATACAGGAAGGCTCAGCAAGTTTGCTTTGGAGCTTGTGATACTGATGTCACTGAGCAGGCTGGGGATAACTCCAACGGGTGTGTGAGCTTCCCTAAGGGCAAAAAAATATTATTTCCAAATGGAAAAATACTCTTCAGAAAATAGCTTCTGGACTTAACTGCTGATGAACCAGGTAGGCAGTAAAATGCTAAAATGAGCTAATTGCTTGGGTTTCAGGTAGATGAGAGCTGCCTGCACTCTGGATAACAAAGCACAGTACAGAGACAGATGAAAGCAATTCAGTGTAAGTGATTAATTTACTGAATGCAGTGACTAGTTTTCTGCTGAGAAATTTTTGTTGATTTTAGAAAGTAATCCTTTAGCTTTGCTACTGTTTCAGTCACCTCCCCTCTCACCTCTGTCTGTGTTTTGCACCAGTTCACATGGTGCAGCATCTGTTGTGTGCGCTAGGCAAGGTGCTTGAGGAGGAAAAGCAGCCCAGGCAACTGGAAGAGAACAGTCAGGGAGAGCCATAACCCTGGAAAATGTCAGGGCGATGGGCAGTGTGTGGTGAAGCCTATACAGGTCGAGGCAGGGCAGGGCAGCTGGAAGGTGATAAATGATAACAAGGCAACTGGATTCTTCTACCTTTGCATCTAAAACTACCAGTCATTTACAAGTACCAAAGGATCAGGACTAAACAAAATAAGCCCTTCAAGTGCATTTTGTAAGAAGAAACTGCACAGATGCTGTTTGTGACCTTGTTGCCCAGCTGTTTTTCTTCTTTACTACGTTGATGATCTTAGAAACACTTTAATGTCTCAGACATGGAGAAGATGTGTTTTACAGAAGTCTGGTTTGTTTACATGCAGCAGCAGGGTTGCACAGAAAGAGCTAAAGCACAGGCTTTTATCCATTGTTTTGTCCAGTTTATCCACAGTTTGTATATAGTTCTAGTGATTGCCAGACCATATTCCTCTAATATTATCCAAATCCATTAAGAAACAAAAAAGTTTGGAAATACCTTGGAAAAGCTGCCACTGTATTTCCTGCTTCAGCAAGACACGAGCGCATCTCCAGATAAACTGTGGTAATTTTTCTGCTCTCCATGGAATCACAGGTTGGTTTGGGTTGGAAGGGACATGGAAGATCACCCAGTCCAAACCTCCCCATCATGGGCAGGAACACCTTCCAGAGACCACTTTGTTCACAGCCCCATCCACCTTGGCCTTGAACACTTCCATGGGTGGGGCATCCACCCTTCTCTGGGCAGCCCATGTCAGTGCTTTACCACTCCCATAGTAAAGAATTTCTTCCTAATATCTGCTCTTAGTCTACTTTCTCAGTTTAAAGCCTTGGCCTACCACTGCATGTCCTTGTAAAAAGTCCCTCTCCAGCTTTCTTCTTGGTCTCCCTTAGGTAAGCTGTTTCTTCTCCCTGGGCAGGGTGCCCAAGGTTGCAGGCAGAAGATGAGCCCTAAATGGGGGCTAAGCTGGAGCGTTGCTATAACAAAACCACACTTACTCAACCAAAAAGAACCCCTTCTTCCCAGAAGAAACTCTGTTTGCCCCACAGGCGCAATGATGATGAGGTGGTGTAGAATAGCCTTTGGGTCCTGGACAGGCCCCCTGCTTGCAGCTGCAAAAACTAACCCTATCCTAGACAGAACCAGGACATGTTCATAATGATATATTTTTTTTTTGGAAATGTTTGCTCTGCGCTGCTTTATTTTCCAGGTGTCAGAATTAAAAGTCTCCCCTAACTTTGCACATGTGTTTGTGTTCTCCAAACGTGCTGGTGTCACTGGGGACTTCACCCCTAAAATGACTGCCACAAGGATAGGGGTGAAGGGAACATATTGGCCTGTGCTTGTCAAGGAGCACCAAAGGCCTCATTCATGACTAGAAGAGAAGCACTTAGCTCAGAAACTTGCTTAACCCCAGCACTGATCTAAGTCTTCTATGGAATTATTAAGATATGACTTCCCAGAAAAGACTTCAGAGAAAGCATTCAGAAGGCTTTTTGAAGGAGAAATTGAGTGTTTACTTAGTGGAGCCAACAAATCCTCTGTCAAGGTTGATTCTTTTGATCTCTGTATCATATATAGGGCTTGATGCTGAAATAGGTGCTTTTGACGTACATTTCTCTCTTAATTTAGGTCTACTTTTAATCAGAGCATAGCCAGTTTGCAAGCTCTATGGGCATACCAGCCAGGAAGGTGACTTGGATGGTCTGAGATCAACTACCAGAGCATAGAATTTACTATTAGTGCCTACAAGCTGAACGTATTTATCTCTTTATATCTCATTGGGTCAGTAAAGTCATCCAGATCAATCTGTGTGCTAGTGGGCAGGCACAGCAGCACAGTCGAGGGCCTGGGTGTCTGCACTGATCCTGCACCAGGGAGAGGGTTCCTTTCATGGCACCAAGGGTGTTCTCTGCTCATGGTGGCCCCGAGGCAGAACAAAAGAACTATCAAAGCAGTTTACACCTCCTCAGCCCCTTGGCCATTGATGCAGCATCCTCAGATCCCTGAAGATCAGGCTGGCTGTTACAGAGGTTGAGGTCTGTTAAGATCCTCTGTTAAGATCCTCAGAGTGGGGAGCTGTTTCCAACCTCCACTACTGGAAAGCTCAAAAAAAATTGAGACTGGTAATGGGAAAGAGAATTGGGCAAAAATTACCCACTGCTAAGAAAAGTAGTGGTTACTTCCCTTATTTATTTTCAAAACTGAGAATCAAAATCTAGTGCTTGTAATTTTAACTGCAGTGCAGAAACAAAACAGGGAAAAGGGAATTAATTGGAGCCCACATTAGGTAATTGGAAATGTAATAAGGGCAGCAGTTCCATAGCATGTGCCTATCACAAGAAAATTAAGAGATCGCACAAGAGGAATGCCCGAATGAGTAAAAATTCCTCTTGAAACAGTCTCTGAGAGAAACTGTGAGCAAGGGCAACTGTATTTATCTTGGCAAATCTGAGATCAGGTTTTTTTTGTGTGTGTCCCCTTGCAGATCCTGATACCGGAAAATAATTGAAATGAGCAAAGGAGATGGAAATTACTGTAAGTTTGTCTGCTACAATCTGGAAATTATGAAGTACTGCAGGTTGCTCCAGGCTATAAATCCTAACCCAAAGCCACGTGCAAAGCCTTGGAAAATTGAAATGCTGCAATTGGGTTTAACCAGCCAAAAAACCCCAGCTGCTGAGTCACTCTGACTACACAGTACATATTCTTCAACAGTTAAAAGATGTATTGCAACACCCTGAGGAATATATCAAAGGAATAAAAAATTATTAAAGCACATGTATAAACAAGCTTTGCCAACACTTAAAAAAATCTTTGAAATTATTCATAGAATAATAAACTCAGAATGGCAAAGACTCTTTAAATTATCAAGTCCAAATGTTAACCTAACACTATCAGGTCCACTACTAAACCATCACCCTAACTACTATGCCTATTAAAAAGAAAGGAACTTATATTGAAAACAACTTTTCCTTTTTTCTTTACTTTAAAGAAAAGCTCTTTACATGGCTGACAGGAATCCACTCCAATAGATGCCATCCTAGCTCCCCACAAAACTTTTGAAGTTATCGTGATGGATACAAAGAATGACTAAATTCTATTAGGTCAGCATTTGAAAAATACTAAACAAAACAATGGTATCTTTTATACAGTTTATTTTGAGATGGAAAGGTTGTAACTATTATAATTATTGTCTGAATTAGAGTATTGAATATCCAAGAAATGTGTGAAACACAGTAATATGAGAAATGTCGCATAAAGCAGGGAAAAAACCAAACCCATGCATCAACATCTTTCTCTTTAATATAATTTTTTTTTTGAATCCCAATTTTCAGTGAGAATTGATAATCATCTTTAACTAAAGAAGACTTTATGACTTCTTCTGGCTGGTGAAGAAACCCCAAGAGCAACCACAAGCACCAGCTTTTTGTTTATCCATGATGCTTAACTGCTGTTATACTTTGTTATCACCTTGGTCTACGGCAGCTGCTGTGGGTCAGGGTTTGGTGAGACTAACACCAGGTCTGACACCTTCCAGAGCATGTGACACACCAAACTGCTCAACACATTCAGTCCCTAGGACTCCTCTGTGACCCTTCTGTGACTCAGCACTGGGCATGCACTGCTCATCCCCATGGATGTGTGGGCTAAGGGCTACACTGGATACAGCAATCAGGCTGCAACACAGCTCCTGCTCAGTCAGCACAGTAATCCTCTGTGATTTTAATGTCTTCCCATAAAAAAAAAATCAGAACAAAAAAACCCTAAAAATTCAGTAAGTATTACTAACTAGAGACTTGTGCATTTACAAGGGCATAGTAGTGTCCTTCCTTGGCCAGCAGCTGGCTGTGGGTGCCCTGCTCGACCACCCTGCCGTTCTGGATCACCACGATGATGTCGGCTGTCTGCACGGTGGACAGGCGATGAGCAATGACGATGCAGGTCCGACCTTGCCGGGCATTATCCAGAGCTTTCTGGACAATCTGTCCACAGAGAACACGACAATACTGTTAGCACCTGAAAAGCCTTCCCTTGTCCTAGGAGCTACCTTTGATTTCTCACTCTCTTATCACCTGAATACATGCCCCGCAGATATACATGTCAGTGCACACAGGAGACCTTTACTCAACAGGATTTCTCACTGTGGTCAGTGAGCCTGATCAAACAAATGTGAGACATGGAGAAGTGGGTTCTTGGGCTTCCAGCTTGGGTCAGAAGACAATTTCAGTATTTACCATCAAATACATCTGATAGGAAGACATCTGACATGTATCAAATCAATGTGGAGTTTTATAGTTAAAGTTTCAGGTTTTTTCTACTTTTTATTCAGTAAATATAAACATCTTTCTAGCATAGCTCAATTCAATCCTTTCAGGTGGAAAAGCTGCTGTGATACACCTGACTTGTTTCACAATTGAGCATTTGTAGCATGTTTAATTTTGTTCTACAGAGAGCAACTAGCTATGTAGCATAAGTATTTCACATAATAATCATTATTCACCTTTTCACTTTCTGTGTCAAGAGCAGAAGTAGCTTCATCCAGAAGCAGAACAGCAGGATTGCGAACCAAAGCACGGGCAATTGCTATTCTTTGTTTTTGACCTCCAGAAAGTTGTGTCCCTTTTTCACCCACCCGTGTATTATATTTCTGGATGTTGAAAAATAGAAAAGATCACCAGTTAATACTCTGAGAAAGAAGGTTAGAAAAATAAAATTTATTCACGGCTATGAGAGTTAAGCATTTTCATCTTGAAAGAAAGAATAGTGCACGTGGTTTCAAGAAAGCTAAGGCCTTATAAACATTTCTAGTACAAGAAGTTATATACAGAGCCACACATACTCATAGCCAGTCTGAAAATTTACACCCTCAAAGGCTGGACTAGGTCTTGAATGGTACCAGAAGTGAGGCATCCAAAGAGGGCATGTTCATAAGATTAAATAAAAATTTAATTCTTACTGACATATTCACAAAGAATTTGAAGATGCATTGCCTGTGAATTAAGAATCTCAAACATGATTAGTAGTAATGAAAATGAAATATTTTTCAGCATTATTTTCTCAGTTTCACGTACCCAGAACTACTGTGGAAACAAGCTATCAAAGCATTTTTCCTTGTTAGAACCAAATTCTTGTCAGGCATGAAGGTCAAATGCCATGCCATTCAGGTTTGGTTTACTGGCCCTTTGTACTTAAGAAAGACTCCCTGTGCATATCCAATTATAAATTGGATATCCATTCAATTATAAATAGACTGCTTTTTTTCACTAATTTTTTTTTAGAAAAATAAAATATCTTAAATAAAAATAAAATTATCTAAAAATATCAAGAGTAACTTGAAGAGTTTCTGCTATCAAAGGAAAAAAATATAAAAAATTATTATGAGCACTTACTTATACATAGGACATCCTCTCATTTCCCTCTCCTCACCCACCCAATATTCTGGGTTGTATACCACTGTAATAACGAAAACATTGGATTTTTTTCTTTTTTTACCAAACTAAGAAGGACTTTAAGCTTGAAACACACTGACATTTAAAAACATTAAGGTTATTATATTAGGGAAAACAAAAGTGAGCACTACCTTGATAACTCGATGTCATTCCAAGTATATGGTCTCACTGTGAAGAGAACATCACTGTCTCTTACCTCTGGCAGTTTTTGAATGAAGGCATGAATATTTGCTGCTTTAGCTGCTTCTTCAATTTCTTCCTGACTAACCACCCTACTGTTGTCTCCATATTGGATATTTTCAGCAATGCTGCAGTCAAACAGAATGGGCTCCTGTGACACCAGGCCCAGCCTGGACCTCAGCCATTGTAAATGCAGAGACTTGGTATCAAATCCATCTGCTAGCTAGAAAAAGCAACAGAAACATGATGCCAAACTGGCTACTGAATTAATCCACACACAGCTGCTGTAAACAGGAAACGCGAATTCTAAGAGAAAGCCCATTATATGGTATTTTACCTGACATAATGAAGTAATTTTTTTGCATGCTAAATGGAAAAGAACCAGCAGAATAGACTAAATATTTTCCTGCATTAATTTTTAATTATTTGTTGTTTTACTTCCATTTGCTAACAAGCAGAAACAACATGCAGGTAACAGGTTCTTGCGGTCCTTCCAGCTCTACTGAGCACAAGAAGCACCAGGAAGCTTATAGGAAAGCCTGCCCCCTGCTCCTTAAGAAGCTGAGCATAAATATCCTCAGCTTTAGGCCTTTCGATCTTGCCACTTCCAAGGGAGGTTTCTTTCCACTTCTTATACCATTAACAAGGGTTGCATCAAAAAGCCCATTGGGACTTCCTGATGGTGACACAATAACATCTATGTGAGAATGTAGGTGTCTTATCTGAAGCATGTATCTGTGTCCCTAAGGTGTTGGTTCACATCAGCAAGAAAACTTACACATTGACAAGCAAGATACATTAGTGTTATGCCCCTGTCTGAGCCTTGGGGAGGAAATGCAGTCAGACCTGATCATTCCTTTCCCAGGAAAAATCTGTGACCTGAGGATGCACACTGTGCCAGCATGGATGCCACTGCTCGTAGATGTGGGCAAATGCACAGGGCAGGCAATGACAGGGGTTTGGGGGATTGTCTGCAGATCCAGTGGAGGCACAGCCTCCATAACTCACACCTCTAAAAAAGGCATCTCAGCAGAGGGACAAGCCAGGCTTGTCAAAAGCCTCTGAAATCTTGGCAGATAAAGAATTCTGTAGATCTAATTACTATTAATAGCTACACAAATCTATTCTTACCACTTGTCCTTCCACAGGGTCATAAAATCTCTCCAAGAGCTGAATGGATGTGCTTTTGCCGCAGCCACTGCTTCCTACTAATGCCAGAGTCTGTCCTTTTCTAACTTTCACACTGAGTCCTTGCAAAACCTGAACTTCTGGCCTTGTTGGATATACAAAATGGACGTTTCTGAATTCAATGTTGCCTTCAAAATGGCTCTGAAAAGCAATTGAGAGTTCATATGCTCATATTAACATTTATTAACCTTAGCTGTAACAACAGCTGTTAAGACGTGATTATTAAAGTGAGAGATCCAAGAAAGTTTGGGAAAGTGTTTTCAAAAGTGCATTTGAAATTCTTTTAAATGACATGTTGGACTGAGCATAGTATTACTAGTTGTAGGATGATCTGTAAGCCACTACATCCTTCTGGAGAAGTTTTCTGCATCTCTTGTGTCTATTTTTCACTTGATCTTTGAAAATAGTATCACAGAAGCACAGAATAAACTGAGGTGGAAGGGACTCTGCAGGATCAGACTCAAACTCCTGGCCCTGCACAACACCATCCCCAAGAATCACACCATGTGCCTGAGAGCGCTGTCCAAACAGTTCTTGAACTCAGGCTTGCTGCTGTGACAACTTCCTTGAGGAGCCTGTTCCAGTGCTCAACCATCCTCTTAAGAAAAGAAGAAAATATCCATATTTTTCATTTCTAATTCATTTAATTGAGATACTTCTACTTGTGATATAAACTGTATCATTTGCTCTCCCGATCTTACCCTGCAGGCAGCACAATTTGAACAAATGTAACACAAGGTCAAAAGCAGAGATTAAGATAGCAGAGCTGAATTCTTCAGTAGGTTATTCACAAGCACAAAGGACAAGCTGTGTTTAAAAAAGTAGTGATAGTTAATTTGACATCGTAGGCATATTGATATTTAAGCACAAGTGGAGGAAAGGGGTAACATGCCAAGGCTGTCCTGTTCTTTGGGGTACGAGCCAGCCCCCTGTACATGCCAGAAGCACCATTAATATGGTGCTCTCACAGCAGGTAATAGCCTAATTTGATGGACTCAAACATTTGCTTTGCTAAGTCATAGGCATTGCTGGCAGTTAAGTCCAGTCTACACCAAAAATATTTTCACTTAGGTTTTATTTTTCTGGAGACCTTCCGCCAAGTCTTTCAATGTCTGTGTAAGAGAACCCTGGTTCAAGAAAATATGCAAGCATGCTCAGAACCTTAAAGGCCGAAAATCCTGTATATAAGCTTGAAGTTATAGAAAACTGGATTATGGCTTCCTGAGTAGGAGCTACTGTCTAATCCTACATGGGAAGTTAATTTGAAATTTAGATGAACCTGGATGTGCCATTGTAATCCTTCCAGACCATGTAAACTGAAAGAATTACATGCAGAAATTTGACAAGTGCTGAGGTCAGGCTCCTTAATGACAATTTTGTTTAGAAGCAAGGCTCATTGGGGAGTTTTTGAGTGTTTTCTGATTTTTACTTTTTATTGGTTTTTGCTTGTTGTCTTTCCTCCCCCAACTTTAGAGCAAACTAAATTATTCATTAAGCTTAAGCTTGCTTTGACTTCACAAGAGCACATTTTTCATTGTAAAAGTTTCCACAGATGGAATAGGATGGCTTTTTGCAAAGTGCCTGTCTGTAAAGGAATGAATCCCTCTTATTTACATAATAATTAGAAAAATGCATTAGTATTTTATTTCTTCCGTAAACTCTTACAAAGGCAACAAAACTTTTATTGGAAGTGACATTATCAGTTTTTTCCTGAAGACATTTACACTGTGATTCATTAGAATGAAAAGTAATTTTTTAAAATCATTTAGAGAAAAACTACCTTAAAGGTCATACACTTTTGTCTGAAACCCAGAAATAATAGGGTTCCTTAAAAAGTCAGTGCCACTATTTATAGTGTCTGTCTTTTGACAGAACCATAGAATGGTTTGGATTGGATGGGGCCTTAAAGGCCATCTAGTTTCAACCCCTCTGCCATGGGCAGGGACACCTTTCCTTGGACCTGATTGCTCAGAGATCCATCCCACCTGGCCTTGAACACCTCCAGGGATGGGATATCCACAACTTCTCTGGGCAACTCATTCCATTCTCACAGGAAAGAATTTTTTTCTAGTATCTCATCTGAGTCTATTGTCTTTCAGTTTGAAGCCATTCCCCCTTGTCCCATCACTACATGCTTTTGTAACAGGTCCCTCTCCATCTTTCTTGTAGGCTCCCTTCAGGTCACAATTAGGACATCCTAATTCAGCATCCTTTTGTGACATCCTAAGAAATAGACACCTCTGAATACAATTGCTGACAATAATTACTAATTTAGTTTGTTACAACATTTTTTCCTGTGAAAAAAGAACATTCCTTCCAAAAAAATGCACTCAAAACCCCAAAGAAACAGATCTCTGATATCCTGCCAAGCTCCCATGCAAAATGACACCAATCCTTACCAATTTTTCACCTTGTTCACTGTAACTGTCAATTAGAGGTTTTCTCTCCAAAAGCTGAAAGATTCTTTGAGCTGACATTCGAGCTTTGCCATAGTCTGGTGCCATAGAAGAAGACTGCCCAACATTTATAGCTGCAAATATGACAGAAGAATAGACTCTAAAAAGCAAAGGACAAAGCGTGATTCATTCCAGCTAGAACAATGCATTCTTTTCCTACTGCTTAAAACATACCTTCAGAATAAAGCTTTTTAGCATCTTCAGGTTATGATATTTCTGGAGCTCCTCACGCTCCACGATGTCATCCAGTACTAGGAAGGTCAGTTTGCTCCCATAGCTACTTTGTAGCTGGACAGCAGTATCGTATCACTTTGCTTTTTAACACCCTCGGTCTGGAAGGGACGTCAAAGGGCAAAGGCTTCTCCAGAGTAGACATGCTGAGCTTGCTGCTCACTTTTGCTGTTTCACTGCCCAAAGGAGCACCATCCCCTAAAACAGCCCTTATGCCCAAAGAAAACTTCCAACCAGACTGAATTCCTGGATTCCCATGTCTCATTACCTCTGTAATTTGATAAAATAATTTGCATGCATTGAAATCACTACACTGTGTACTAATTTTGATCTTTTTTATGTTTTATAAAGTATACTCACATAAATACATTTTCAAAGTTGGTCAGACAATTAACAATGAGCCATGCTCCAAATCTGAAGACTGCTGCATTAATAAAGTACTCTGAAGATTGAGCTATTCCATAGGTAAATCCATAGAAAGGGGCTTTTCTCAGAGATTTTCTGATAAAAGAAGAGACTTTCCATAAATTACTTGTAAAAGAGAAACAACAGCCACTGGCTGGGGGACAGCCAGACTTCTGGAATAAAATCTTCAAGCAATCCAGCTCATCCCCAAACCCACGACCAATCAGCCCACAACACACACACTCACAAACAATCCTTTCCAGACCCTAAGAGAACCCCTGTCTTCAGGACATAGAACCACCCTCAGGACAGAAAGCTATGAAAACCTTGATCCTCAGTAATGTTAAATTGAATCCCCTTCCTTTGCTTTTATAGCAGCACAGGTCACTAGAGCAGTCAGTTAAAATGAAATAAGTTAATAACTACCTCATATGACCCATTTTATTAAGAAAACAGGCAGGCTCAAGCCTGGCCTGAGAGCTGCCTGCAGGCTTCCAGCAGCTCATCCCATCTGAGCAGAGCATGGACACATTGCTGGGTATCCCCACTAGAATTCAGACTATGCCACTATTTCTCAATCTATCCCTCTGGAAGGGTTTCATTTTGTGTAGCTAATTGAACACACACCAAATAAGAATCTGGTGAACTCTCTGTCCTCATTGTTTAGGATGCTCTCAGAGGAAGAGGAAATCTCCTTCTAGTTTGAGCTGTAAATCAGACCTGTGACAGTCCAAGCAAGCATCCTGCCCAAATCTGGGCTCTCAGCAGTTCACCAGACATTGAATTTTAACACTATTTTGTCTGAGGACAGATTGTTGTAATGTATTGAGAACAATACATTATTTTCAATTCCTTCTTTTACATTAGAAGCAATTTAGATTTTGGGCTATTTTATTTAAATAAAATGGAGCTAGAGACACCTGACAACCATAGTGATTCAAATGCATTTCAGCAGAGAAAAGTCAGTGGGATGTAGTGGATCAAACAAAGGAAATGTGTGAAGTTCTTTTCAAGGTTTCAAAGTCATATTAGGGAAGTAAAACTTGTTTATGTTATAAAGGGTGTGGTGGAACTGTAAGTTCCTAAGTTAAGTAGCATCAGTGCAATACACTGACATGGAGTGAGCATATATCCTATATTGTAGGCAAACACAATATTCTGCAACACATATGCAGAGAATGCAGTTTCTAAAGTGTTTGCATAATAAAAGACAAATCCTGCAAATGTTTTTTTCACTCTACACTTAAATAATGTACATTAAAATATAGAGACAATAGAAATTCCAAAGCTATATGAACAGCTATTGATATTCTTCCCAGTTTTTTGGGTATTGGCTAGGTTTCAAAAAAGGTATTTACAGTAAATCTGAAAGATTAAAGTACACTGTAAAGAAAAAAACCCCACCTATATGTATGATTCAAACAAGCAACATATCTTTCATAAAATGCTTCTTCCTTGGTCAGTGAAGCTACAGTTCTTATGTTTTCAATGGATTCTGTTGAAATCTAAACAAAGAGATTAAACAAATAAGAGGTAATCTCTTATAACTGCAATCTGCAAGATATCTTCTGAACACTTGATTTCTTCTCTAGCATGTATTATTTTAGATCAGAATGTGCTTGTTTAAGAGTAGGGATGAAGGTGAAGAAAAGTCCTAAGCAAGGAAATTATTCATCAGCAATGTTTTTCCTAACCCATGGGTTTTGGCCCTCATGAATTAAACACGATTTAATAAAATGGGGACAAGCACTAGTAATTTGAACACATCTTGCTCTTTTGCATGGACTACTTCTGTCTCCTGGAAGAGCACTATCAGGTGAGTGAAGTCAGTAGCCTGAAACTCTTGAGCACATTAATGGCCTGCCTTTATGACAGAATAGAAAGGTATCAGTGTTGCAACACTTCTGGCTGCAGCAGAGCAGCGCAGAGCCACATTGCTCACACTAGACACCAGTGCTGGGACTGCTTCTGCTGCAGCTGCCACAGCCCAGAAATCCACTGTGGAGGCTTTCACATGCATTTTTATATCCTAATTTGCAGATGGTTTGTGTTATCAGCGTTTTGCTTTTTGTGAAGATATATAAATATTCCTCTCAACGCCCTTCTTTCATCTTGGGCAATTGAATCAGCTATAATATAACTACAATGTTGTCCTTAAAAGTGATCTCACACAGAACTCTGTGGTTGAAACTGAAGAACTTACTCTTCCGGCCTCTTCCAAAGCTTTTTGATCTTCTGCAGCATGACCAGACACAGAGCTGGTATTCACAGCATTTGCACCAACAATGAAAGGAATGCAGGCCAGGATAAGCAGAGTTAGCTGCCAGCCATATACAAATGCAATAATGATGGCAGTCACAAGGGTAAAGACAGTCATAGTCATCAGTGCAAGCCGGCTTCCAGTTGCCTAAGAAAACCCCAGAAACCCCCCAAATATATGTAATTAGATTTTTAGTTTTTGTTGCCTAAATTGCTGTAGTCAAGGACAAAGGTTTGGCTGGAAAATGAAACCATGTGCAATCACAGGTGTGACCATTCCTAGAGATTCCTCACACCTGCCAGCATTCAGGCCTTCAAGAGGTATTAATGTAGTCTAGAGAGTTGGACATGATAGTTGTTTAATGAAATGTATCTGGAACTTCACACTCTGCCCAAAGTAGAGAAAATTGTGACGACTGTGAGGGTAGGGCAAGTTGGCAGTTCCATGTCCAGCAGTAGGCAAGAGTGGCTTGGTTCTAACAGGAGCCAACCACTGAGACCCTCCACACTAACAGTGTTGAAAAATATCCATCCTCAGTTTCTGACACTGCTGCACTTGAGGTTGTGTTCTTAGAGAAAATAACTCTGAATTTGGGCACCCTGCAGAAATGTTTTGTCTCAGTGGGATAATGAGTAGGAAAGACTAACTCAAACAGAAGAATTTTCACCTCCTCCCAGCCTGTATAACCTTTGCACCAAAACCTTTTTTAAATGAGAGTTGATTAGCATCCAGCATCCGGGTAGGCTCTGATCTGCAGAAAGAACTTCTGCAAATAGTCCTGTGGAAATAGTTCATCTTCCAGACCTTGGCATGGTGGTAAAAACAAAAAATCTTGAGTGGGAAGCAAATATTCTTCTTTCTTTTGCCAAAGGTTTCCCTGCCCTGAAAAGACTTTGCTTGTTCAATAAATTTATAATACTAACAATTTAAACAATGCCAAGGTGAATTGTTGCCATATGTTTTAGGGGTTGCACATTAAGATGGATTTGGAAACAGCATGAGGCATGGTACTGACTTACTGATGACTGGTACTCCAGACGTCCCAATAGCTCTGGAGATCCATTCATGCCTTAGTTGTTTTTTGTAGTTAGGGAGCTGTGTGCACCCCTCCTTTTTACTGCCCTGGCAGGGTGATAGACTTCATTGCCACAGAAGCAAACAAACTTTAAAAGATGAAGATGACTAAATTTTGTCAAAAACTATTTCATCCCTGCAAGCCCTCAATGTAGGAGGGTTGGAGAGAAACAAAAACCTATGGAGACTGAAAAATGTAGGGATTGAAGGATTAGCGATGTACAAATATGAAGGGGGAAAAAAATACACTAGCAAACCTTTCCCCACAAGTCCTGCAGGGATTTGCTTTTCCCCGCAAAGAGACAGAAAGAAACAGAAATGTTTGGGAGATTGTCAGGTTCTGCAGGTGAGGTGAGAAGTTGAAGGAAGAATTTGCAGAATTTGCTGTATTCTCTCACCAGTGTCCAGTGGCCACCTCTCTTATAGCAGCTTCTTGAGTAGTTCCCTTCCTTGGCCATTGCCCTCTGTGGCGCTTTTTAATTGCGCTAGTCTATTTCTTACTGTTTGTAAAGCACATTTTGTGGCAATGGGAAGAAGAATTCTCTTCACTGAGGTGAGTAAGGGCTTGTATCCTCTGCAAATGCAACCGCTTTGTGGCATTCAGGTGACACTCATAAGATGGTGTAAAAACCTAGGGTCCAGTGACTGTGGTCCAAGCATATATGCAGATTTCACTTTGCACAGTGAAATGGTCTACAGTTATTATATATTTAGCTTAAAGACTTCCAGGTACATGAAAGGTACATGAACATCAGCTCGATTTTTGAAAGTTGTCAATTATCAGCTGAGAAACCATTTCCAGTGTGTCTGTAGCATGCTGTGTAAAGGCATCTAGCAGTCTGTGGGGTAGATTTCCTACTTTGTTTTCTGAAATAGTCTTGGAATTCCTTGCCAATTGCAATTAATATTTGTAAGGAAAAAGATATTTGAAAAATACACATAAAAGAATCAACATACGCCTTTAACTTGGGAAGCATCTGTAGCAAGACGAGTTAGCAGAACACCAACAGCATTTTTCTGGTCGTCATACCACCCAATCTCCTGCAAGAAAAGATTGATTTTTGTTTCAAAAAATTACATGAAAGTACAAAACAGGATGTCTAACTGAATATTCTCTCTGTGTAGTCAGCATTTCCAAGTAAATGAAAAGAAAAAGCTTAAAAAATATTATTCTTTTGTGGAGATCTAATTGTTTGTAATCAAAGTGTTCTTGGCTATGGTGTTTTCCTGAACATGCCTATTTAGAAATTTTTATTATAGCCCCCATTTATTTAGACATTCCTTGGTCCTGAAGAGGTTAACTATTCTCTTACAAATTACCTATCCCATCAGCTACAGAATCATAGAATATCCTGAGTTGGACGGGAACCACAATGATTTGTACATACAGAAAGGAAAGGAAGATTTTTTTATTTGCAAAGACTATGGTGGTGTTCTTTTTTCTTCCAATCACCAATTTACTGTCTTCTGGTCCCTTTCAGATGTTTCTAAAAACGCACAGGTTCTTGTCCACACCCATTTCTCTCTCGATATCCTAATTGCCTAATTCATACCTGCTGAAGTAATGCTCTGAAGGATAAAGAGCGCAGTCTCATTGTTAGGGCTTCCCCAGACTTCCCAAACGTGAATCCCTGGGGAAGGAAAACCAGTCACATTTTCTCATCTGATGTTGTAACTCTGTTTATAAATCTGCACAACAAAAGCAATCACACCAAGAAGCTCAACAAAAGCCATCCCACCTACAACCCTCTGCGAATATATATGTCTTAGGAAAAGCATCATTCACATTCCTGAACCTGAAACTTGATTTTCTCACAGAAAGGAAGCCACATAGCAAAGAAGGCATCTATATATTACATACTTGTGTCACAACCACCCAACAAAGGGAGATTAAACTTTTCTGGTCAATCTTGCACACACAGACAGAAGCACTGCAATATAAATCAATCTGTCTAGTGATTGGCCCCCCTACCCTGACTGTGACCAGAAACATTCACTCACAGCAGTCATACTGATGGATTTTTATGATGTGGACATCAGAGAGCACGCAGTGCTTTCTGCAAGCTTTAAGAACACAGGAAATGATGGAATTTGCTTGATGGTATGAAAAGCACTGTCTGCAATGGAAAGAGTGAGTCTGCTTTATACTTACTTTGTCAAGAGCCTATAGACTAGTCAGTGAGAAATATCAGTATTCACTTTGACTTTTAAGCCCAGACCCTCAACTTTGATTTCAATCATGTTGAATTAACATTTCCTTCAGCGGATTATTTAAACCAAGAGCAAACATAGATCCATGTCTTTAGGTAAACATTAAATCTACGTGTCTCAGGAAGACCCTGGCACTTGTGCATATTTTTGTAAGCTCTGATTGGTTTTTTACTTCTCAGATTGTGTTGATACGAGTTATACCTGCAGCCTGCTGGAGAGGTCAAAACTTTTAAGATTTCAGTGTAGTGACACTTACTTGGATTATGTATGCTGCTAAGATAATCACTCCAAGTAAAAGAAATATTAAAGAAAGCAACACAGTGTTTTTACTCCTTTTTTCTGGATCTCTTTCTTGAAAAGCCTATGAAAAGGAAAAAACCCACAAAAATGAGTACATAGACAAGCATCCATTACTTAAGCCAGCCTTCACCTCGAGAAGCTTGTCTGTCTACTTTAATTTCTTTTAGCAAGTATCCTGGATCCTGAAATCAGTCTGCAGTCAACTTTCTGTTGAGGACCCAGAAGATAGTCCAACTTTCCGTTTAACCTACATTGCACTAATTTTTTCTCCCAGATACATCAATGTTCCTCCTTTCCTCCACTAGTCAGATGCAGTTCCACCATCCTCTGCATCTAGAGAGTCCCTTCAACATTTTTCAATGGATGTATTTGTATGAGTTAATACCACTCAGAGACTTACATGGAAAGAAGTGAGTGGTTGACCATGAAGAAAGCTCAGGACTGCAACTTCCAGTCGCAAAAAAAAACCCCACCCAAACAAAAAACAAAAAAACCACCAAAAACAAAAAGACCACCCCCACAAAAAAAACCAAACCAAACAAACAAACAAACAAACAAACAAAAAAACTTACCCCAATGATTTTTCCAAATATAACAGCAAATGTAGGATGGACTGCACCAATGACAGCAGCAGCAATCACTCCCAGCAGTACATAGAACCACTCAGGTTTGTTCAGGGCCAAGATTTTTAAGTAAGGTACAGCAGGGAGATTTTTTTCCTACAGGAAAAAGTTGTAAGTTTTCCTTGGAAAGTTGGAGAACATGAAATTCCCCAGACAGTGGGTGTTCATTAGGCCTTGAGCAGTGAACTGTCTTGGTAAAATGCTGAAAGCCCTCTCTGTTAGCACTCAGATCAAGCTAACATGCTAGAGATTTGCTGCTTTGCAGTTTCATGTCCTAGGACATCAACTGTACTGCAAAAATTTGTAGGCAAAAAACTTAACAAAAGGATAAGTCATGAGGGGAGAGGGGCCAGGACAGTTCACTGAAAGTCGGATAGGACTGGTCACCATGAATGACAACTAACATTTCAATCGTTCTGAAGAACTGAACGTCCCACAGTTCAGAGGACAGAAGAGACTCCTCCAGTTCAGCTAAATGCCAGTGGGCTGGCAACAGAACAATTGGGTAGAGAGGTCATTTTTCTCTTTGGCAAACTATATCCAATGAATCATTACCAAAGCCAGGAACAAGGCATTTGTTTGAGTCAGTTAGCCCGTTTGTGCTTTCAAGGCACAAAAAATGTTCTGTCTTGCTTTACCACTTTATTTAGGTGCCTATGCCTCCAAAGGGATGTTTCTGGAAAAGTAAATAATGAAAGCATCTGAAATTAGGCAAAATATTAGTCAGGATTATAAGCAAGTTGCTCTTGCTTCCTGGTTATTTTATCCTGTGTTTTAGATGCTGAATGAGGGTGGCTAAGTCTCAACTATACAAGTGGGCTGATTTTTTTCTGGAATAATTACAACTGCTGGATGTTTGACTTCATTTTTCTGAATGTGATGAATATTGTACTCTTGAGCATGAACACCCACTACTTCCTCTAAGGTCTTAAGCAGTATTAATATACAGCCAAAAAGTATCTTTTGAAGTTATATGACATTTTATATGATAATGGGAATGGGTCCAGCTAGTTCCTGCTTTTTGAAATATTCATTAGCTGGAAGATGCATTTTAGAGAGGAGGAGAATCAACAGATAAAATCATACTAAAGATTTCATAATTATTTTAAATATTTATTACAGATGAGATCCTAACTTCCACAGACTTAGAAGAATTAATGGCTTTACTTTGTAATTTAAATTTTAGTTCTTCACTTCAAAGGTCTTGAAATGAGGCAAAAAACCCCAAAAACTAAACAAAAAACTCAAGAAACCTTAATATATCAAATCACTCTTCCAATACGTTTCATGAAAAAAGTACTACAAAATAGAAAACAAAATCAAGTTTCTGTTGAGCTGCTCATCCTAAGTCTGCTCCAGAATGCACTAGAAAGCTGCTCTTTTTGATGCTATGAGCAAGTTTTATTCAATTTTAATGAAAAGAAATAACTTTTCTTAACCCCAAACTTCCTACGTGACTTTTATTGATGCATGTCAACATATGTCAACCAAGTTGTTTTAACAACTTGTAAAAACCCTGCAAAACTGAAGCATATACTAAAACAGAAAGAGTAACACTTTTTTAATGGAAATGCTCTTCAAAATGTCAGGGGTTCAACTATTTTTTTTTTTTTTGCTTGACATAAATGTAGTATGATACCTCAAAGTGACTTCAATTTGGGTACACACACTCCAGGGATTATATTGTCCAGCAATATTTGCAGCAGTAAGTACCAGGGAGTAAAGAATCTTGCAAGTGAAATCTCATAACTAGGTTCAATTAGATAAATAAATATCTGTACCACTGAAATAATTCTCAAATTGTACAAAGCAACGTGACAAATAAATAGCAATTTTTTTCAACCTCCACATTAACTCAGTAACATTAAAATGAAGATCTTTGTTAAGACAAATTATCCTCAGTCTGGTGAGTACTGACTGCAATAGCACCTGAGTAAGGGCTGCATAAAAGACAGCTATCCAAAAGCAACCCAAGTCACATATTTTTTGCTTATGCTTACATCTTATAATTAAAATTCCAAACTGAAGTTCTAATACCAACCTCCACCTCCTTTTGTTTCTTCTTTTTTCCAAAGGGATTTTTAGATGAACTCTTCTTGCTCTTATATTGGCTGGATCTTCTTCGCATGCTGCCTCTCCCTGGTATTACAGAGGTTTCAAAATGATTTTGAAGAGTCAGCTCTTCTACAGGATTTATGTTTTCCTCATATTCCTCAGCTCCTGTGCCTTCACTATCTTCTGATGTGTCATCATCTTGAACATCACTGGTAAAACCCTAGTGAGAATTCAGGATAAACATTTACAAGGCATTTTGACTAGAAAGAAAGACTTGTTTTTTTCTTCTGAATACTGCTGTTTCAATTTTGTAACTGTAGCTGTCTGTAGGCCACATATATTTCAGTCTGAAATTGCAGAGCAGTAGACTATTTAATTTTCTTCCCCTCTTTTCCTTTAAAGCCATCTATGGAATCCACCTGGAATCTAAAAACTCTATAGTTATGCCATAACAACAGTCTGTGCCTTAAACTCACTTGTGTTTTTGTCATATTGGATTGTGTAAATATGAAACACTTATGGGTAAAACCCCCAAGAATTCCAAGCCTGTGTCTGTGCCCAGACTAGAATAACTGAGCAGCTGCCAGCTGGATAACATGCAGGAACTAGAGAGAAAACAGCTCCACCAACCACTTGGCAACTTTGGGAAATGGAGAAAGAAATTAAATAAATTTGCCCTTACCTGCTGCATTACAAGGGAATAGTAGACTCCTTTCTGCAGCATCAGTTCACTGTGTGTCCCTTGTTCAACCACGACACCTTTCTCAAATCCAGCAATAGTGTCAGCAGTCCTGATGGTAGACAGTCTGTGAGCAATCACAATGGTGGTACGTCCAGCCCGAGCCTACAGAAACACACAAAACCCAGTTACAGATAAGGATGTGCAAGAAAACAGCACAGAAATAAAGTTATTTTAGTCACCTGTAATATAGAGTAAATAGAAAAGTATTTTAAAATTTTCTTTCTTTTGAAAGCAAAGATTGTTATTTTTTCCTGGCTTTGTGTCCTTGTTTAGCAGTCCAAGGACAGTTTCGTTAGACTAATTTAGGTAGAGAAAGCTACGTGAATCTTTTAGACAGGCAACAAATATTAAAGACCATTATTAAGTTTATTTATTATTTGACTTTTGTAATATTTGGACTGTTTGAGCTAAAGTTGCTCATAAAGCATTTCCAAGTGCATGTAAGCATGATGGGGAAATGCCATAGGAATAGTTAGATCTTTCTGAAAACAAAGCTAGGACAACAAATACATAAAGAGCAGATATTTTCTTTATCTTTTCAAATTTTTGGAAGTACAACATCACCATAATTTCTGACAAGACTTAGCAGGAAAGCACAGAGGAGAAAACTTGCATCAAAAATGGATTTGAGCCACTCCCTTCTGAAACAAACTTATTTGACAATAATCCTACTGGGAGTTGGCAGGAAGAGCTGCTGAAGTCTCATTCGGCAGGTTGTGTGTTCCACCCCTCTCCAGCACTCTCACACAGACCAGAGGCACACACAGCCCTCATGCAGCAAATGAACACAGGCCACCTTGTGACTGCTAGAGAGGCTGGCTTCCCTCCACCCTGATGCCTGGAGCAGATGGCAGCTTGGCAGGAGGAGAGATCCAAGGGAACCTCATGCAAGTATGTTCTGTGAACCTGGAACCTGCTGGAAGTTTCTTGCTGCTGAAGTTGTACATCATACGGGCCCAGGAACACGGGCATGAAGAAGATGAGGCCATCTGCAGTAGAGGGCTGCTTCCATGGAAATTTGAATTCTTCCCACTACACCTGCCATTCTCATGGACCTGATGCAAGTCACTCCCAGGAAGTTTGCCACAGTGTGGTTTTTATACCTCTGGCCTAACGCACAAAGCCTTCACCACTGCAGCTGGGAGCTGTGATCAGAGCTAGAAAAATGCTTTATAAGGTACCAAGCTATCTAAAAACAGCTGGCTACAAGGAGCCACACATGAATGCCTTGAAACAGTGAGCATTCATGAGGTTAGCATCTCTGCTCCTCAGCTGTAAAAATAATGAACAATAGTAGCACCACTTTTTCCACTCAGGGATGTTGAAATGAAATTTGGAAATCTCATTAGGGGACTACACTGATGGACATAAAAATACTGTGAAAACATGACTAAGTTATGATTCAGGGCTCATTTTGGTGTGTTCTGAGAACATGAAGAAGGATGAGAAAGAGTTCACTAAATTGAGTGACCTCCCTCTGTTATGCACTAAACAAAGCAACAAGCTTCTGGAAAAGCTAAGTACTTGATTACAAAATTAAAAAAAAACCAATCAAACAAACAAAAAACCCGAAAAACCAAAACATGCAGAAGGAAGATTATATGGATATTATTTTTGCATCTGTATGTTACTTCAATACTAATATCACTGGAATTACATGCACTCTACCTCAGATTTAAACTCACTAGCAAGTGAAGATGACAAATTCTGTGCTTCACTTGAGCCGTAATGGTAATTCATATTTCTCTGCATAACACTACTGAAATGAAAGGCAGGATTTTTCACCTCAATTTAAAAAATATATATAAAAAATATTAGACAAAAGAATAAACATTCAAGCCAAACCATGGAGTTCTTTTTCAGTCAAAACCTATGGGTTCTACTGTATGCTGATGGAAACTGCTGAAGAAGGTATCGTGTGCTGATCAGAGACATGGGTACAAGATCTGACAGCTCTGCTCTGCAGCAGCACCCACCCTAGAGCTGTCAGGCTGCTAAAAGCAGGAAAAGAATGAAAATGGCTAAATTTCAAGAGCTTTCTTAAAATTATGAAGCAACTATTCAATAAAGAAAAAATATTAGGGATATCAATAACATATACTTTTCTATTAATCCACCTGAAAAAGGCCATTCTGTCCTCATACCTTGCTGTGATAAGATGCCATCAATATTTTACCAGCAAATGAACAATTATGATTGGAGAAAGGGAGTGCAGGAGACCTAAGTTAAAGCTCCACATGACTGTCTTCCTAACTATTAATAATGCAAACCAAAGCCCCTAAAAAATCAAACCCAATTTTCAAATAAATTTTTGATGGCTCAAACTCCCTGTTAAAACACTGAAATTGAGCATCCATCCAAATTTTATTTTCCAATATTCTTGATTCTGATGGACGCCTGCACTGAAAATTGTAGGCTAAATTTCCTTGAGTGCTTGTTGCACTTTTTCATGGAAGCTGCTAGCTTCAGTGAGTCCTACCTTATCAAGAGCTGCTTGCACTATGGATTCACTCTGAGTATCTAATGCAGATGTAGCTTCATCCAGAAGAAGAATCTTGGGATTTCTTGCTAGGGCACGGGCAATAGCTATTCGTTGCTTCTGGCCTCCACTCAACTGAGCCCCTCTTTCTCCCACCATGGTGTTAAATTTCTGATAAAGGAGAGAACAGAACAGAAGTTGTGAGACACTTCAAATCCTCACTTCTAAGTGCAACCCTAAGTACTCATCTTCTAGAAGATATAGCTTCTTCCAGCTGACTTGAGCACAGGCAGAGCAAACATGGAAAGACATTCATCCAACCGGCCTTAGCCACATCCTCCTACCCCCCCATATTGTGCCTGCCTAACTTTGAACTTAGGGTTCTTTAAAGACCTTTATTGCTCACTCAGTGCTCCAAACCCTGGGGTTTCTCAAGGTAAGCCTGTAAAAGGAATCTTTATGGTTTCTGAGGATTGCCTACCTTTCCAAAAGGGTTGGAATTATAAGGACACACCAATAGTGTGCCTCCTTTGAATCTGAGACCCTCCCCCTTGGAGCCATGTTTTTTTTCCTACTGACCATATCACTTACTGCAAAGTCACAAGTCCCAAAGTCCACTGTAGCTTTTTATTACACAGCTATCTAAGAGTAAATATGAACAAATCATTCTTCCTGAGAAGAAAGAACCTTGGAACAGATTGACCTGTTTGAAATGGCACCTGCTTGAGAGATGGGGCCAGGCTCTCTAAAGTAATAAAAGGATTTGAAATCAAATCCCAGGTGGGCACTTTCTCCACATTTTTTAACTTCAGGAGCAAAGGCAAGGACATATTATCCATTTATGAGGATGTGTTTAGAATGCTTGACCTTCCTTCTCAGCCCCATCCTGAAACGAGTAAGGCACCTACTGGTAAGAGAGGGCTCAAAGCTGTGAGGAGGAGCTTTGTAGCTGCTAAAAGGGCATATTTATTTAGTTCAGGGCATACTTACTTACCTCCACCCACTCCCCCCATTTCCTGTGAATGTACAGACAGCTCCTGACAAAGGGCTCTGGATTTCTGGTTCTTCTTTTTAAAAGCCAACTCTTCTATGCCTTATGAGATGGGTAGGGATGGCAATACCACTGTGAAGCTTCCTTTCTCCTGAGTTAAGACATTGACATTTTTTCCCAGACTCTAGGACAAGTCCTTTGACAGCAACCAAAGGCACAATATCTAGTTGAAAAACTCTCTAAACTGAAAGATGCTGGAGGCAATAAGTATATTTTAAGAAGTTGTAGTATAATTTCAATTCCCATGCTCTGCCTCTCAGAAACAGGACACCAGCCTAAATGGACCTTTCATTCTTACACTCAAAGTAAGTTCATGAACTTACATCAGGCAGTCTAGATATAAAGTCAAAAGCATTGGCTTCCTTGGCTGCTTGCTCAATTTCAGCATCAGAAATGTCTTCTCTGCCATAGCGAATGTTCTCAGCTATTGTGGTTGCAAACAAAACAGGCTCTTGGCTCACAATGCCAATATTTTCTCGTAGCCACTTTATGTTAAGGGTCCGAATATCCCGACCATCTAATAAAATCTGAGAGGAAAAGAGTGTGTCAAAGAAGTCAAGGAAATGCGCTCTGTTTATAATAAAGCAATTAATTACTCTTACTTGAATGAAGTATCAGCCAGAAGGCCAAGAAAAAAAAGTCTTTAATAGAAAACTATGTTGGGGGAGAAGTTATAACTGCAGTTTTTCCATTCATTGTATAAGATGGAAAATTATGATGAGCAGCATAAGCAGAGAAGACATCGGGGGCTTTTTTTCCCCCCCGTTTGTTATCCTCCAATAACCATCGTGTTTGAGTTGGCTTAGGAATTTTACAGCTTCCTTGCACACTTTTTACATGATTCTCATGCCCCTGTGCCAGTTTGATGTCCTCACAATTGCAGCTACACAATCATCTCTGTGGCTGTGCTTAGCACCAGATCAAAGAGAGTCCAAGTTGACTAAAAGGAAAGGGAAAGTTATTTTTAACCTAGATAATTTGCAGTGTGGTCCTATGAACATTGGCATTGACACAGCAAAATGAGGCATGGGGGCAGGAATGAACAGCCACAGGAAAACTAAGTTTAAGAAAGAACTGTGTTGAAAACAGCAGCCTTGATACCTTAAAACTGATAATTCAACTTTTCATATTTGAAATGTTTACCTACTTTCAACTAGCAGTAGCAACTATTAAGTAGCGTCCTTCAAATATCAAGAACAAAAAGCAAATTTTCTTAAAAATAAATTGTTTCATTTCTCTCATTTTTTCCTTTGGAAATTTTATGTGGGAAGTATTTACCATTTACCAACTGGATTTAGTGTTTAGTGGTAAAACACAAACAATGTGTAATGATGGAAACTTCTGCTGTGGGTTAGCAGATAAACAAGCCAAGAAATCAACCATTTAACATAGGAAAACTCTCTCCAGGTTTTCGCTTACATTCAATAAAAAGGAGGCAAAATACAACAGGACTCTATTGGATTATGTTTTGCCTAAAAATGTTTAGGGAATTTTATAAATGAACAGTTAATAATTATTTTAAATTCAGATCTTACAAGTCTACTCCAAGACTTGTGGCATTTGCTATTTGTGACGTTATATCGTAAGAAGGAGCAGAATAATGAAGTCAAGCCAACAAGAGAAGATAGTTCATTTGAAATTTAAATTGTGGAAATGTGAACTATGCAGATATATGATGAAATTCAGCCAAAATAGAAAACAAGATTTGAGTCAATATGGGAAATTCATGCATGTCCTAATAGCTCTGAGTTTTTACAATTCTTTTGCAGACACTCACTTCTCCCTGGTCAGGATCATAGAATCTCTGCAGCAACTGAATAGTAGTGCTTTTTCCACAGCCACTGGCACCAACTAAAGCAATGGTCTTCCCAGTTTGAACCTTCAAGTTTAGACCTTTGAGGATCTAGAAATAAATAAAAAAAATATATATACATCTTAGTTTAATAAGTTTGATTAGAGAACTATCTGTCAAGGTAAGTATAGCTGTTGCTATCAAGGCAGTAGTGAGGGCCACCATTTGAAGGTATGACAACATTAATAATGTAAGTGTATAATTGTATTGTATTATTGACAACAGTAATATAATAATTTTACCTGGGAATATCCTGGAGCAGTGATAGGAGAAAGTCTTCACCTATGCTTGTGAAATGTATTAGCCTTTGAAACAGGATGGTTGCATGCAACCTGCCTTTTGGGAATGGCCCGTAAATCCTTCTGGCTACCAAAACAAGCCTGGGAATTTTTTGAGAAGATTGATAACTGGAACAGGCCAAGTTCATGCCAAGAAACATTTTAAGAGTTCCCTTGCATAGACCATTGCATTCCATTGCCTGGGAAAATTCCCCAGCACACTCAAACTAATATAGACACAGCCACACTACTCTGAACTTCATAGCTAATTTTCTCCGATTTGTGTGATCTAGTAGCAGGCTTGGGGTTTTAAATTATCCTGCTGTCCTCCATTTTCCAGAGCATAATAATTATGAATCTCACAGAAAATTATTTTCAGGTGCTAAAAAGTATCACTGAAAACCAAGCCTGCTTTCTTTGATTTTTAAAATAAAAATGGCTGCTTTGACGAAGTAATTGCTGGGAAGCCCTTAATAAGTCCCATTCCTTATTTTTAGCAGCCTCAGCAACCCGGAGAGTAGCTGCAGTTAATGATATCATTTTTGCTATTTGCACATTTAGAGAACATTTTACCTCAAAAGATGTCCATGACATTACAAGTAATGCTGTGTAGTTGCCAAAATATTTGGCTGCTATGGGAACTCTTCTTGTTTATACCAGGCTGATTTATAAGTTTGCCTACACATGTTTTTGCAATGAGAGATTAAAATAGCTGCAATATTCCTCTCCTCTCCCAGTATTACATCCACACAGTTTTACATCCCCAGGAAGCTGATATCCTGGTGCCTGCATTATCATGAATGAACTTTATTCTAGATACCACAGTATCTCCAGATGCAAATAATTACCACCACACACTAGGCTAGTTCTAACTCTCTTTCATCAGGCAATGTATTGCCAAGATTAAACTAACAGAAACTGTACTCATTTGATCTCTTTGATTTGGTTTAACCTGGACAGGGAAGATTATATTGTGTTGCATCAACTGCTTCAGAGATTGTGGGTAACTTCTACACAGCTTTGCTGATTCCTTTGGCTCTACTAAATAACATTGATGCTCTTAGTAGGGAGAGCTGCTGACTCAGATTTGGGAAGGATGGGTAATATTTTTTATTTCCCTCCCATTTGGTGTGCTGACCCACAACATAGCAAAGCACCCTGAATAGGATTTTTAGGAAGAAGGATGAACTCTGCTCTGTCCCTTCAGATTTCTAAGCCAAGAGGGATAGAAGATGCATTGTAAAAAATTCAGTTAAGGAGAAAGCCCAGCTCTGAATCTGCCCTCCAGACATCACAGTGTCCTGGAAACAGATCTGATGCACAATGGGACAGACCTCAGACCTTTTCCCTCAATGGGAAAAGCCACCTGAAAAAACAGCCAGAGCGGTATAAACATTCCCATGCTCACCACTAAATCATCATGTCAAGTTTTTAATTGTTGACATTTGAAATCTCTATTTCTACCTTGTTCTTCACCAAGGAAGAAAGAACAACAGCAAATTCCTTTCCCTTTCACCTTCATTAAGGTGTTTAAAAGATTGCAAACCAATATGGCAGAGGTCAAACCAACTGTGTCACCACAAAAGCAATCACCATGACATGATGTACGCAGGTCACTGTGGAAACTGAACTAGCAAAGAGCAGGCACAACAATTTCTTGAACAGCAATTTTAACATATTCCCAAAACAATGTTTGACTTCCAAATGTACATTTAGGATGATATGTTCACAAAAATACACTATCAATGTATTGAAAGTCTACCTCTGATAATTTTTCACACAGGATGTCATAACTCCAAAGAGCCAGGAAACTGGAAAAAGGTAATTTTCTGGTTTAACTGCTTAAAGCCTGGAAGCCTTAATAAAAGATTTTGGAAAATCTTATTTGATTTATCAAAACTCTTTTTCATAGAAATTCAGACTAGGAACAACACACATTAGATTTGTCCTGCAGAAGAGAATGAGATACACAGTGACAGCAGATCTAGAGCTTTGTCTCTGTGCATCACTTGGGGGGAAAATTATGCCCCATCCTCCAAAACAGGAATGCATTTCACATTCAAGGACAAAATTAGACAAACAACATGGACACAAATTGAATAAGCTCAGTAGTCTAAACAGAACACTTACTTTAGCATCAGGTCTGGAAGGGTAACTGAAATGGATGTTTCTGAATTCAATTTCTCCTATGAGTTTGTCTGGCTTGTAACCTTCCTTAGAACTGCTATCTATGAGCCGTTTCTGGAAAGAGGTTTGTAAAATACATTGGTGGTTATTTCACTTTTGGAACTGTTATTTCTGCTACATGCATTGTTCTTTACTTTCTCAGATGCTGGTTCACACTGCAATACATAGTTGCAGAACTGCTGCATTTTACCTGCAGAATGCTGAATATGGGGGAACATCAAATCGAGACTTCTACTTGACAAATATAGTGCATTTTCAAAAGCAACAAAATCCATAGCAGAAAATCCATAATTGCAGAACTTAACTGCATTCTCTTGCAACCAAAACATGGGCCTCAGTAATCTGTATAGGAGGGTTTTATACTCACATCAAAAAGAATGATGTAGCCATTTCTCCCTAAACTTTTGATTCCTACTTTAAAATATTTTATATACACAGATATGCAATTGCTGCATAGCACAGCAACATCAAGATAATGATGTGGAAAACTTTTATAGTAACATCAGCATTACAGATTATTATTGCTATAAATTTCAATAGTGATATTAATCCCCTCTTCACCAATTCCCTCTCCCCAATAAACCCCATCTCAGCTGAATGTGTGCATACATGCATTTTTAAAAATTAGCATAGTGCCATACTACTTTCCCTCTGGTGCTGAAAGTCTAATATTAGAGAAAAACCTCACCCATATAGCTCAGACACACATACCAGGTTTTACAACTTTCACTGTAACAAAGAGGCTGGGCTTTCTTAGATCAATGAAAATATTATGTGTTTCTGTAGTAAATATCTATAGAGTTGATGATTTGGGGCTTTAGGGAGCTTTTGTTACATTTCTCAAGAGAAAAAGAATAAAAAGGAGAAGGAGGTCAAGTTAAGTTTGTTGAAAGACTTCTATTCTATGTGGTTAGATGTTTACCTTATTGATAATCTTATATACTTCATAAGCAGCTCCACGTGCATTGGCCATGCTCTCCAGGTTAGGAGCTGCCTGGCCCAAGCAGAAAGCTCCAACAAGCACAGAGAAGAACACCTGTGGGAGACAGAGAAGAGCATTGCAATCAATGATTACAGTGCCACCAGTGCCCACATGGACACTAGAAAGACTTAAGCACCAGCTTTAGGTGATTCATCCCACCTTACAAACAGAGCCCAAGACAATCAAACCTGTTTTATTAAAAGCTAGACAAGATGAATACAATTCAGTTGTTTTATACTGAGTCTCTGACAGCTAATTTAGCAAGCACGTGGCAGAAAACAGAGACACCGTTTACATAACTTTCCCTGAAGATACAGAAGATTTTTCAAAGCTGCATTTTGCTGTACTTACAATTAATACACGACCAATGTCATAATGAGGATCCTCAGCAGTGAGCTTGGTTCCATACCAAAATGCAAGGGCATAGGATCCAAAGATAAAAAATTGTGAAAGACCCAGGCATGTGTTAGTGGTAATGGATTTTTTCACTCCAACACGTTTAGCCGTCTCTAAGTTAGCATCATATCTGAAAGTAAGTAAAGAAACCATTAATTTGACAGGTACCACATGCCATTCTGGTTAATACTTCCCAGTGCCCTTTTCTTAATTAACAGGATTTATGTAAGAAAAACAATTAAAATCTCAAAGAGAATACAGAGGTTTTTCATTTTTTTTTTTTTTTTTTTAACATAGGACTATTAGGGGAGGTAATTAATTTGAATAAATCTGCTCTGACATATGCCAACAATATTGCCATACTATTATCGAAGACATTCAGAAACAATTAAGCATCACAACTTTGTTATCACAATAGAAGATGCAATAGCACTCTTGAACTCACTGTTTCCATTAATCCTGAAAGGAAACCTTGAAAAGGTTTTAGCAGCATTGTTCATCAGAAAGGTAGAAGTTAGTTATCCACATCTAAAACAAACAAAATGAAAAGAAAATCCTCCAAAAATCCCAGGAAATAGGGAAGGAGATAAATGAGAGCTCCCTCCGAATGCAAAGTTGTTCTCTCACTGGCCATTTTTGGATGTCAAGTATTTTTCCCTTAGGTCAGTTTACTGATTAACATATATAACCAGTGGAAGATTAGTATAGAGACTAAAAAGTTCAACTAGAGAATTATTTTTTCCAAGGATGGCTCAAATTCATTCACTCATCCACAGTTTTCAGCAAGTAGCTTTCATTTACTCAAGCTCCTTTTGCAAAGTGTAGCCTAGGAATAGTATAACTTTCTACCTGTAATCAATATGGTCAGTAGCTTGCACTCTTTTCCCAATATGTATTCTCAATAAAGTACAACCACATCCTAGGAAGACGTGCGATTCATTCAGCTGGGAAGCAGTCTTAAAAAAAAATGCATTAATTTTGTTCATGTAAATTTCTAAGATGCCACTACTGCTGTATTTGTTAGCCAAACATATTGAAATATTTTGACTTGATTGTGCTCTTAAAACCAGGCAGGCCCTAAGTTTGAGTCAGCAGCATCATAGGTCTTCCAGGAAAATGGGTATTGCATTTAAGTAGTGTGATAAATACAGGTGATCATCAAATACTGAGGAAAAGCCAAGCCACTGCCTGAAACTAAAGGTGACTGAAGATCCCTTGCAAGAGTAAACTTTTGCTGTCAGTGGAAGTGCAGTGAAAGGATGCTTTTCCTAACTCTGAGGCCAGCATTCAAGAGCTGTGAAGGAGTCACAATCCACTATCTGAAAAATGGACTCTCTGGAAGGAGTTTGTCCCTAGTAGAAGGTGTTCCTAGGGGAGCCACTATGTTTGTTTGGGGTTTTTAGATTAAATGAAAGTAAATCTGTGGAAGAGGCTGACTGGGTAATCATAAAAAGGAAAGGCTTTACTTGACTCAGGTATCAGTTATTTTGTCTTTAGACAAAGTATTTTAAATTAATATTGACAGCTCCTGTAAATTTAATTTTCAGATGCTGGTAATTGCAGAATATGGGGAGAACGGCAGGGAGCAACTTATCTGGGCCATCTTAAGGCTTTTTTTGCCTTTACTATGCAAACAGGAACAGCACAAATACTGTTGCATCTTAAAAACAAATTCCGGTAAGCAGAAGACAGGGCTATAAGATAGCCAGAGCTCAGTCCCTGGAAGCAATAACAGGAACAGGCCATAGGATCCTAAGCTAGGGTTCACACCACCTTAAAAATTCTGCACAAGATGAAGGCAAATATGAGTTGAAAAAGATAGAAGAGTTTTATGGGGCATATGGATCAGGTCATCTGCTTTGCCTTTTGCAACTGCATGGAATCAGTGATTTTGTATTTTTATAAATTTGTATTGGTATAAAAAAATTTATTGCTTATGCTTGTGGAGTTACCAGATATACATGTCAAAGTTTGTGGCCAGCCACAATCACTTCACCCAGTATGTATGACTAGGGCCAACACTGGGCAGCTACATCTGTTTGCAAATCATTAAAGCTGCAAATCATTGTAAAAGCCAGTAATGTGATTTTGCCCAAGGCTGATATCCAGTGTAGTTTAAAAATAAGCTCAGTAATCAAAGATCAGAGCAGTAGCACAAATGCTCTAGAAGATAAGCAATTCATTGCATGCCTTGCTGAATCTGACTCAGGGGTAAAGGTAACCTTCCCACCACTTTCACATTCAGTTCAACTCCAGATCTCAACCAAAGGAGAAATCTTCATCTCTGCTGCAGTGGCACACCAAGTAGTCTGTATTCACTGATTAGGTCTATTTGCACACCTTTGTTTTCAGCTGATTTGTCCACTTATAGAAAGACAAAATGACACTAAGGAGAATCTCATCCCTCTGCCTCTCAAAAAAAAAAAAAATTCCCACAAAACAAATCCACAACTAAATGTCCTTGCCATATTTTAAATATAATTATTAATTTTAATACTTACTTCTCTAATGCCTTTTGCTGTCCATTGAAAGCCACAACAGTCCTGATTGCTGTCAAAATTTCTTCTGCCACAGCTCCTGCTTTGGCATAAGCAGACAGCTCTTTAGCAGTAAGGGATGCCAGGAGCTGAAAAGTTGGAAAACAGCTGTTATTGCAGCCTACTGAAAGAATACACACACTGTCTTGGTAAATAAGAACAATCCTACAAGATGCACAAGACCAGACTCTAGCAAGGTGGGGGTCAGCTCCTCCCCATACCCTGAATTTCCTTCAAATAGAGTTGAATTTATCATCGTCTCCTCATTACAATCAAAGGCTACACAAACATCAGGTGAGCTTCCTGACCGATCTGCTTTCCTCCCAAGCCTGCAAACTACACTGGGAAGAGTGAAGCAGGGAGTGCTGTAGCTGCTCTGACTTTCTGAGGTGTTCACACTCTAAAGCACCAGCAGATCTTGAAGTAAGAAAAAAAAAAATCACATTACACCCTCTACCATGCTTTTTCTTAGCTTATTTGTAATGCTTTAGGTAGGAAAAAGCCCATAAAATCATAAAAATAGCCACTCAGGAGTATGAGCCATACACATTAATGTGGCTAAATAGTACATAAGGGGAAAATTTTCCTATCTGAAAGGGAAACCTCTCTGGCCATTTCACTGATTTAAATGACTTCAGTTTTCAGCAGCTGTATGTATCTGCATAGCTGTATAGATTTATTCTCTGCCCAGCATGAAACTTGGTAAATTATTTACAAGAGAGTGGTACATGCACGTGCAGATGGAAAGAGGTTGGAAGGTATTTGTGCTAGGAGGGAAAAGCGGGGGCTTCCCCAGTGCTTGCCATGAGGAAATTGCTGTGCCAGAAAGATGCTCTGATGTAGATTACTCTCATGCAACATGGCATGAGGACAGGATATGCAGACAGAAGGAACACAGCTTGCAAGAGTGTGCTTGGGAACCCAGTGTAAGGCTGCAGGAGGAGTAGAAATCAAAGTAAGAGTGGGGCCAACCTCCCAAATTAGAAACCACATTAAGGTTTCTCCCATTCTCTGCCCCTTTTCTATGCATAAGAATTGTAAGGTTTTTCTGGTTTCTTTATTTAAAAATCCCCACACACTTACAGTTGACCAAACTGCTGCTGATGCAGCAAGAAGTGGGCTGACTGACATAACCACCAGTGTCAGCTTCCACCCATAGATGAATCCTATAATAAGCCCTGATACAAACGTGGAAAAAAACTGCAGAAATATACTGATCTTGTCTCCGATGCCTTCACGGATGGTGTTGATATCACTTTAAATAACAATAATAAAAAAAGATTTGTTAGTATAGAATGACTCATTTTGACTCCCTCCCCCTTTTCTTGCTGTGTGGCCTCATGTCAGGAGCTTTGCCATTTCCTAACTGGCAAAAGAAAATTTCTAACCACAACTACTGAACTGTACCATTAGGCTCTTCTGTAGCCAAAACACAGCAGAAACCTCCTGTTTTCAAAGATTCATTTTCTGTATTCTCAACATTCTCTGCTGTTTCTGTGCCATGTCACTAGGTCACCAATGACCTAGTTTCCTCATCTGGCATCCAAATGGAGCAATATAAGTAAACAATCAAGTGACCTCTTCACCCAACTTGACCATCTCTAAATGATTTCTTCTGCTCAGCTCTGTGATTCATTTTATGTTTGTAATTTTGGCTACTGACTCAGATGGAGATCTACCTCCATTCCATCATACCATTGTTTGGAATAACCTCCATTTTTATTAGAAATTTTCTTTCCTATTTTCTCTTCCCAGAACACACAGATATTAGAGTTGAGAGTGGTTTCATTTAAGCTTCTCATACACTTTTTTCAGGACAGAGCTACAATAAAATCCAGAAAGAGTATTTTTTAAAAAATAGTGTTCACACATATAATCCCATAGCACAAGGGCATTACAGTCCTCTCCCCTAAATCTATTTAAGTTTATGGAACAACTCCAAAGACTTTAACTGGTTAGATAGAATACTGCCTGAGATACAAGTACAAGCTGTACTTGTCCAACTACTGATACTGAAGTACAGGCCCATTTCCATTCAATTAAGTGTCAGCTTTTGGTGTGTATAAACTAGGTGGAGACAGCAGAGCTGTTTGTTTAGCAGTGGCTGAACATGTACTTCATGGACTTAGAAATCCAGTGCCAGGCATTTCACGAAAAAAACCCCTTCCAATGCACATATCACAAACTGCACAACTGAAGCTGAAAAGGACAATCAATTTCTCACTTTGAGCTGCAATATGTCACATTTTAGGTTTGGTCGATTTTTAGTTGTTTTTTGGGTTTTTTTAAACTCTCTATAGGCTATTCTGCTGAGGTAAATGTCAGTTTTAAGTGCCATACTTGGGGGTATGTGTATGTGTGTGAAAAAAGAACCAAAACAGAGCCCTCACTCTGTCAGTCTGGTGTTCAGTGCTCCTATCTGGGTAATATCAAACCAAGCCATCTCCTGATGGAGCACTGCAAAAAAGAACTTCTGCCGGATCCTTGCGGTTTGCCTTGTAGCAGTAGCCAAAAATGTCCACACTTGGATGATGCTCAGGATCAACACAGCAAAGCCAATTCCCACGTAGTAGTAAGCAAACCTGGGATAAGGGAACAAAAGTCCATGTGATCCCACTGTAGCTCATGAGAGAAGTTAGACACACAGAGAAGCAACTACTCTTCATTAATCACACCAAAGGAAATACTGAAGCTTGTGATGCATTATTGGGAAAGCAAACATGGCTTCTGCTCAAACAGATAACACAGTAAAAGAAAACCCTCTAATACATTATTAATAGGATAACTACAGACCCTTACTTTGTCATTTCACCTTCTATATCCACACCTGGATCCAAAGAACAGCTGGAATTGTTTACTGAAGTATCTGTGAAGAGGAAACAAACAGTAGGAATATTTGTGGAAGTGCTACATAGAAGAATTGATTCATGGCAGTATGGGGTCATCAAGTTTGGGAATGTTTTGTATTTTGCAAGTGGGGTCTTTCAATACAAACTTAAATACAAAATAATTTGGCAAATACACATTTATTTTTAAGCAATTAGTGATAATTGAGGTTGATCGTACTCCCTACTATCTCAACAAACTATGTTCATAATGTGCACATCCAATGCTTTGGTTTTGCCCTGGTCTAGTCATTAAGGATGGACTAAAATGACAGGGTTATTTCCAGCAGGATGAGTGTTGCTCATTATGTGCTTCCTTAGATTTGTACCAGTGTATAGTCTGGGGGGAAAAAGAATCTTAGCCTCAGTAGCAAAGCACAGCCGATATGTAGAGAAATTTAATTTAAACTTTTTACCATTGGATTGCACGCCACTTAGCACAAAGCTGTTTGTCATCTCTCCAAAGATAATGATCATAAGTGGCATTCCAGTACCATTTGCAGCTGCTGCAACCAAGCCAACTATCATTAACAGGACATCCACCTCATCAGCATAGCGAAACTGTGTAAGCATTATAAAGGGAAAAAAAACAAAACAAAAAAAAAGAGACATTACACCTGACAGTTCATGCATTTGCTACAGTACAGCAGACTTGCAGAACATGCTCCATCCACATATTCTAAGTAGCAGCACTCCAAGTGAAGGCAAACTCAGTACACGAGGATTTTGTAGTAGTGCAACACATCTTCAAATTAGCACCCAGGCTGCTAAGAGAACCCTGGCAGGACACAGATTCTCACCCTGGGAAAAAAACTACATGCTTGCAAGTGATGATGACCTTCGTAGAATTTATTGTATTTTGTATTCCATTGAGTTACATATTTACTAATGATAATGCCTCTACTATGTAAACAAGAGTGAGTTATTGACCTGGCTTGTACCTACGAGTAGAAAACGTTTTAAGCAGAGATAGATTGTATCTTAAGACTTGTCTACCCCTGAAGCTTTGTTTTCTTTGAGGAAGGGTGTGAATTCAAACCACTATAGATATCCCAGGATGTGGTTAATCTGAAATCGGAGCATTTTATTCCTGACTGGCCTAACCATCTCAAAGTGTAAACATAGATGGAATAAACCACAGAAGAATAAAACTTTTCTCGTTTCAGAGTAATCAAGTCCACATGCGTGCTATTTTGTTTGGGAATAGCTGTCCTACAGAAAACTGCCACAAAGCCATTATCACTGGTTCTCAGAGAGCAGGTCTAGAATCAGCAGTCCTCAGGCTTCTTCTCCAATTTTTAGTTGACTATGAATTGTCTTTCACAAAAACCTCACAATTTCAAATAAAGAAAAGAAAGTATAAAGCAGACCATCAGACAGGACACTAACCAATTCAAAAATGCCAACCATTCGTTTCTCTGGCTTCTCATCTTCCTTCCTAGATTAGAGTACAGAAGACTAATTAAGATGAGGGTTTTTTTAAGCAAACCTGTAGTAAGCTCTTCTCCTCCTTCCCCTGCCCCTCTGACATCCCCATACACCCAGTTAACTTTAAGTCAAAAAAATACCTACATTTCCTTCCTGGGCTTTAACTGGTCAATTTGCTCTACATGTTCTTCATGCTGGAAAGAAGGATCATCACACCCCTTGCTTCCAGATTCTGTGAAATAAAAAGACTTTTTTAGCAAAATAATCCATCTATTGCACAACTTCTTATGTCTTTCACTGCTGATTCTTTTGCATTTAAAGACTAGTTTTTTCTCATAATCTTGGGAGGGAGTTTCAAGAAAAATTCACCAGGCTCTTTCTCTTCAGTTCTTCTTTATTCCCAGAAAAATCTCCCATGTCCCTTTTTGAGATGGAAACAACTTCATTTTTATAGTTACAATGTATTTATTCAGAAAGATTATCAAAGACTAAAAGAAAGAGTTAATTCTTCCTTCAAATACCTGCATGACTCAATGCAAATTTGTGAGAAGTCCTCACAAAATAAGTGGAATTGCTTAAAGTGAAGGTTATATTTGCTGTAGGTAACATGGAATAGGTGGCAGCTAACTAAAGAATCATGCCCTTGACTCTAATAACCATCTTCACTATTCCATTGCAGTAGTTGTTACATATCCCACTTCCTTTGTGCTGTCTGGGAGTTTCAGAAAGTCAGATAAAAGCATAATCCTACCCAGGAAGCTTATCGTTCTAAATGCATAAAATAAGACATAAAAATATATATAAAGAAACAGATGAGTAACCACAGTGAGGGGCCAGCTGTAAAACAAAAGGAGACAAGGTGCTCCCCATACCAGCCACTCCCAATTTACGTTTATCTTAACTTTCACTGCTGACTCACATTGAATAGAATTTTTACCTACTGTTTTAAGGTTAGTTGGCCTACAATGGCTGTTTGAGACAACAATTTGAAAGCAATAATGTTCTTCCAGCTTTTCTCAGGAGAATTTTCATGCCCAGGCTAGGACCCTCCTGAACAGTTTTTCAAATGCAAATCAATTTTGTTGAACTTGATGGAATGATTCACACAAAAAATACTTCATAGGTGTGGCTTCAATTCACTCATTCACAGGAAACTCATCATGTTATCACCTACAAAATCACTATGGCAATCAGGAGAGTTTTACAACATTCTTTAGATTCAAATCTGTGGAACATAGTCTTCAAACACACTTGTGGTGTTCCTTCTTACCAGGATCGGAGAGGTTCTGTTCCATGGAATTTGCAGAATAGTCCTTCATTGTTCTTTTTGTTGTACGCTTATTAGAGAGTCACATTAATTAGAACCTGCAATAAGCCTCCCCCCACCCCCCCAAAGAAAACTTTGATTTAGTAAATGTTTAAAGACTTCACATCTGTGCGTTTTCCCATGACTCATCACATTTTGGTCTCAACAATATTCTACTTAAACAGAGAGATTAAAAAAAAATAGGTAACAGCACAAAAAAAATAAGTACTATAAGTGAGCTATTAAGAACAGTGCACAGTATTACTAGGCAACTTAGGTCAGTAGCTTGTTTTAGCAGTCTTTTATGATAAATCCTGAAATCATTATTATAAAAGTTACTGCAAACAATCTATTACAGAATAGATGATTTCCCTCATTCCCTTATGTTTGATTAGAACCAAACAAAGAGCCATAACATGGTCATGAGTACAATGATAAGACACGCACTCGTGATGCCATGCGGTACTACGATGCATTTAGAGGCAGTAAATAACTGATGCTCTTAGTTTCCCCAGGCTTTTCTTCTAGATCTATCAAATATAAAAAAAAAAAAAAAACAAAAAAAACCCCAAAAACCGCAAAACCAAAAAAAGAACAATAACAAAAGCCCTAGCAAAAAGCCACAAGTGAATCTGATGAAGTCTAAAACAACATCGATAAGAAAATGCCTCACAACCTCAGATAAAGAGAAAAAAAAAAAAAAAAGAAAAAAAACCCAAAACCAAACACCTGTTCGACTTCTGACTGTGGTTTTCCCTTCTCGTTATTTCAGCTCACCTTCACAGCCCACACAGACTCCCTCTCGCGCGGGTGGTTGCAGCCCCGACGGCGCGGTCTCCGCAAAGCGGCTCCGCTGTGCCCGTCCCGGGCTTTATAGGCGGCACCGCCCGCCCGCCCGCGGCTCGGGTTGCAGATGAAGGCCGGCGCCGCGGCTGGGCAGAGCCTCTCTCCGCTCGCGTTGCAGCTGAAGGTCAGGCCGCACCAGCCAGGCAGAGCCGCCCAGGATAAGGGGTCTGCAGAGAGGTGCCGGCCGGCTCCTGCCCTCTGTCGCCTGTCAGAAGCTGCACGAGGGTGTCCGAGCCTGCAAAGCGCGCACGGAGAGCCCATCAGCCCCTTCCGCAGCACCGCTTCTGTCCTGACACTCACAGAATAGTTAATCTTAGAAGGGGACCACTGGATGTCATCCTGGATGGCCCAACCTCCCTGCTATAGTGGGGTCATCTAGAGCACATAGGATTGATTGATACAGACATATTTTGAATATTCCCTGTGAAGGAGGACTCCACAGCCTCTGTGGGAAACCTGTTGGAGTGCTTGGTCACATGAACAATACAGAAGTTCTTCCACATGTTCAGGTGCAATTTTCTGTGTTCCACTTTCTGCTTGTTGCCCTTTACCCTTTGATGTTGTTTGGCATCACTGAGAAGAGATGCTCTGTCCTCTTGGCACGAGATGCTCACAGGCATTGATGACATCCCTCTCAGGCTAATAATACTATTATTTTCGGAAGAAACTATCTTTGCATGTAAAATTTTAGACAGAGGGACATCCCACCTGGAAAGCAAACTTCTGGTGTGTGATTGAGAGCACATAGATAGCAAAGTAGATGAATAGAGGTAGCATGAATCCCAAAAAGTCACTAGGACTCTATTTTAGAGCTATGCAATACTCACAGGTAGTACTCAGCATCACTGGCAGCTAGGGAGTGCTTAATACCTCCAAAACACAGACACTTTCACTTTTCAAAGCTTCATTATTAGTTATTCACGCACAGTAACAACAAAGTTGTTACAATCACAATTCAGATCCGTTGTGCTGCACTCCACAGGCCTGGCAAGAGAGAGCGTGAGTTCTCCTGCATAGAAAAGTTGGTCCAAAAATGGTGTGGGAGAAGAGCAAAGAACTGATCATGCAGAAAAAAGAATCACAGGGTCTTGAGCAGGAATTTGTTTCCTTCTCTCTCCCTCCTCTTCCCATTTCTTCCTTTGGAAGTGATGATAAGCTCTATGCAAATTAATGAGCATCTTCAAAAGCGGAAGAATCCCACCCAAGCTATAAACAAAGAGATTAAATAGAAAACTAAAAAAAAGAAGGAATAAGAAATGCTCTCCTGGAAAAATATTCCCCATCAAACCTACTGAGAAACATGAGCTTGTAGTCTAGCTACAGCTAACCACTCTAAGCTTAAGTTAAAAATAAATCAGCATATTCTGATATCTTTGCAGAAGCAGAAATTCTGGACTAAAATGCACATGTAAAACAGAGAAGACTCCTGTCAATGGAAAGGAGAGGAGCAACACAAAAAAAATGTAGTTTACAATTTTGCCTTTGTAATTTTGAGATGAACACATTATGGTAAACATATCATAGTGCAATTTGGAGAAGAAATACTATTCTTCCTTTATCCAAAAATATTCTCTATCTTTGGAAAGTATTATATGCATCTGAAAAATATTCTATCCCAAATAGCCAATATACACCCATGTCTCTTGTGTTTGGTTCATCTGTCCAAACATTGTCACTGACAGGAAGAGCAACATTAAACACAATTAAATATAATCAATTAACACAAGCCATAACACACTAAAATATACATATCTACTTAAAAAACTATTATCCATAAGCACATTATTAAAAACAAGAAGACCAAACACCCTACCAGGAACACCCTGTTACACAAGCTGAAAATGAGGACTTGTTTCCCCAAGAAAAGCATTAACCCTGAAAAGAATGCAACACACAGTGTGCAAAACCAGGTGACGCACAACTTTACTGAAACATTTCCTCAAAATGACAGTCAAGTGCAAAGAAGGTGCAATGTATTATGCAGGTATCATGGCTCCTAACCACTTTGTGATTTCTCCAACAGACCAGAAGAACACCAGCAAGACACCTCTCTGCACTCAGAAACCACATGTGGGAAGTTAGGGCTAGTATTTGGTCCACTACCTTAATTAAAGCTGATCACCTTCATATTTCGTGCTGGCTAGTAATTCACAGGCAGGACCTATAAAAGACCATGTTGCACTTTGGTTTTTCTTGCTTTGTGACTTTTGTTTATGCGACCTGAGATTCTGCCAGAAAGGACTTGACAGCATCACTAAAAGATAAGAAATGATATCACTTTAAGATATTCTCATTTATTTGTTGGCAATCAGACTAAAAATGGAAAATTGTTATTGTAGGGTTTGGGGACCATTAGATATAATCCCCTCCCACATATCCACAGCAGTACAGTGACATTTGTACTTTACTGATGCTCAACAGTAAAACTATTAGTAATCACTGGGAGTAGCTGTAGTCATGGCACAGTGCTTGGAATTAGGAGACTGGATTTCAGCGGGCATAAATGGAGTGGTTTAATAAAGGAAGCAGCCAGCGAAACGTTGCAATTCTCCAAACTGAAACAATGTTGCAGTTATTCTGCTGTCACATTGGCAACTGTACAGCTATTAGAGATTTGGTGCAGTGAAGGGAGAAGGTCTGGGTAGAGGTAAATGCTGGAAGAATGAAAAATCAGATAAAGAAATATGTCCCAACACTTGAACTTTCTGAGAAAAACTGAGCTATGTTATCCAAAATTCCTAATGCTGTAACCAAGCAAAACTATTATTTGTGGTTTCCCAGAAACTGAGGAGCAGGAACACATCTGATTCTTTTAACTGAACAATAACATCAAAGATAGCTATTAATTTATAACAGGTTCTAAACAGAACAACTTGCAAAATTCATTAATGCTGAAATAATTTTACAAGTTCCCTATTACACGTTTTCTCAAAGAATAAAAACAAAGAAATGCATTTTATTTTTGCTTGTGAAGTTTGTAGGTCTGTTTTACGTGACACTTAAGTGATAAGTGTGAAGAATTTGGCAGTATTACTATAAATTCCTCTTGCCTTAAAAAGAAAGTCAAACCAGAGTGATTCATTGCTTTTTATAAAACAGAGATTTTTTTATTCTTTTTTTCCTTCTAAGTAATAGAGTGAGATAAGTAGAAAGATCATATCAAGCAAAGAAGGCAGTCATTCTGCTGAAAACTGTGTGCTCTGAGCAAGAAAATTTCATACATTATGGAAATGGTGAGTTAAGTCAGTAAAGATCTAGAGAGGTTGTTGAGGGGACTGGATGTTATGCACATATTTCAGAAAGACAGGGAGGAAAGAAAGGGAAAGGGAGGAGGAGCTGCCCTGTGTAAGCAGGTAATTAATTCTAGGGCCTTCCATCCTGTATTTGGAGAAAGACAGAACAATCAGTTATCAGTTCAGGAGTAATAAGTGGGCAACAGAGACAAGAGGTAAAAAAAATGCCCCTTAAATTCTTGAAAAGTGCCAGGAACAGAATTTTCTTTCAAGAGTCAAAAGAAGTAACTGGAGATTGGCATTTCTTCATTTAATCCTGAGAAACTGAATGAGATCAGGGAAGGAGATTTCCATAAAAGAGATGGTGATATTCTGTAGTTCAGTAGTAGTATTTAGAGAATAGTAGTTCATATTTAGTGAAAAAGAAAGGAATAATAACAGAATAAATGAAAGCTTGAATATAAGATTATTTTTACTCAATAGGATTATTGTTACTCATGGAAAGGCAGCCTAAGTGCAAAAAGGATAAAAAGAGTTGGCAATTAATAGAAACTTCTTATGAACTTGTAACACAAATAAAAGAACATTTCATGCAGAAACATGAGATTCATGTGTAGGAATAATCTATCAACAAGCAGAAGTTGGGTAGGAATTTACAGGAAGCTTTTCTACAAAATAGCATCTGGGAGATGTACTGGAAGGAAAACTGAATAGAAGCCAATACTGTCAAACTAGGATATGAAAACCAAAATTCTCAAAAGCACAGAAGAGTCACATGTGAAACATATGGAGTAGCACTGTGTAGCACTGTCAAGACCTGAGCTGGAGTGCTGTGCCTAATTTTGGTTGCTTCAAGACAGATATGGGTGATAAGAATTAAGGAAGAAAGTGAAACTGAAGGCATATGAAAGGTATGACCCTTGAGGAAAGACAGATGGAATTTGGTTTAGTATAGTGGAAAATATGTAATCAATTCTAGAAAAATCTGAAAGACTCTTGCAAAACCAGTATAATCAGTGTCTTCCATATCTAATGTGTTATTGAATTACAGTAAGAAAGAAAAAATTAAAATGCTCTGGGCCAGATAATTGATGAAACTCTTGGTGTTGAGATTTTTGGTTTATTTATTTTTGGTGTTTCTTTTCCTTTTAAAGCCAAGCTATTTTGTCTATGAGGAAAAAGTTGGTATAGATTATTTTGCCTTGAAGATTGGGAAAAGATGAAATTGTCTTCTGAGATCTTCATCAGCTCAATTTTCTCTGTGGTGCTGATAAACATAATGAAGGGTAACACAAAATGAAAGTGGTTTAATCACAAACAATTTGCATTGTAATTAAAGACATGAGTTTAGCAATAAACTGAGTCTGTGGAACAGCTGGCAACAGTTTTGGTGAAGGTCTCACTGGCAAAAGATGGGAAAGTGGACAAATGGAAGTGACTTTACAACCCAATCTCTACTCTGGGGAGGGTCATTGACACGGCCCATTGAAATTAAAACAAATTTTCAGTCTTCTTTTTGAAGCGCATCAGTTATTTCACTTTCAGATGAAAAGTGGGGTTTGGCTTTGGGAATATTTATTTCTGAGTTTACTCCCAAGAGCTTATTTCTATAGAACACTTTTTGTTCTTTTCATCTTTTGCCATCCTGGAACATTGTCCTTTTGGCTTCGTTTCTGCACAGGCATTATGCATTCTGGAGAATGCAATGTATATCCTTAGCTTTGGCCAAGATGCCAAGGAAACTCAGGCTAAGTAGTATTCCATAGAAATGTGGCCATCCAGAGGGACTATTTCTGGGCAAAATGGATAAAAGCTGTTAAAACATGGATACAGGGACCTCTTCTGCAGGTAATGGATACATTTTCAGCAGTGTAGACATAATTCCTGATACAATTTGTTCACTGGTACAATTTCATAGTGTTTCATGAATATAACCCCAGGATGAAAAAAGCTGTCTGAAATGAAACCTTTCTGGGTCTGAAAGGTCTTATTCAAGCACTTTCCACCATCTCACATCAAAAAGTTAGGTGATAGTGGATTATCAACAGTTCATAATACAAAAATGTGGAGAAAATATCACACGTCTTTACTACAAGGACGGCCAGCTCTTGCCTTTGAACTGAACAACATTTTGAAATGTGCTGCATAGTGCTGGGCCAGATGTGAGCAGCACAGAGAAAGTTCACTTTTTAGTCTCGGACTCTCAAAGGGAGTTACCAGTGACAATTACTTTCTTTTAAATATTTATATTTCTCAACATAATGCCAAATCTTGAGGGCAAGGACCTCTCTCTTTTACTTTACCATCTCACCCTCCAATAAAAGAGCATTTTGTACATATATATAATTTAAATAACATGACTGAATCAAATAGGTGACATTCATACATGTACCATGTGTTTACTGCTGGAAGATGTTCTGATTAAATGTTTATACGGACTCTTATATGGACCTCTACCCCCAAGGGTCAGCAAATGTGGTAATTTCCATCTAAAAGAATCAGCGTAAACATCTCTTCTCTCTGAGCATGCTCTTCATGACTCATGAGCATGTCACTGAATCTTTCCCTTGTCAGGACAGGCCATGGTAAAAATTAAGGTTTTTAAAAAAAATTAAAGATGTGTGCAGAGTGACCTTCTACTGATACTATTTAATCCAGGAAAAAGAAAGTTAAAATGCATGGGCAGAAAAAAAGGGATGAAGACACACATGAAACATTTAACCCTTCCTGAAATAAACCTCTTAAGACAAATAACTGTGGGTCTCATATTTAAATAACATATATGGACAAGTCTTGACTGAGAGAGTGCTTGTCTCTGGATTGAGCTGGTGCTGAAATCCAGGAGCATAGCTTTTCCTAAATCATGGTTTTTCCTATCTGCTCCCCCACCCAGCTCTGCACCCAGCTGTCCCCTTTTCTGAGAGACACAGCACCTGCCTTTGCAGTTGGTGTCACCACTTCCTTCACATCAAACTCACATTTTTCCTTTGTTTAAAAGTTCCCATTTCTTTTGGCATGCCTCAGGTGTTAAAAATCTCAGCTATCCCCTAGTTTTACATCTCATAGTCACCTCCAAGATATATGGTCCCAGAGGACATGAATGTAAATAGCATCCTAGAAGTAATAAGAAACTGTCTCAGAACAGAGGAGATGGGGAAAATTTGTGAAGGCATCTGCCTTGTACTACTTGTGTGCAAATCACAATTTATCACTAGAATTAATTTGGTTGTTTACCCTAATTATAGACTTGTCTTAAATCTCTCAGATTAGAGAAGTTGTAGTTTCTGCTCATAAAGTTGTGTTATGTGGTCACAATATTGTTTTGCCTTGGGGTAGTTAGGTTTTTTCCATGACAGACCATTCACATGTACTTGGCTGCATTCTCTTCTCAGGAAAAATGTTTTGGCATTTCAGAAAAAAGCGGTAGGATTCCTGCCAGCTGATGGTTCCTCCATTTCAGTCTGCAGTGTCTGGTGGCTAGTTTTGATGCTGGCTAGGATGGCACTGATTTCTGTTCCAGAGGTAACAAGACTGACAGGGCTGAGGGGAGGAACAAAGTATGGCACCTGTCTGTTGCATAGGTAGATAAATTGTGGTGAGTAGCAGAGTGAGAACTCCACATCCTAAAGCTGTCTGAGGAAAACTCTGGTGCTTAAAAGGATGATGTTGTCGTCTTCTAAATTCCCTTTCCTTTTGAGTAAGTAGTCTTTCAGGTATCACTATAATCTCCCTTTCCTACTTCTTCCCCCTTCCACTTTGAGAAGTGACAGTATTCACTGACCCTTGTTATTTTCATACTATGAAAACTGGGATCTAAAACTACATCTGTTTCCCATAAGTTCCTGATCCAGTCCTTCAGCTGACAGGTGAACAGGGTTTAGGAGTATGTTTTATCCAGTGGAATCTTTAACAATTTACACCCCCAAGAGTGAAGGAAGCCCTTTACATGGACTGAGGAGTCCTCTGGTGACTAAAGGAGCTAGTGAGATACAGGTCCTGGTTCGTGTTGTGATGTAAACTCTAGATCAGGACTCCGTACTGTTTTCATGCAGGGCTGAATTTTTAGCTCTAAATGTGTTTGCAATATTAAACCAGTTATGTAAGTGTACATTTTTGTTTGCATCACTGCACAGTCATGCCTGGGCTCTCACTAAACTTTCCTTCTGCTGTATAACTTTCTAAACAGGTTACAAGAACTCTAAAGAACTTCAGGTTGGACAAAAATTAACATGGCTTACAAAAAGGTCTGATGAAAGATATTTCCTTTAAAGTAGAATTCCATGCATCCAAGGAATGCACAAGAACATGCCTGAATAGCTCTCAAAGATTCAGGAAATGGTTAGCCTTTTCAAATTAGCAACAGCATAATTCAGTTTTAATATGGTTGCTTCTCAAATATTGCTTTGATTTACTTAGGGATACCAATTTGTTTAGGTAAACAAACAAACAAAAAAAGGACTTTTTCCTCTTGTTCCTCCTTATAACAGTCTGTGTCATTCGCTATGACCCAGTTGTAATATTCTGATGAACTGATACTTATGGAAATAATTAGAAGATCCCAGCAGTCCCCACTATGCATTACCAAATATCCCTGAAGTCAATATGCACTGAGTTTCCCTTTTTAAAGTCATTCAGAAAAGCTCTTAATGAATTGCAAGGAAATTCTTACCATATGTCCAAGAGAGCAATCAGGAGGAACTTCCAGCCAGTAACACTGTAAAAGCATTGGATTTTTTTTTTTTTTTTGCTGTTTGTATTGGATGCTATCCTATTACCAATAAGAAGACACAATCTGAACATTCATCACTTTTACACCTCCAAGGCATTTGTACTGTAATGCCATGGAATACAACATTCTGCAATGTTGCCCTAGCCATACATGTGATAAAAATGAATAAGCACAAAATCCAGCTATTTCTCCTGAGATCTTAAAGATTTATGTATTTTTTAATCAAGAAAACTATTATTGTGTCTTTTCCAGCCAAAGACCCCAGAATAACCTATCATAGCCTTAACGAGAATCCAACAGGGAATAATCCCTCTCTTGCCAAAAGCACATAAAAGTTCAACCACGGAACAAGACAAAGCCAAAAATTACTCAAGTGTTAATCAAGAGAGAGGGCTCATATCCACCAGATATCATGAGAGAAGTTCATATCCACCAGAAGCTCAGCATTCTGTGGGATGCACAGCATTTAAATTAATGCTCTGCTGGATGTGGGTCACGAGTGTGGCTCTGGGAGCAGGACATGTCTACAAGCAGACATCTGAAGTGACGTGTCTGAAGGTGGGAATGGTGTCCCTTGGTGAATGGAAGTGAAGATCACTGTGTTTTTGCAAGTGATAGCACATTTTTCCGCAGGGGAAAGCCTGTAAAGATGATGGTTCAGGATGGCCAAAACTTTCAGTAAGCATGTTTTTTTTGTTTAAACAAACCAAGCCCATAATCCATTCTGCTCTACCATCCCCTTGAAATGTTACTTTGGAGGAATCACAGTAGTCTTAGTTGTCATTCTCTTACAGAGCAAAAAAATTAGGTTGAGCTTAGGATAACTGTGTCTCTTGCTGTCTGAGACTCAGTAGACAAGGCTCACTCTTTCAGAAGAAAAGAACATCTGACTTGGTTAAACCTTCCATTATAAAAAGCTGTGCTTATGGGGGTTTCCTTCTGATGTTTTCATTTTATGTACCAACACATGTTTTGAGAATGGGAGTTTAAAGTAGCCAACAACATTGAAAAAGACTTGTGGTATTGGTAAATATTATGGACTTGTATTTAGTGATTTGAGTATTTACATGCAGAAAAATCATGTGGCTTGTTGTGAGAATGGTCATAGATATGAAAAGAGATTAGCTAAACACACAGTTAAAAAATACATTAAATTGCATGCTTTGATGACCTCTTTTATAATAAGCCAGAAATCTTACTGTTTTTAGATAAAATTTGGTGTCTTCAATAACATATCCTCATTGAAAGACTTCACTATTACAGCCAAGACTTATCTTACCCAACAAGGAAGATTTAATACAAGAAATAAAATAATGAAATTTATCTACACCAGTATAGCATAATATTTCCACTGTAGCTGCCAAGAAAGAGTTACTCATTGAGTAGACTCAGGGAGAGTGGTATATCTTGCTTTTCTTTGCTTTATTTCTAAGTATCACAGGGACAATATAGAGAATGATGTAAGTTTAAAATTCCATACAGGTGAATTGTAGGAGTGAGAATCCATGAAGTGTTTCTCAAATGATTCTGTCATGACAAACTCAATATTTCTCTGATGTTAAATAGTGTTCAGGTTATTTCCTGGCAGTTGTTGCTTTTTGAAGAAGGAATCTCTTCCTATGGATTTCAGAAGAGCACCTTGCACTAAATGCAGAATTCAGGGAAATTTTCAAAATGTATTTAAAATTAGTTTGTGGGTAAATTAAATTATGTAGCTACAAAAGGGAATATTTTAAGAAAAAAATAATATTCTACAAGTAGCTAGATTATTTTTATGCTCTTCAAATTACTCCATCCCAAAAGCTTTCCTAAAAATGTTGCAAAACAAAGGTTCAAAATAGTTTCCAAAATACAGTATTTTAAACTTTGAGTACTGAGGATACATGAACATGTAGATTAAGTGTTCTTTTATTATCAACCATCTGCTTTTATGTGCATAACCTGAATTAAATTAAAGTTCTTTCACCATGAATCCAGAAGGTTCACAGGAGAGGCAAATCAGACATTGAAGTGGTTGACTGAGCCTTGATTCAAGAATACTAATATGGGCAATTAAACTGGAACTCCACAGAAAATTTTCCTTATGTGATATCTCTTATTCCAGTAATGATATAACACCCCTGGGCTTATAGCAATAAGAACTTTGCTCTAAATATTTAAGAAAATAATTTTTAGACATTAGATAGTCCAGAAAGTGGTGATTTGTTTTCTTTTTTAGCTCTTCAACCTCCAATTTGTGTGATCTTAGGCAGATAATTTTCTCCTATTTATGTAAAAAAAAAAAAAAAAAAAAAAAAACCATGCAAATGTCCACAAACTTCACAAAAAAGC
>JAYDZK010000113.1:31149542-31181952 GCA_034509185.1 Euphonia xanthogaster | reverse complement strand
TTCAACCTCCAATTTGTGTGATCTTAGGCAGATAATTTTCTCCTATTTATGTTAAAAAAAAAAAAAAAGAAAAAAAACTGAGAGCTTTACAGAAGTTTTAAATTATTTATATATTTATGAAATGGAATTTAGGAAATACACCTTTCCTTATCCACGGGGGTGATCAAAGGGTGAAAGTCCCAAGTTCTATCTGACAGAAAAGTAAAACTAAATATCAGTCAGCAGATTAAAAACAAAATCTAATAAACCTTGGCAAATCTGGATGGCCACAGCAGGACATACCTTCCGTTTAAAGCTCGGATATTTTGTAAAGCATTGTGTGGGCTGTAAACTGCAGAAGAGCTACTACTGCATTTCATGAAAACATCACCTTCTATCTTTTATTTACTCTCCTGCATGACTTATTTAAAAGAGAGGAAAAAAATATCTCAGTAGCTGAAGCTGTATCTTAGCTTGGTGACCACGCAAGCAGTAAGGACACGCCGGTGGGAAGATCGTGAGAAACAGCTGAAGAAGGCGGTGAATTATCAGTATGCAGGGTCACGCACATGTACAAGCCTGTTCAGCCAGCATTCGCAGGCTGGGCTCTTGCTGAAGCACGTGATAAAAAAAGTGAAGGGCATTGTAATTAGAAACTTTAAATGCTGTGCTGAGGCCATTCTTGTTTATCTCCCATTATAAAAGTCGTGCCCTCTGTTGCGCACTACACAGTAATAAACAGCCCTATAGAAAGGCACTGGGGCAAACAGGACACCTCCTCCTCTACTTCCCAGGGCTGTTCTTTCTCCCCTCTGTCCTTGACCTTAAATAACTCCTGCTTCCCTCCACCACTGGCCTCAGCAGCCCTCCTGGGCGCTCCTGGCCAGGCTCAATTGTGCTCGTCCCTGCCACGTGCCTCCCAAAGTTCTCCATGGACCGGTGCCCTGCCGCTGCTCTGTGTGCTGCCAGTGAGTAAAGGAAGCAAAGTTCCAGTCCTGGCTCTGTAAGAACTTGCAGAACTAAATGAAGAATCCCAGGGCATCAAAGGAAAATCCAGATGTTTCCCTCCCATCTCTGGTCATGCTTAGGATTCATCTGCTTCCACCTCACAGCAGGAACAGTTTTATTCTTGGAGCAGGTATTACTTAAGATCCCTAAATTAGTAATGTCTTGAGTTTGATAGTGGCTGTCATCTGCAACTAAGGACATTTTGGAACAATACTACACCATTGACTTGATTTCAGCTTCCTAGTGAAACAGCAAGACCTTTTATCTCCCTTATTTTTTATTAAAAAAAAAAAGGAAACATATTTGAGTAAATGGTCAGTTAAGTTGATCATAGTAAAGCAAACCTAGCCAAGACAGGCTGACTGTTAGCACTGAGCTCCAGCTACAAAACCAGACATTAAATCCTGGTAAAAATGTAATTTCTAAGTTGTGGTAAAAATGTAATTTCTAAGAGACAAGAGTAATGTAGAGATGTGATTCCCATCAAAACACAAGGCCCTTGTGAATGTTATAGAAGAGATATAGTCAGTGATCAGTTCAACCGATTTTTACTTTGAACTTTGCTACTAAATCTGGTCTCCATTTAAAATGAGCGTTATCAGAAGTAAATGATGCTTAAAACTTTTGATAACAAATGACTAGCAAATAGACTAGCAAATAGATTCATGCAATGGGAAGCAGATAACTGAATATAACCAGAATCAGAGAGGGATAAAATGCCTTCACTCACCAAAGTGTCCATAAATACACAGGCAGCACTACTGATTTGTTGGATGGGTCAGAAAATGTTGAAATAAAAACACCAGTTCCTGTTACTTCTCATCACTTATGGTTTGTAGTTATTCAAGAGCTGTAGTACCCCTCACACTTCAAGTTGGTTACTGTTGTTCTCTCCCTCACAGACCAATTTTGTATGCAGGGATCAGGAAATTCCCTCGAGCCAGAGAGGAAAATTTAAGTCAAGTTTCTTAATTGCCTTATCTGTTTTACAAGTCCTTTACAAAATGCATTATCACTGCTTATCAGAGGGTGGTTTATGTTCAATATTTTCAAAGAGATAAAAGGTTGTGAACCAGGAACCTGGCCCTGTTATTCATGCAAGGTGACAGAAAGGGAGAGATGTTAATTTCAGCTTACCTTTCAGTACGGAGAAGCTGCCTCTAATCACGCACATCACCATGATGAGTAGGACACACCTATTCCTCTGGTTAAATAATTAATTCAAGCAAACATCACTGGCAGAAGGCAATCAGCTCAGCTGCTTTGCTGTGCAGAATGTAAGAGGTGCCCTGGTGCAAAAGATCAGTATTTAGAAACCAATCATTGCTGGGTAAAGTTCAGTAGATCTTTTATTGTACCAGGTTAATGTATGCCAGCATGCAGAGAGCTCCAAGAACAATCCCCACATTGTGCTGGATTTTTTGTGTGGTAAGACAGCCCAGGGAAAGTCCAGTTACCTCCTTGTGAGCAGGGCATGTAAGGATGCAAAAGGAGACAGAGGGATATAAGAAATATAAGGGGTATGTTTTTCTATTGTCTCAGTTGTTTTCTTTCCAAGAATTTTGAGGCACTTTTCTAAATTTGTGCGCATCAGAGCCCAAAGTTTTAGCTGTCACAGACATAGTCTTGCCAGGTAACAGGTAAAGGGACATGCTTTGGGAGCTGGGGACATCAACATTTCAAATTGGTCTAAGTTGTCAAAAACAAAACAAAAAAATCTAAAGCTACCAATGAATAAGGATGGGTTTTTTCTTACCAGAATCATGTTTTTATCAGGAAGGTCATGCATGATATTGGAAAGTTGCTACCTATTTCATAAAAAAAATAAATTAAGAATCTGTACAATATGGAATATTTCCAGCTTTAGTGATAGTGTGTGAGTGGGTTTTTTTTTCAGAAATGTAATGAAGATTGTAAATTAATTTCTGATAAAGACACCTGCCACAGAATTTAAGTTTTTGTTATATAATTTACTATCTGTGAGGAAAAGAATTATTGCTTACTTCTTTATGATCACGTTGTACTGATTTTCTGCCATGTCTATGTTTAAGAAATCAGAGTCTCAAACACAAAATAAAAACGAATTTTCTATCACTTCCTCTAGCACCTGGGAAAACCATGCCCAGGAAAAAAAGAAAATTTTTCATGTTTCCCTAGAAGAGATCCACAAATCAGTGTCTTTCATGCTTAAAATAAAAAAAAAAGTTCCCATTTGTCCTTCTGACCTATCTTCTCTGAACAAGATTTTAGTAAAATTTGACATCTGCTTTAAAACACTTGAAACATTTTTCCTATCAGAGTGGCACTTCATCTGGAATTTTCCAAAAGACATTTAAATTTTTAAAATTTCTATCTTAAATTATCCCCATAGCTAATTTTCTTGATATTTCCAGTGTCTGGGCTGGCAAGATCTTACCTCTAAGGCAGTAAGGTTTACCTTAGTTTCAAAACAACTTTAAAATGACAGGGCTTCTAGACATAGGATTTCTGAAATGCATGCAACCTCCTGAAAAAAAAGGGTAAGTGTATTATTTTCACCTAATAAAATTTAGTTGTTTTCAAAAAAGTCTATGAAATACTGATATAGTCTTTATTCCATTTCATATAATATATATAAAATATATTATTTCAATTATTTTATTACATGTATTTCAGCTCTTTCTTCAGAGGCATGCAAGAACCAGTCCTTTAATACTTGCTTTTTATAGGACATGTAATGACGAAAGGCATAAAAAAGAGGAAGACAGCTGAAGGCTGTGAAGGAGTTTTCACAGGTCTCACAGACAAATGCTTGTTAGACCCAGATTTTACTGTGGGGTTACATGAACTTTGAATACAACAAATAGTTTGGCAAAGGGAAAGCAGAAAAAAATGCAGTGAGATCTTTCTAAAATTAATAACTTTTATTGATTAGACAATTGGTATCTTATGTAGAGGGAGATGTATTAATTCCAGTGTACCTGCCATTCCTTAATGCATCTGCTTACTGCATGGAGAAATGCAAGTAAAACTGAAGCAAGTTTGCAGAAATATTATGACACAAACATTGGCCAAGCACAGGGGATCAGCATGAATCTTTGTCCAAAGGAAAAATGTCTAATGTGAAGTGAAAATATTCTCCAGGATCTGTTTTGCTTTGTGGAGGATGCTGCTCCCCAAAATTGTTATCCTGCCCTAAACAGAGCAGGTTTGCAAATTGACTTAACACAAGGCTGACTTTACATCACACGAAGTTTGGGTGAATATTTCCCTGCTGATCAGAAATGTTCTCATGTTTCAAGATCCTTTTCCAGGTGGATCTTATGCTCCAAAGCAAAATTCTTACAGATAACAGTGACTTTACCTGTAACTTGTACCAGTAGTTATTGGATGCACTGTGACAGATCTGAACATAAGTGCTACTCAGAAATTCAATCCCCTCCTGATCCAGTTTACTGCATTAAATGAGGTGGACTTAATATGTAAATGAAACAGGATGGCCCAGCTTTCCAGGTAAGCTGGTAACTCATATGGTTGACCTCAAGAAGAGCAGGATTGTATGTCTTTTTCTTTCCCATATATGTAGTTTACTTAATTTTTGTCCATAAGCTCTTACCAGTAACCAGCATTAGTGTATTTATCTGTTTCGCTATATTAACCAAAAATAATATAATATTCATTTGCCCTCAGGGAAACAAAGGAGAACCAAACCTTCATATAAAGCATTAAGCCACGATTTGCTACATCTACTGTGTGCAGTTCCTGTCTTGTGGAACATTTGTTTCTTAGTATTTCATGCTCTACTCAGCAGGTTAATCACATGACACCTCACTGGCACTGCAAAAAACATAAGGCTCTCTAACTTTGTATTTATTATATGTTTAATACCTGAAAGAAGATTAAAAAAAAAAAAGAGGAACACAGGCTCCATAGTGTAAGTCACATGATGGGAAGATGGCCAGTTCAGGGAACTTGCAGACACACTGCACATTTTCAGGAAATGAATTAAAAACATTCATATCCAAGGAATGGGAAAAAGTCCAACCCCAACCAAATCAAAACCAATGGCCCAGAAATGTTAAAGCAGATAATGCTTTTCCTGAAAGTAACCTATTTACTGCTGTTACCTTTACTGAAATAGTGATTTCCTTCTGATGCACCAATCAAATGTTAGATAATGGAACTGGATGACACAAAAGAATGTGTTTGGGTTTACCCCAAACTTAATGTCCAATATTTTTGGAGGTTTGCTCAAGTTGGCTCTGATTTTAGAAGAGTTTATATTTTGTATCTGCTTTTCTCAAACCTGAAGGACCCAGCTGGGACTGCAAGTAGAAAAGCCAAAATAGTGTTGGAAAAGTTTTGCTTTTAGTATTTCTAAATCACTGAGCAGAGTTAACTCTTTGAAGAAAGATTGTTTTGGAGAAGTGTAGACTCTGTTTTCAACCTGATGATGTCCATTTACAAGTGCTTTCCAGCTCACTACGGCTCAGGGTAAATTTTGGTAAGAGTATTTCAGGGAATTTTTTTCCTTGTGGCAACATTAATTGAAGTGGAACAGAAAAAGATGGAATATTCTTAAGAAAAAGAAGAAGGTCTTCCTTCACAATTTAAATGATACAAGATGCTAAAGTCATTTGAATAGTACATTTCAGCCAAATCCCAATGTCTTCTACAACACCAGAGAAAAAACTGTTGAATCTACTTGAACCTTCTTGTACCTGCAGTGGTCCAGCTGACAGAAGCTGAGGTATTAGGGGATACCATGCTCTGTGTGATTAATTAATGAGGCTGAGGTTATAAATATAGTGGAAAACATTCTATTAGGTAATGAGCATACATGAAAATTTCAGACGTACTTTGTCATATTTGGACTGACACTCTGTAAATTATTTTTTGTGCAGTTTTTAAAAAGGCAGACCACATAAATCAGAAACCCTCTAGAAAGCTAGTACCAGGAAGAGGAGGGCATTACAGCTGAAGGAAAGCGGAGTGGAGCACTGCTGGTGTGCAGGGAGAAGAGCTGCAGAGTGCTGGGGTGATGGCTGGTGGTCGGCGTGGCAGCTCCCTTGGGGCTCCCCTTTTGAATGAGTGGTTTTGTCAGGTTTTGCATTTCCCATTGCAGGCAAAGAATGCTTGGGATGCTTAATTTCTTCTTTGTGTAACTTGAATAGTTCCAAATACACACTTCATAGATTTTTTGTTGCACTTCTGAAAGTCCATTAAAATGACAAAATATAAACAAACCACCAAAACCCATATCTGATGGCTACCATACCTTGCTTAGCTTGAGATAATATTTACTCTATGCTATCTGATCTGATCAGCCCTAAACGAGGAAAAAAAAGTACAGCCTGATTTTAATTAGGCATTACAGTATGAAAGTATGTAAATAAAGAAGCTATCATTTGCTCAAAGTAGTTTGTCTAAAACCAACTCAAAGGCCTTCTGGGGATCCCTAGAAGTACAAGGGGGGAAAGAAGGCTTGACATAATAGAAGCCTTATCTTTCCATGTTGAATTAAGAACTCCGGATGAGCAGATGAAGTGTTGAGTAAAGCCCAGATGTAACTGGGTTTTCACATTGATTGAATTCTGGCCTGTAAAAACTGATGAAGTAATTAACTGAAAAAGAGTACAGAGTGTATGGAGAAATAGTATAGCTTTTGTTAAGTAACGGGTAAGTAAAATGGAAAAAAAAAAGTGGAAGCTCTAAGATGGGAAAATTGTCCAAATATTGGGGAAAGTAGAGAAAACAAACACATTTTCAATCAGAATTTCTAGTGCTGTATATCCATACAGCCCATTGCAATAAATAGAAACTGTGAACTGAAAATATGAATGGGATTACAAAACCAAATTAAATTTATTACTCATCCCAATGACTTATACTTCTGTCTTGAATAAATATCTGCAGCCTGTATTTGAAGCCTGGAATTTTCCCAAAGCATTCCAGCTCCTCCAAACCATGGCAGGACTTGTTCTCTTTGATGAAGCTGCTTAGAAAGCAAATTGTGCAGCAGAACAGCCAGAGGACCAAGCCTTGTGCCGTCTCTCTGATGTTTGGACCCTTGCTGTGGATCACTGAGGTCTTGGAGCCTGATTATTGCTCTGGACTCTGCTGATTGAACTTAAAATACAAATGCAGACTTGGAAGCAAAGGATAGCCTGTAGGACTGTGCCTTCCTCTGCTGGCAGGGCACAGCTGCAGATGCTGGTGCTGGACAGGAGCAGTGAGGTGTAGTTCACATGTTCCCCTTACTTGCAGAGATGGCTAGAGCAGCTCTCACAACTGGGAGAGGGTTTCCAAATTGAAAACAATCCTTCTCTTGCACGGAAAAATGCAACTTCCTGCTGACCAAAGCAGTTTGTAGGCTTTAAGCAAATCTTCCACCTACTTCTGATCAAAGATGTTCAAATGGAAAGGAGTTCAATCACTGGCATTCAATCTATAATAGCTTATCAAAAACCTGTTCCCTCATTCTGGAGAGCAAGGCTGAGAGTCAATTCATTGTTGCATAACCCACAAGGTGTATAAGAAGAACTCTTAATGAAAACAGATTGTTGTGTTTTGGGTTTTTTTTCCCAAGTGCCTATTAACTGATAGCATCTGGGTGGTGAACATTTTAAAACGCCACCTTGTACTTGGGAGCAGACACATTTTAAACATTGTCTCTGGTACCTTCAAGTGCATTTTGAGGCACAGCAGACAGTACTGTGTGGTATGAATGCCTGGATTTTCCCTTAGTGCTCATAAATTCAGTGACAGCAGGGAAGGAGAGCTTGCAGAGCAGGTCTTCCAGTCCTGCTACAACCTTCAACTGTGGAAATATCTGCAAGAAGCATAAATGGTGTGAGGATAAGTTGCACATCTGCTTGCTCTCAGCATTTAATCCATCCTGAGGCAGGCACATATCTGCTCACTGCCAGCAAAGCCACATCCCCACAGCTTCCTTTGGCCAAGTGCTTGTTCCTGGGCCTTGCCTCTCACAACTTCATTGCTGTCTTGCCCTAATTTCCTTATTTTCTCTCCCTAAAATTAATCACTTTCTTTTCCTATCCCATGTTAACAAATTTATTTTATACAGCTTCACAAATTGCATCTAACATGAAAAGTCTGCATTTTGGTCAGAGCAGCTTTGTGCCTCTTTAATAGAAGTAAATAAAATTTAGTAACACATCTCCATTGTTCCCAGCAAAAGAAAACTGGAAGGAGCAGCATTCTGTCTGATGCTGCTGGTTCCCAGATCCTGTCAACAAACACTCAACAAAAACCTTTGCTCTAGTTTTTAGAAAGAAATTAACACCACACATTAAAAGATAATAGAAAAATAAATGAATAACCAATTAAGTCACCACAAGTTCCCAAGTCTTTGGTTTTACCTCAGAAAAAAAACGGGAAGGGTTCTATGCCTATTTTATTTTACAAAAGGAATTTTGAATTAAAAATTGCTTCAGAACTTGCAGAGCAAAGTTTTGTTCAGCCTGTTTCTGCACATGCATTATTTGCTAGTGACATGGCAGCAGGTCCTAGAGACCACAGACAAACTGAGCCCATAACGCTACTCTAGCATCAAGCTTTGCTGTGTACCGATGTTATGATGGTCAGGTCTAGCAAATTTACTGAGGCCAGTTAGAATTTACAGGATCAGGGTGAAATATCTGTCTGGGCAGAGGAGCTCCCAATGATTTGTAAGTGAATTGCAGGAGAGGAGACTGCATAGCTGTGTGATGGCAATGTCTGTCTTGCATTCAATACTTTATCTTTTTCACAACATTTGTTCAAGAATGTATGTATACCTCGATTCAAAAGATTTCTTTAAATTCACTTGAATCTTGGTGAAAATTAATTCACTTAGGAATTCCTACAGTGAGGTGTCCTAAAACAGGTGTGATAAAATTCGTGTTAACTTTGCTCCTTTGTGCCCTGTTTCTGTTTCTATTCCATAGATGTCATCAGAAAGACTTCATATTTTTGCCCCTCATCTTCACATTGTATAATTGTATGACACTCAGTGTTTTGTGCCAATTCAAAGTAAAGCACTCTGGTGTCTTTAAGCATACCTACCCAAAAAGGCCAAGTTTTCAGACTGCTCTGCCACTGCCTTGACACAGCCTTAGCATTCTGTATGTGGTGTGACACAGTTTGGAGCGTGCAGGGTGCCCCCACATTACTCATTTGAGTGTGGGGACCTTGTGGTGAGTCATGCCCAAACAGAACAGAGGTATTTCCATAAACCCTTCCCATAAAAGTTGTATGGAATAACGTTGTGGTTTAGGAATGGTATTCCCAAATTTAGTGTTCCTGCCAAGCCTCTCCAAACCAAGTTCTGCTCACTCACATTCTCTATTCTGTAGCATTCACATCTTGCCCAGATCCTACATCTCCCATGTGTGTATATATATATATTTTATTTTTTTTTTAAGCATGGGCATAATTTCCCATGCTTAAAAAAAAAAAATACATCTCCCTTGTATATATACATATATATGTATATATATATATATATATATATATATATGTATATATTTAAGCATGGGCATCATTTGCATAGTCAATGTTTGTCCTTCCAAGATGACTGTTGAGTTCATTTAGTCCTAACTGTGGGCTCTATCCATCCTAGCTGTCTTCTACTGCAGGAGTGCTGGTTTTCTGTCAGGTGGTTGCAAGCCACATAAGGACTTCATGGATGATGTATCTGGAGCAGTCCATACTTTCTGCCCTTGGTAGTTATTGCATAGAGTGGCAGTGCCATTCAACAACCAGTATTATACAATTTAACATTACAAATATTTTTTACCCAAAAATAAAATCCTCTTGAGGTAAATATCATATTTCCCTGTCCATCTGCATTACCCACCAAATGCACACAGGTCCCTAAACAAAAGCAATCCCACAAATATGTTTGTCCTTGAGGCAGGGCTAATCCCCCAACATATTCCTCATGTGAACTACAGGGACTTCATTCCCTTCTGTGGTATGTGGAGGCTTTCATGGGGCAGGGCCATTTCAGCTGGTGGGTGGCCCTCACTAAATGTAGATCCCAGTGTTTGAAGGTGCACTGCTTGTTGTTCTCAATGTCATTTTTAACAGTCCATTGCACCATTCGTTTTTCCCAGGGCTGCTGCATGCTAGGCAATATGATACACCCACTCTAAACCTGACCCAGGTGCTCTCTGGTCCAGGTGTCTATGAGGCTGTTTTAGCAGTGAGTCCTGTTATCTGACTCTGCTCTTTCAGACGTGCCATGTGGCCACAAGACTTGCTTTTCGAAGCCCAGGATGGTGTTCCAGGCAGTGGTGTGAGGCTCAGGGTGCATCTCCATCCATCCAGTGAGTGCTTCTACCACTGTAATCTCCCAGCATTTCCCTTGGTAGATTTGTAGGAGTGTGATGTCATCAATCTGCCGAGCTTCACAATATTTGTGTTTTATCCACTGTCCACATTATCACAGAGGCCTTACCAAATCCAAATAAGGATGTCGTGGCTTAGGAATGTGCTCCAGGCAAGTTATTTCCCAGTTTAGTGCTCCAGGCAAAACACTCCAAAGCATACGCCACTCACTCAATCCCCTCTCTCCCCTCTCCCTCCCCTGTGGTGGGGTACAGAGGAGAACTGGCAGCATAAAAGGTAAAGATTACTGGTTGATATATGAAAAATTTACTGGAAACAGCAATGAAAGGAAAAAAAAAAGTGACAATATTAGAGAGCACAAGAGGCAAACGACTCACATGTGAATGCTCACCACATGCAACCCCCCACAACACATGACTGCACAATGCTACCTGACCTGAAAGGGACCCCTTTCCCTCACTCCCCACAGTGGCACGAGGTGTTATAGAATAATCTCTCAGTCCTGGTCATGCTGCTCGTGGCTATGGCAAAAAATTTAGCCTGTCTTGGGCAGAACCAGGAAAAACTGTATCAAATGCCCTAAAACCAAAAGAAAAGTCAAACCCAGCAAAGCTTTTCATCAAATCAGCCAAAACTGGACAGAAATGAAGACTGGAAGATTTCAACAGGAGAAACTTTCTTAGAAACCATGAAAGTGACAGCAGTGCTGAAGCTACTTTGGTCTGTAATTTACACCATGTCTTGTTGCTATGAACATAGACTGAGGATTATCTGTTTCAATAAGATTTCATGTCTTTTCTAACCATTTATAACCCTGTAACTTACCCTATTAGTAGCTCTACCTGTAACTACACAATGTGCATTTATGATCACATTGTGATTAAGTATGCATAAAAACCAGACCTTTAGCCAGCAATTAAGAGGTTGCCAGGATCAGAAGAATGGTTTTGAGGAAACCACTTCAAAATCTCCCTGCCTTGCCATAGGAAGGCCAGCACCAGATGTGGTGGGCAAAAGCTTGTACATTTCAACACAATCAATGTTTTAACAGTCCTCAGCTTGTCTACTTAATTGTTCTACTTCCATTCCAAAAATTTTAGCAATGCTGCAGATGTGCAAGAAAGCACCAAGTGAATGTGAAGCTCTGGAAAAAGGTTCATGAAAGATTAAGGGCAGGGAACCTATTACAAGCTAGGACTATCCTGAAGGTAGTCTCTTCACAGTATATTAATGATTGATATGATATGATATTATGTTATTTATCAGGAATCACAGCAACAGAAATATTTCTGGAAGAACAGGAATACCAGAAAGAACTTTGAGAACTGTTGCATCTCCAAGACACTGTATCAGTACTGAAAGCAGGTAGTAACTGCTGATTGGGTCCTGATCTTTAAGCCAACATATTACTGAAAAATTTTAAAGTAAAACATTAATTTCTCTAAAAGTGAAAATGAATCTTAGAAAAGTCAACTGGAAAACACAGGAGGAAAATGATGCAAGGGATAAGAGTGTTTCTAGTAGGGAAAAAGTCTGTTTACCTTAACTGTAGATGGTGAAAAAAGATGAGTGAGCACAGATTACCAAGTAGTTGTAGATCTGGATATGAACATGAAGCAGCATGGCCAAAAATACCCTTGTTGCTGCATTCTGGTAGTTCATTTCTGATGCTGCCTCCCTGCCTGAAGTTTTAGGAATCAGAGTTGCAATTTGCACACATGCTCATTACTTGTGACTAATGAGACAGAACAAAAAGAGATTTGGCATCTTCCCCTGGGTGGTGACTGCTGTGAGAGAAATTAATTATTGAGAATTATTTGTGTCACAGTAGCTCACAAATACTACTGCTGCAGAAGAATTCATAGCTGAAAGAAGAGAATCATCTCTGATTCTCCTTTGACAAAGTTTCCCTATGAACTTGATAACATGGCAATTGCTCTTCATGATAAGTGGAAATGACCATTTCCCACTGCCAGTAAAGTATCCTCAGAAGATACTTTCAGGCAGGCATGGCTATTATATCCTGTAAGAGACAAGCCATAGATGGGACAAATATAACGACCTCAAAAAGATGAGCCTGCCTGCCTCATCACTGCTTTTGTGTATAAGACCTCTGGAAGGTGGCCCAGGCATACCAAAACTATCAGAGATTAGCTTTAATTGTGACAGGAGTTCATGCCTGTAGGGCCAAGAGCTCCCCAAGAACAAGTGACGTAGGCAGCCAAGCTTAAGGGGCCAAAATTAAATGGGAAAGGAGTGGAGTGACTTAATACGGAACCATAAAAACCAAGCACACAGGAATCTGAATGCAGTGAGATATCTCAAGCTACACATACTCCAGTGGAAGGAAAGGTCAGCCCAGTGAATGCCTCCTTGTTTGCAGGTCCAGCCTAGCTCTAACTTTGCTTAAACAGGGCAGGGTTGGGAGTCAGAGGGCTAATAATCACAGCCTTATCTCCTCCCTACTGAGATCTGGCTCAAAAAAAGTCTGTCAACACTTTTAGCAAGAGGGTGAAAGTGGAAAAATATCCCTACCATAACTTCCTTTCATTTGGCTTATTATTAACTACTAGCCAGGCTAAAACACTAATATTTTCTCTTGGTGTTAAATATGAGGATTGTTGTTTACACACTACCTTAGGTCCTCTGTCCAGTAAAAATTATTCACTAGAAATTCATTAATGTTTCTTCAAGACAGCTCAAACTCTTTTTTTTTCTTCTTCGATGATGGCTGTCACAGCAATGCTGATCTCATCCACAACTCTGTATCTGCACCTGGTCCCAACTTCAGCTGGATTTGGTAAGTGGGATTCATGCAGGAAGGGTGGCAGAGGTCTGCCCAACAGACACACACTCAGTGGGAGTGAAATAGTGACAGCTGTCAACACTTTCCTTCTTCAAAGGGCTGCAGAGAAGTGAATTTTTATCTGACTTGGAAGGCTGGGTCTTGTTCTTGAGGAAGATTTTTTTTTGTCCAACACAAGCATTCAAAATTGTCATTTGGTCTCTTTATACTTTTGCAGCTGAGAAGCTGAGAAAAATTTGGCTTGAGAAGGTCTTGGTTCTTTCATCCCTCCTGATGTTTTGATGCTGGGCCTTGTGAGTTTTGATTCTTTGTTTCTTTTTTTTAAACATTAGCTTTTTGTAACAATTTAGGAAAGACAAAACCAACAAACAACCAGCAGAGAACATCTGCATTTAGCTGTTGTTCATCTGTTTTCTGAGAATAGATCTGTAAATATTAGAAATTATATGATACAATACAATGGTCTGTATACTATATGACAAAGCATGTCATCTATATATTATATTTATTATTGTTTATATTACATGTGTTATGATCTCTATATATTTAATATATGTTACAATATATTTGATATAGTTTATTATATATAATAATAATTTTATTTTTATCTCTCTCATTATGAAGAGCTAGTAATATCTAAAATAAAAACAATAGTATGAATCTCATTTCCAGGTGTGGCACAGTGTGAATAAACACTGTTTTGTAAATGTGAACTTGTATGCATAATGAACAAAGTATCTCCAGCAACATTTTCAAAAGTGACCAGGGATTTTGCTGCCTCATTTTTAAGAAGCCTCAAAAATGCTGGATTCTTGCCACTTGTTTTAAGTTCCTCTTGGACTGGCCCTCTCAAAAGACAGCCTAAATCTGTAGATATTTTCTAAACTACTGGGCAATATACAGTTTTGTCTAGATCTCAGGTTTTGCCTGTGGGAGAACCTTTCTGTGTCTCTGTAGCAAAAGGATTGTCACCGTGTTAATTATTATCTCATATCCCATCATGGTGAAGTGCACCCACCCATGGCACTGATGGGTGGTAATTCATGTCCCTGAGAGGCAGGGAAGCATTGTAGAGAGATTTCCTTGGAAGTCCTGGCATAAGGGAATTGCTGTTTCCATTTAAGAAATATGTTGGGAATGGCTTAATATTTGACAGATAAGTTTGAGATTTAATGAATCACTCCTGTGCTAGCAATGTGGAGAAGGAAAGTGGTGAGGACACGCTGGAATGGAGGATGGTTTGGCAGCTGTAGCTGACAGAGAGAGCTTTGCATGGGATCACAACACACGTTTGTGCTGCTCCTGGAAGGGCTACACAGCTGGACTACATGAAGAGCCCAAGAGCTAAAAACCTGCAATTAAACCCGAGTGACAATAAAAGGCCAGTCTATCTGCTAAAAGAGTATGTGGCCACTGTTGGGAGAACACAGAGCTCTGGTAAAAGAAGCAAGCTGTCACTGTGTGCTGGGGCTGGGGCATGTCCCTTCATGAGTTGTACCCACAGCATGAGGCCCTCACTCTATTTTAATGACACACTTTTTCTCCTGGTGACAGTTTCTGGGATGTGCAACTCCTGTGCGCTAGGTTAATGTTTTAAGGGGATGGCAAACCACTTGAGTAAGAAAAGGAACCAGAATAGTCCATCAGAATCTGTTTCTCTCCCACAATGTGGTACTATGTGCAGCACCATACATGTTTGAGATGTATTTTTCTTGCATTTTGCCTCCACGGAGGAGCTGCTTATTTTTTCTTTCCCACCATCACAACCTACTTGGTAGGGAGAATTATGTTGTTATAAATTCCAATTAGGCTGAACAAAGACACCAGTCCACTTGTCAGAGAACTCTCTTTGGCTTTATTGTATAATTGTCTTAGCTCTGGCAACCAGCCCAGTCTTTAGTCTCAAAAGTGTGTTCTATCAAGCCCTTAACTTTTACAACACACTTCAAAAAGCTTCAGATTTCCACAACAAATTTGAGTGCAATGTACAGAGTAGAATATGACAGTTGAACTTTGACAAGACAAAGAAAGAGAGGAGAGAAATAAAGGTGGAAAAGAGAAAGAGAAGCAAGAAGATCATCCATCCTTAGATCCTGCGACAGTCCTGCTATGTGGATAGTCTGGATCTGGAGTAGTGAGACTAAGAAAAAGAGAGGAAAAAGAGAAAGAGTGAGAGGGACTGATGCACTTCCTTTCATAGCTTTCCTTTCATAGCAAGCCTCTCATGTAAAACTGATTTTTCCTCCCATTCCATGGCACACATTCAGCCATATTGTTTGCATCTGAGCAGTCAGCCCTTCTGAGCTCTCCAGGAAGGGAGTCAGGGGAGGGTAAGAGTGAGTCTCAAGATGGAAAAAGAAGCTGGCTCAGCAACATGCTGCCCCACCTCTGTGGGACCCTCTGTTCTGATCACAACTTTCCTGTCACAACAGCCAGAATATTTGAGACAAAACACACCTACATCCTGCGTGCTTGTGCCTGGTCCTCCACATCCATGCACGCAGTGTTTTGTTTGTCCAAACTGCAGGCTTCATGTAGATGCCATGAGTTAATTTGCACAATGAAACTTTCCCCAAAACAGGCTTGTGGAGCACCAACAACAAAATGTAGCAATCAGGGACATTCTTCTTCCTCTGAAGTGATCACAGCAGATTTTGGTTTGGAAATGATGACATATTTTCGATGTGACTCGTGACCACATTTCCTAATCTACTCAGTAGTCAAGCAACAAGGCCCAGATCTCACATGAGGCTCCAGAGAGCTGCCTTAGAAATTATCCTCAAGAGATGAGTGTGACACTGAAGAAAGTAATCATACCATAGGATTATTTTGTCATATTGTCTGCCCCTTCTGAATTTTTCTTTCAAACAGTCACAGAGATGTTTCATGAACCAATTTATAAACTCAGCCACAGCTGTTATTACAAAAAGTTATGTTGGAAACACCTCATTAAAGGTTCTGCCATGCTCCATGGTCACGGGAGATAAATGTTACATTTTTATTTGCTAATTTTTGCCAATAGTTCATGCTATTTGATATAGGGTGTGTAATAACCTGTAACTTTAGCTGATCCAGAATACACGGCACATCTTATTCCTCTTTTGGGCCTTCAGTTTAAATAGTGTGAAAAAAGAAGTTTTAAAAGATTTAAAATTTTATTACATATATAAATGGGATACAGCAATGGAACATTGCATATTACAAGAATTACATCTTATTTTGAGTAAGAAAAAAGAAACACCAAATGATCATGTGGAAGGAGAAGACGAGTTAACCTAGCTAGCCACTGGATGGCACAATTGCTTTATTTAACTGTTGCAAAACTGGGTTGTTTTTCCTTCAGATTTAATTGAATAAACAAATCAACCCAGATGCAAGGGAGTTATTTACAGTGTAATAAACCAAAGTGGAAAACCATTATGCTCTAAGTAGGAAGTACGAATTATTACTGTGCAATTTAAGATGTTCTGTTAACACAACTACTTCAATAGATCAACAAAAACAACTATATGAGCAATTTTCCCAATACTGGGCTTTGTTTTGTGTGTTGTTTATGCAGCTCCATTGTCATCAAATTTGTGGATAAAAGAAAAAAAATTAAATTGGCTGAAAATGTGAAGTATAAAGGTCTATCAAATAAAATTTGGCTTCCTGATCAAAAACGTATTGTTTAAAAAATAAACTATAATTAATAGGCATAAACACTGAAGTTTTGGAAGTGTCCCTAATTTCCCCATTGATCTTTTTGGACCCTCAAAAAGATGTTATTCTATTTCAAGGCCTGTTTCATGGTGTCAAGTGTACTGAAATTGCTTGATGCTTTTTCTTGCTGACATTCTTTGGATCCACACCTTTTTTCCTCCCTGGGGGAAAAGTGACAAGATGTCAATAATTTATAGCATGCAAGTCTATGAAATATGAATTTTACCTCCTGTGGGATGTGTTCCTATTTACCCAAATAGTATTTCAAGAATAAACCAATAATGTAAGACTGATATTCAACCACAGAAGTGCAGTAATAATACACAGCAACAGCAGTAGCAGCAGCATCCTTTTGATAGACTTTACTGGCAGCCTACTGCTCTTATGGGAGCTCTCCTTCCCAACTCCATGTTCAGCAGCAATTTTGGCTGGTTTCTCATGAGGAAATATAAACACAGCAAGAAAGAACTGCAAAGTGGGTGGGCACCATTGTTTGCCCAAATCAACCACAAGAAAAAAGCTTAAGAACTGCTGATTTAACTTTTGTGGTTTCCTAAAAAACAATAATAAAAAATAAAAGCAGGAGAAAGAGAGATTTGCACCATCACTTAATTCTCAATTGGCCACTTGCCATTCATAACTTCCAAAAGATGAAATCAGCCTACAATTCTTAAATCTAGACATTTCTCCCACTTTGGTGTTTGGATAAAATGATACCTGGGGACACAAGATATGGAAACAACTGTGTTCCTCTACCCTTTCCAAAGGCTGGCTGTTGCTGGCCTGTTGGTACACCAACCTGCCAATGGGCATATGCATTATTTCCAACCTTTGTCTGCCAACCAAATAAATGGGGACATAAGGATTGTGCTGGGGTTATCAGGGAAAGATGTGGAGATTTCTGGTAGATGGAGAGCAACCAGATTTCATCATATGCATAACTCATGCTTTTTAAACTTGTTTTAAAGTCTGAAAAGCACAGTCAGATACCTAGTTTCAGACACACATCAAAAAAAGAGAAAATAAATAAGTAACGTTACCCTTGAAGGCTGTCAAAGCACAAAGCCACAATGGAAAGGCTGAGACTAGCTCCAAGGGTTTGCATGTGGAAACCATGGCATGTGGCCAGTCCCAAATCCCAGGGACGCCTCTCTCGCAGCAAAGCAAATTCTTTAATAGGCATAATTCAAAACCAGAAGAATAAACAGTATTTGTATGAATAGTTCATCTGTGGAGGAGGGATCCCCTCAAAGGGGGAAAGGAGTAGTACTCCTGAGACCTAAAACTACTGGATGAAACTGAAAAAAGCATGTACTTAATATTACCAAACACTCCTACACAAACCCCAGTATGATCATAGAGGAAGAACTCATTTTTCTGTAAGGAGAAATCCTGGCGCACCACCAGTCTGTAGCACACAAGTCAGCCCTCCTACAGAAGGCATATGAATTAGGGATCCTAATACTTTTTCTCCAGACTGTTTAAAATGAGGAAAAGACAGGGCAAAAAAGAGTGTGTTACATTAACAGAGGGTGCTGCACTGGGGAGAGGGCTTGTGAGATAAGGGGCCCTGTTTGCAGTGCCCAAATCTTGAACTGGGGTGGGATTTCCCCATGGGGCTCCTCCTGAGCTGGTCCCTGCTGGCTACAGCCCTGCAGCTCTGTTGTACTGCTCTCATCCTTCTCCTGTTTTACAAATCAGCTGCTAGAAAAAGTATTGAGGAAAGCATGACAGGTCAGGAAGGTCCAGTCATGGTGCTTTGGGTTGGGTGGGCCTGAGTGGCTTCTTTCAGGTGGCCATGTTCCATTTGGGTGGCCTGGAGAACATGGCTTCAGAGCAAAATCTGACATTTAGAGACACAAACATGCCAGTGCTCATGAGCCTCCTATGGATGCCATATTTACATCCCACAAAGCTATCATGTGTTCAGGCCTTCACATGACAGATTTACACACCATGAAAAATATTAATTATCCCGAATATATTGCCCAAAACTTCTGTTTTATAACATATTCGGTTGTCAGTCGATAGTCACACTGCTTTCCTTAGGCAGCAGTACGAGACCTATGGGCACTCCTTTTAGTGGACTCATGGCTGTGAAAATTACATTCGACTGTTACTTTTTCAGCATGTAAACTACTTTTCCAACACATAACTCTGACAGTTAAAGAACAACAAACTACTCAAATATTAAAAAGACAGAGTCATCTCAGCATCAGTCTAACGTTAGTCTAAATGCCATTTATAAAACTGGAGTTGTGCCATAATGAATCAGATCTCAAAGCTATGTGCTGTAAAATGATGGTTGTAGCCAAATATAAGTTTTATTTCACACAAAGGGATCTCTTGCTGTTTGCGGGTTGCAACATAAGTAAAGTTCTATGTGCTCTGTTCTCTTGATGATTGCTTTAATTTCTTTTATAAGAAATAAGCACTGAATGTACAGAACGGGAGATTTTTATCCACAAAACTCTTATTTCAGTGATACCAAAAAAAAAATGCTGATTTTGCCTAAGGATTCAGCAGGTCCAAATAACGCCATGTGTCAAGTCTGTTCAAAGTGGGGTTAAGGCAATATCATCCCACCTCCATGTGGGATCTTATCTTCTGGGATCTTAAACTTCCCTATATTCATTAAAAGAAGGAAGTATCATGGACTGCAACGATGTCGTTTGTCATCACCATGACCTGCTGACAAAGACGTGTGCCATTGGTCACCTCTTAGTCTTGCCCTTGTGGACCCTGCCCAAGGAACCATATATTGACCCATTACCTAGAGTACTTGCAAAGAGGCCAAACGAGGAGCAGTTTTAGGTTGAACTTGGCAACTGTGTTGTTTTGGGTCAGCCCTTGAAGACAGTCACGTCTGGACAAGTTGACACCAGCTTTGCTGTCACTATTCCACTGAAGGCAGAAATGTCTGGACAATAAGTTACTGAGAGTAAATTTTAATTTAGGGTTTGTAAACACATTTCAGGATCTTTTGTGCTGAAAATGTTGCGGTTGTGAAGAAGATGCTGTTCTACTGTAGCCCAACTTCTGGGCTGCTAAGCAGATGCAGTTGCCTGTTGGGCATGAGGGAAGTGCTGAGATGCCAGATGGTGGGATACAGCATCTGTCCCCACTTCCCCACACTTGCCAGTGTGCCTTGTGAGGGACCACCTGAGTAAAGCATAGGAGAGCAAATGTGTAATCTAATGCCCTCCTCTCCTGAGTCTCTACCCCTGCCCCCAAAGGCAAATCAGAGCTGATTTGCCACCCACTGCAAACACTGTAGCACATGGACAAGGCCAGGACTAGTTCAGAACAGCTGTAAGGTTCAACTTTCAAGTTTTTATAGTCATATGTGGATAATTCTGCACAATCACTTATGTATTTCTAGAAAAGGGGCATAGATGGCAGCTGTGCCTATTATACAATATTTCATCTTGCTAGCTCTATGGATGCAGTGTGTGCTTGGCCTTGGATGCTGCAGTCAGAACAGATGTGGACACGTGAGGCTTTCCTTGAAATTTTGTGGACGTGGATGATGTTACCCTGGTGTAATGGACAAACTTCAGCTTAATGTGGGAAAGGGAAGATTGTGAGAAGGAACATTTTCCATAGGAAATATGAGAATGGACTATACAAGGAACATTTGGCACTTCTCTGATTTGTCGTATATATTCCACAAGTTTTCAAACCCAACTCATGAGTGGGAAGAGAGCATGAATTGCAGAACAATTGCATAATATTTGGTCTAATATGACACTTTTAGCCTGAAGCAGTCTTGTGAATTTTTATTTCAGATTACCCATGGTCTTTCTCAAGAAATCTAATTAAACTTCAAAGATGTTCACACTAAATTGACCCCTATAACTTCAGCAACAGCAATGACATCAGAACCTTTGGGAAGGAAAAAGATGAATATTGCAAGAAAAAAATGTAGGAAAAAATGCTTTTAGAAGGCTATTGACCATGGGCCAAGCCATGCCCTCAGCTATGTGCATGCTATTCCCACTGAAGCTAAAGGGATTTGTATATGCCTTGGAGCAGAGTATGGTTCTTTGCTTCAGATGGCAAAAACCTTCCATGGCCAGATAAGGAATACACATTCAAAGTCAATGTATGCTATAAATGTCACTGAATTGAGTTTCTTTATATAGCTATTTCTCCTATGAAAAGAATCTGTCTGCTTTGTAAAGGAGTGTGATGATTGCAGCTTTTTCTTCCTAGCAGATCCTTAGCAAACTGTCGTGAGCTGTACCAATGCCCAACTGCGTACAGCAAGCCTCTTGAAGCAAATGTAGGTAACACAGAGGGGAGCAATGATGTGCGCTTAGGAGCTAACCAGACTCCACATACCTCACAGACTCACAGACCTATCCAGATTGGAATGGACCTTGAGAGGTCTCTAGTCCAACCTCTTGCTCAAAGGAGAGCAATGCTGCGTTGGAAAAGTTTGCTCAGGACATTGTCCGGCTGGATTTAAAAAACACTGAAGAACAGAGACCCCACAGCTTTCCTGAGCAATCTCTTAGAATGCTTAATTACCCTCAGAATGAATATTCTTCCAGCCTATGTCCATTATCTTACCACGAATCTTGGAGAAGAGACTGATTCCATTGTCTTGATCACCTAACAGTTGCCCATAGGCACTGGCACGCTGCTCCTTGGTGCCCTGGAGCCACCTCTTACTGAGGGTGAACAAGCCCATATCCCTTGGCCTCTTCTCACTGGGCAAGTGCTGCAACCCTGACCATCTCAGAACCCCTCTTCTGAACTTGCTCAAGGTCCTCAATGCCTTTATCCCTGTAGTCTTTTCTTGTTTTTAATTTTCCCCTTCTCGTGATGCAACAAATGTAGGAGTGCATTTGGGACTGTGCTGTGCTGAAAATTGGAGGAATCTCTGCCAAAATTTTGAAGTTCAAAACTTTCAGCTTTGAACAAAACCTAGGAGTGAAATAGTGATTTATGACCCACCCCCCCCTCAAGTGACTATTTTTAAGATGATAGTCACCACAGTAGAGGACATGATAATCCTTGTTTTAATGTTTTTCAGATACCTTCTTGTTTCTTTTTCACTGTTGTCTAAGAAACAATACTTTCCATTGCCATAGTTGTATCTAATGAAAAATTCAGCTTAGAATTCATAGTTTTTTCTAAATAAATATTCAGCTTATAATTCAGGGAGACTTACCAAATGATCTAGTTTTTAGGTGCTATCATAGCAGGACTGTTTAGGGCCCATATATAACATTTTCATTTCCTATGTGCCTTGCTCAGGATACTAAGAATCACATCATGTGCCTAAGAGCATTTTCCAAACTCTTCTTGAACCGAGACAGCCTTGGTGTTATGACCACTTCCCTGAGGAGTCTGTTCCAGTGCCCAACCACCCTCTGGGTGAAGAACCTTTTCCTGATATCCAACCTAATGCTTCCTGACACAACTTCAGGACATTTCCTCAAGTCCTGTCACTGATGACCACAAAAAAGAGATCAGTGCCTGCCCCTCCTCTTCCCCTCATGAAGCTGTAGCTGCAAAGAGGTTTCCCCTCAATGTCCTCCAGGCTGAAAAGACCAAATGACCTCAACTGCTCCTCATATGGCTTCTCCTCCAGAACCTTCATCCTCCTTGTGGCCCTCCTTTGGACACTCTAACAGCTTTATGCCCTTATTATATTGTGGTGCCCAAAACTGCACACAGGACTCAAGGTGAGGTGTCCCCAGCTCAGAGCAGATCAGGACAATCCCCTCTCTTGCCAAGCCTGTGAGGCTGTGCCTGATGCATCCCAGGACATGTGTGGCCATCGTGGCTGCCAGGGCACTATGTGAGGATAATGAAAAAGGAGCAGTTGGCAACAGAGACTTCAGGAATAGATGTTGCAGCTGTCCAAAAAGGCAAAAAGAAGGAAGAACACCAGAAACACCTTTCCTGCAGGGAGAGAGGGAGAGTCATGTAAGTATCGCCTCTGTGGAAAAGGCAGCACATATGTGTATGGATGTCAGATATCTGGCCCAGAGGGAAGTGGGCTAATGGTGACATTCATTGAGGACACATTGCAGTTGCTGAATATTTTGTCTTAAAAAAGGCTGTTTGCTTCTGCTGAGACCTAGGCTGGCAGATGAGATAACCAGGAACGTCATATTGATAAGTGAAAGGAAACATTACTCCAGTAATAGGTTTCTCTTAACTGGATTGTATGTGCTCTCTCTCAATGCAAATGCCCTTCTGGAATTAGGATGTCCAGCAGGAAGGGGAGAGGAGCAAAATGCTCTGATACAGTACAGACTTCAGACATATAGGCAAACATATAATTTGCCTACACAGTGCAAAGCTGGTTAATCTCAGAAGTAGTGGGTTGGAGTGGGTAGAATTTAGGTAACCCTCAATCACATATAGAAGACAGAAGGTAGGAAATTCTGGAGGAAAAGATTTTCATGTTAGAAAAAATAGCTGGAGACCAGAAGTTTAGTGAGAACTTTCTGTGAAGCCTTTACTATAGCCTGTGCAGAACTGGAGACAGAAGTAGAAAGGCAGAGCTGTAATACTGAAGGGGGTATCTGGCAGAGATTTCTGCTTCACCAGGAATGATGCTATGCACTGAAAAACCAGCATTATGAATGAGAGAGAAAAAGAGATAGGGAGAGAGAAAGAGATCCTTCTTAAGCCGAAAGGGAACTGAACTTCCAGCACTTGTATGCAAGAGAGATGTGAGGAATCATCTTTCCTTCATTGGCTTCAGAGCTAAACAGGAAAGTATGCTATAACTCAGTATAAGACCTCTGTTAAGGAGAAAGACATGAAAATTCTGTATCAAATGAAGTAATTAAAATGTTAGGAAGAATTATAAAATAAAAGGGAAGAAGCATCAGTATGTCCCTAGTAAACAGGTGGGTTGTGTACGTTCTGAATTTCGAAAACAGCTCTACTCCTTCATCCTTAATGAAGGAAAGGAGAATGTCAGTGATAGGAGAGGATCTGAAAAGTGCTGCAAAAGTGATCATGGATAAGGACAGGCTTTGGTATAAATGACTCTGTATGTTTGGACTTCATAGTCTGGGAAAGGTGACCTGGGGACACATGACAAGTTTTCCAGAGAAGAGTGGCTGGGATTCAATGTCCCCTCTGTTTGCTTGGTTGCCCATAGCTTCTGCACTCCAACTGCTGCATTCAAAACCAGAGGAAGCTCTTCTTCATGCAGCAGTTCCTGACTTGGTGGCTGACTCTTTTTTCTTTTAAACTTTTTTGGAAAAGTAAGCTCAATGGCCCATACCTGAAAGTGAGGGTTACTGATTTACCAAAGGAATGAGATGTAGGAAATGCTGAAAAATGACTTGAGGCTAGGGGACCTCATGGAAGTAATACACAGTTGGAGTGTGCTTATGCTTCTCATGGCAGCTTGGCTCCACTGCTGGAGGCAGATACATCATGCTAGATGGACTCTAGGTTTGAAAAAAACCTGGTTATTCTCGTGGAGTACTGATATAAAAAGGAAGGACTCTAGTTGGAGCATGGTTCTGGTGCTCCGAGAGCACTCGTCACTTCCGTACTGCTAAGGTAAGGAGGGCACAGCATCATTCTTCTTCCTTGTGAATTAATCCTATTTTGATGGCCTCTAGGGAGGCACCAGGAGGAAAAAAAGTATCTAAAAATATCATTCCAAGGGGGATCTCAAAAATACTCAAATAAAAGAGAGTTCTTCAAGAAAGTCCCTCACATTATAACCCTTAGAATTAGCAAAATTTCAGGTATGTTATACTTCTGACTTCAGGGCAGCTGTGTATAAATTGACTACACATTTTATAACAAATAAAACTTCAATAGCCCAGGTGCTGTAATCATATAAAAGCTACAATACTGTCCTCTTTGCCAAAGCTTGCTGAAGAATAGCAATTCCCTTATTTCATTAGTTCAAAGGACAATTGCAGACTTTGCTGGCAAGCACCTGCATTGACCTAAGGAAGAAGCAGGAAACAAGCACTGACCAAGTAAGGGAGTAAAATTTGGCAAGGTAAAAACACTTGAATTCCATAGGAATAAGGGCACCAAACGTATCAAATCACTTAAATAATAGCATTTAGACTGGGTAATACACTTTGAGATATTTCAAGTGATGCTGACAGACATTTGTTAATTTTCCTTCTCCACATAAATAAAAATAAAAAAAAACAAATGAAAAGAAGGTGGAAAAAAGTAGTTGAGTAGAATAACATGCTTGACAAAAAGTCAACTAATTAGACAAGCAAAGTTCTTGGTTAGTACAGGAAATAACAATAAATGATGCATTGCATTATTTTCAGATAGTTTAAGTCCAAACTACCTTTTTTTTTTTTTTTTTTTTTGGTGGATAAAAAGGGGGAAAATAGAAAACATAAGAATACTCCACAATATTTGCTAGCAGAAATTCTTGGTGATCCAAGAGAGAACATCAGCTAAGACACTAAATAAAGCTTTTTATGTTTTGGATCACCAAACAAGTTCTTTAAAAGGTTGTGTTTTTTTTAAAGAAGGAATATGACATATTACATTAACGTTCCTAAACTGCTATATATCTGATATCAAAGGCGATCTTATGGATTTGATATTTAAAGCTGCTCAGCATGTTCACTTCTAACAGACTCTTCAACTGAACCACAACGGCCCAGCAATTTCACAGAAGTGAACCTTGGACAAAACTGTTGAAACCGGAGTGTGTTTGGTTTTGGGTCTGGAAATCAATCTACTTGGTTTTCATTTTAGACAGCATGAAACACTTTCAGTCTGTCACACAATAATAAATCTTCCTTCTGAGAATGACACTTTTTGGATTTGCAAAATGATCTGACACATTATCTTTTCCTTCTTTGGGCCAAATTATTCTTTCTTTTTTAAAACAATCAAAGGCATGAGGAAAAAACTTCTGCTTTCAAAGGCATGAGATAAAAACTGGCAAAGGAATCATTAATTTGTTATTTTTGACATTGTGATTAGGACCTATTTGTGAACCAAAAATCCCTGGGTAAGGTGCTGTGTCTGTCTTTGATGTTTTTAGGTTTAATGTGCTAGGCAGCAGCCAAAAAGGATAAAAGCACAAAGAATAAATAAAGACACCAGAGAACACTTCTAGTCACAGTTTCCACATGAGAGCAGCTAGCCATTAACAGAAACATGAATTTTAAAAGGAAGACCCTGCTATGCATATGAAATTAGGGGAGCAACCCCATTTTAAGCATATACAAAAAAGGTGTGTGAGACTATGCCTGCATATACACTGACAGACTGCTTAGCAATCAGAGATGGACTTCTTGATGCTGAGGAAAAGTTAATTTGGATGGAGTATGCAGACAGACACATAAACATACATAAACACACACACAAAGTTATACAGAAAGAAATACAAATGAAAAAAAATTTGTTATCAGAATGGGGATATTAGAGGAGAAATATGATGTCTCTGGGCTTTGTATGTTGCAAACACCTTGCAGAAGCTGTGATTTAAAGCTTACAGCAGGAGAATTCCTGTGGGTATCTGTGGGCTGGCTAGTGCACCAAGAAATAGCCCCAGCTTTTTAACTCTGGAAAGAAGCAGGGTAATGGGACTGCACCTGACCAAGTTGAGAGATGCTCTGTTTAGCTTTGCACCACAGACATTAACTTGTTCTTTTCTGCCCAAAAGTAAAAAAGTTTTCCTCATCAGCTGTTTTCTGATGAAGCCCTCTGATCCTGTGTCTGCAATTTTCAAAGAAGACACAGGTAGAGTTCGATTTAGATATAGAGAGATACACAAGAAGAGGAGAAATGAAGCTGAGAAAGACAAGAAGTATTTATTTTAGCTGTTTTAGTTTTTTTTTCCCACAGGAACCTGGGTGCAGCTGCAAAATGATTCAAGAAAAGAAGCCAACCATAAACACTCCTGAAGACAAGGACAATCTAGAGAACACCATGGTTAAGTTGTGTAAGTCTTTGAAATTCTGGCTTTGTCTAGAGAAGACTAAAGTAAGAGTGTGTCCAAAAATTTTGTGAAAAACCCATCCAGTGTCATGTCCCCAATCTCCTCAGCAGGCCACACATCTCACAGCCCCAGTGATGCTTTCAGAATGCCTGTGGTAAGGCTATGGTCAAAGCCCAAAAAAATCAGAAGGGGGTTTGTGAGAAAGGCTTCTCCTGTGAGCAGTTTTAAGAGCAGAGAAACACCACTCAGAAACAGGTCCTGGGCTCTCCAGATTGCTCAGACATAAACAAGAAGCTTAGGATGAGGCTTAGTGCCCCAAAAGGGGGACTTGGCAAGCTGCAGAGCTGAAAGAAATACATCACAAGTACTGATTTCAATAAGCATATGTGACACAGCTTGGCATTATTATGCTTTTGTGGTTAATAATTTAGTTTTATCTGCTTGCATACACATCATCTTTATTAAACAGTAACTGTCCTTCATGAATCATGAAGTTCAAGGCCAAGAAAATAATCAGAGCCCATGCTATGCTCTGTGCTGAGGAGAGAATGGTTTGTAAAAAATAAGGAAAATTCTGCTTTCTGCCACCCACCACAGTTTCCCTGGAATGAGGAACCAGATGATAATGTTGGGGCTTCTTGAGTACTAATAAATCAGACTGGCAGCCTACTTTATATGAATTCTGTACAGTCCAACCCAACTTCGACCCTCCAAGACTCCCAAGCAGAAGATGAGCTGCCAGAAGCACTGACAACACCTGTGTTTTAATCACAGCTTCAGATCACTTGAGTTTCTGTAAAACTAGATTTTTATTTACTTTATATGATACATTAAACTACTTGGTTTTAAACCCAGGGTAGCAGGAATGCATTTCCAAGGTTCTTGTCTTTGTGGCAGTACCTGAAAGCAAAAGAAACCACCCACTTGTCAGATTAACTCCTTACTAGTCAAAATCAGTCCGTTAGCAAAGTTTTTATTCTTAATTCTAATCATCATCTTTTGGATGTCATCAGGCATATTCAGATACTCACTCAAACCAACTCTTCCTAATGCCATTCTCTCTGAATATTGGATCAAATTCTGGAGCTACCATGAAAGGAATCATGCAGGCAGAGAAATTCTGTAACAGAATACACCTACATGGCTGGTGTCAGAAAAGTGGCTGAAATCAGGATGTCTTTCCTCCTCCAGCTTTAGAGGCTGTAATTTAGGTTTCTTTCCTTTTTGGAGAGTCTGGGCAGCAAGCCTTTTCCTTGGCAATGGCATCTGTAAGAAAATGCACTTGCGTTAGGTTAGAGACACATTTAGGTCCTGTTGTACTCTTGCTGACTACTGTGTATATGTGGAAAAAAATTGTCTAAATACAATGCCAGTGTCATAAACCCAGTCATGACCTGGATATTTAAAGGTGTATAGACATGAATTAGTTACTGGATTACAGAACACAGGAAAGGAGAGAGGAAGAAATTTATATTTTTTATACAGAGCACTTACCATCATTTTATACAGAGCACTTACCATCATTTCATATCATACAGGATATGCCAACACTGCTTGGTGCCAGGATCACTGGCTATGGGAGACTTAAGTAGTTAACAAAACCTCAGCTTCAAGCTACTCCCAAATAGTAAAATGGAGGCCTATAGCTCTGGCTCAAGTTATATGCTTGAATTCTACATCTGAAATTCAGACCTAGGTTTATGTTTACTCTGAGTAATGATAACATGAATGTTTTTCCAATAAAGAGCTTTCAAGGAAAATGTGTATTTCTGTTTATAGGACTCGCTGCTCCTGCTTGCTCTGGATGTCAGTGAAGGTTGATTATGGCATCTGTGAAAGGAAATTCTCAGACATACTCTCACCATGCATATATTAAGATGATGTTCCTTGCTTTGATAAAAGCAAAAAAGATTTACAGATTTTCCCTGTGTTAATTACTTTTTTTTTCTTCCAGTTTTGACTTTTTCTTAGTGCTTCTCTTTTGTTGGATACTAAGCTACATGATGATTGAGAACACATCTAGTTGTCACTTGATTCTCTCTCACTCCTAAAGCAAAAACTGGATTGTGTTAGCAGCATGGACGGCCAGTTTTACCAGTGATGTCTGTCTGGTATCGTAGTGCCACAGATGTCTCTTACTGAGGCATCATGGCAAATTTTAAGTGTCCTTATCGAAGGCATATCTAAATCCTTTTCAAGAGCAATTTTGTGCCACTGTGCAAAGCAAATGCTGTGACTTATTCTGCACAAGGAGAGAAGGAGAGAACCTTCCCCACCAGTGACATGTTTTCACCAGTACTCGTGAAGTGACCCAAGTGTGCAGTGAGTGGCATAGATGAGGCATCTGCAGAGATTTACCCATTCCCAGAAATCTAGCTCCTCTACCACCTAACAGGGCAAGGGAAAAGAGAGGCTATCACAACCACTTATCAATCTAGAGACTGTATTTACACAGGAAGTATCTTCTACAAAATACTAGGACCTCCTGGTGCTTTCAGGTTTCAGATGGGTTGGGCAAGGTAAACCAGCTGCACCTCCAAACTGATTAATAGTTTTTTGCTCCTTCCTATCTTCTCAAAATTCATCCTGAATGTGCATCTACTCATTTGCCTACATCTGATAAACAAAGTATTCCTTGTATTTTCTCTCCTTGGACACGGTGTTGTTCAATTTTAAAATAACCACAATCATATTCTTCCCTTTGCAGATATCGGTACACCTCGGTAAATGCGCTTTATACTTTTAAAAGCAGGTGATCATCTCTTTCTTGCCACAAATATATTTAATATCAAAAATATGAAAAATCCATATGGATTAAATATTGATTTTATTTTTTAGAGAGCAAGTACAATGATGTTGCATTAAAATAATGCTATGTCATAGTTGTTACAGCTCTGATAGAAAAATAAACATCTCAATATGCTACAGTGTAACTCATTAATAAATACCACAATAAAAGTTAGTAGTCAACCAAAATTAATAAAACAGCTATAAAAGTATACTATTTTAAATAATAAAATATTCAATATATTTCCAGATGAACAAAAGTAGTGATTTAAAAGTATCATTCCAAATGTAAAATGAGCAGTAAGAAGTTATCAAATTTAAAACCTCTTCCCTTACTAACATTCTCTATGCATAAAATCTAGACACACATTATTTATCTTTCTGTATTTATTTTTTACAAAAGGTAGTATATGTTATATAGAAAGTTTAAAAGTATAGTAGTATTAATAGCTGTCACACAATCACTAAGTAAGACACTTTAAAGTAGCATTATTTTTGAAGCAGTAGTAGGTAAGAGTGAAGATGTCAGCACAGATGAATTCATCCAACACTAATGCCTCTGCAAAAGACTCATTTTTCAGCATCTCCCTTCAAAATATAATGGAAATATCCCAAATACGATATAGGTATTAGGATGAAATGTTAGAATTTGGACAGAAGTAATTATTTTTACAAATGCCACATACTTAAATTTTTTTTAATAGGTACCTTTTTTTAAAGCATGTTCAGAAAAGGAAACAAAGAGAACATGAAATTCAGACCAGCAGAAAGCTTAAGAATCTAGAAATTCAAGGTTTTTTCTTCCCCCCACCCCATCTGAACCCCCCAGACAGGCCAACCATTCTGACCTGGCTTGCTCTCAGTGGGCTAGTGTGCTCACTGATTTGGCATGCTATAAAGATGCATTCCCATTGGTTAACTTGAACCTTTTTCCCCCCTCTCAATGAATTTCAATTCTCTGTAAGAGCCAACGGATACCTGTGCATCAGAGCAGTCTCAAGATCAGAAGTAAAAATTAGTGTTTTTTCTTAAGTATTGCTTCATTTCTGCTTTCCTTTCTGCTGCAAAATGGTAGCCAGGACATTGTCACCAGGCGTCACTCACAGTCAGGACAGAGTAGGATTCACCCAGCACTGACTCAGCACAAATGCCTCTGTGAGAAGTGCCCTTTACAGCCACTGCTTACATTCCTTAAGGCTGGCTGCTGGAGATCCAGGGGCTGGTGGGAAGTCAACGGGCAGGTGCCCAAATACTCCCCAGGAGCTTCAGTGGCGGTCTGCAGCATCCACGTTTACAGGCTGTCCCTTGCTGGGTTGTGTGCAGGCATTTTTGATGAATAAAGATGCAAAAAGCCGGCAGCCTTATGGTTCAGACTGCACACAATGCAGTCCCAGTCTGGGCCCAAGTGCCTGCGATGCAAACCTAGGGCACCACCACTGCCAAGCCAACCCACTCTGAAGAGGCTTCCTGCCCTGACAAAAGGTGAAGTGAGATCTCAGAGCACCATTTCTGCAAGGATGCTGTGGGGAGCCCCAGCACTGTCCCTCTTGAAGTGTCCACACAGGCAGCCATGCCCTTGCATGTCTCTGCCCTGGGCATCACCAGACTCTATGTCTAGTTTAGGATGGAGGGTTGCTTGAAGCTGTTACACACATTTACTCCATGGTTTGCAAAACATTCACACTAAGCAGGAAATAAATATTATATATTATCAGACTGAGAAAATAATATTTTTCCATTGCAGTCAGAAGAATGCTTTACATAGCAGGTTTTCATGACATCATAGAGAGGAAAAAATAAATCTAGTCGTAAATAACAGCTAAAAAGTAAACTATGCCTATACGAACATCCTTCCTTTTTAAGGATCATTTTTAACGTCCTTGCAAATGTAAGGAATTTCAGCTGGGCACAATGAAAATTCCTTGCATACCATGTGCACGTTTTCTGGATGAAACAGCTATTTTCCCACACACTTCTGCAGTAATCTTATTAGTGTAGTCATGATGCTTGGAAAGAACTATTTCATAGCATTTCTCCATTTTATAGTGCTCAAAAAAACCATGCAATTTCTGAAGTGTCAGGCAAATAACAGGTCAAAAGTTAAAAAAAGGGACTAGAATTTGAAAAGTATACAGATGGATTTTAACAGTAACAAATATGCTGTGAAAAGTCATGCACATGCTTAATTTGTGGGACCAAATCTAAAAACAATTCCCTAAACCAATGATGAGACACAGCAGCATCTGCTGGTATATTTTTGGATATAAGCGTGCAGTAGAATTACTTGACTTCTTTTTAATTTTTTTTTTAAGAAGCCCAGTATAAGAAATGTTATTTGAGAACTTTGGAACACTCTGTTCTAAGGTTAGTTATTTTCCCCTATTTTTATGAACATTTTTGACGCACAATACATTGAAAACTAATATGAACTAATTTGTCTTTAATATCTCCCATATTAAGCACTATAGGAAGCACAGCCCTTCTGCAATCACTGAAGGAATTCCTGTGAATTAAAGGCTGCTTTCTCATTTAAGGTCATGTGCTGAGGGAACACAGCTCCCTAAATAGTGAGGCTTTTGTTGAGCTATTCATCTCCTGCAGCAGCTCTTCTGAAAAACATGGTCAAAGGCAGAGGGAAACAAGTACCAAGCAAAGCCAGAGTTTCTCATGGATAGATTCCATCCCTAGAAACAAAGCCTCCTCCCAAGAATCCTGCTCTGTATAAGCTCCCCACGGGCCTTCTAAAAGCCTTGACCTGTCACATTAGCAGCAGCTTATTCTCTTTCACCAGCCTCTTCCACAATACAGCAAAACCATGAGGGAGATGCAAGAAAGCTTTTTTCTTTTTTTTTTTTTCCTTTTTTTTTTTTGTTAATTTA
>JAYDZK010000113.1:31121202-31135800 GCA_034509185.1 Euphonia xanthogaster | reverse complement strand
TTTGAGTCTGATGCTTAAGAAATATGGATATGATGTGGTCCATGGTCCCTCTAGAAGAACAGGGAATGATAGGTGGGCTCTTCTGCAAAAGTCAGGGAGAAAGTAAAACACAAAGCACTGAGATGAGGTGTGCTTTTGGGAACAGCAAGGAGGGTAATTAAAAATGCTTGATTCTCAGATGTGTATTTTGGCATCATATGCAGCCACTGGATCAAGTTCTGGCAATGTCAGTATTCCATGCTTATCTCATGACTGACAGCTTTCTCTTCGGCATGTTCAAGACCTACCTAAGGACTGATGACTTCAGTCCTCACCATGACGACCTACTACATTTTCTTAACCACACCTATGCTTGAAGAAGATGGCATGGGTTTCACAGCTCTCCTCAGTAATGCATTGTTCTACGTGGTGGAGTACCTATGACAGCATGTCCTGTGCCAATGACCTGCTCTTCTACACTTCTCATTGAGACATCTGACATGGATTTGAGAACAAGAGCTGTGTTGCTATCTCTTCATCCGAGATCTGGGGAACTTCAAGGGTGTCAGTGTGGTCCCAATGGGCTTTGTACACCTGGGTTAGGTGAGATCCCTTCAGCTCCAATACTCCAAACTAAACTGTATCTGAAGGTCACCACTTATTAACCAACCTTAAGTGAATACTTCTCAAGAAGTAAATTCAACAGTTTAAATTCATTACTAAAAAGAAAGAAGTGACTGGGGCCTTGGCCTGTGATTCCACTTAAAGAGATTTCATCTGGACACCTCCACTTATGTCAGGTACTTCAACCTTTATCTCCCACATACTTCTGTTGTCTTTCTTTTCCTGGTATTTTTCACCATCTACCCCCTATTGTCTCTTTCTTGCACAAACACAGTCAGTTACCCTGAACAATTTCTTTCTCCTCAGATTGTCCCTTATTACTTAAGGGACCCTGCAAGTCAACAGCCCTGCTAGCAATAATCTGAATGGCAAGACAACTGAGACAAAGAGAGTCTTATGCAAGAAAGCAAAATCCATTTTCCATCATATTGCACCATTATAAAGAGCCTGTATAACGTACAGAGAGAACAAAAGAGTATCTTGGTGCAGTTTGATATTGGCCAGGGTACATTCCTCTCTCAACATTTCAATGCTTTGGTAAAAGATTTTGTTCCTTAAGATAACTGATGAAAGGTAGATAACACAGTATCAAACAGGCCTTCTTACAGCTCCAACTGGAGAGAGTAGCCTACAATACAGTGCTCATCCCTCCTTCCTTCTCCATGGCACAGAGCACAGTGGAGGGGCCTCCCCTGTGCTGCACAACCCTACAGGCCATGGGCAATTGGCCGGCAGATCACAGACACACCAAGTGGTCCCAGGACATGACTGAAGCCAGACGTTCTGCAAACTCCTCCTGCACCATAAATGTGGGAATGACAGGGGCAGTACCAAGAGATCATGAGATGGTGGCAAAATAAGTCAGTCCTCTTGCTTAGCACATGACACTAGGTCTGTCTGAATTCCAGCAGAATGGCTCCTCAGCAACTCTGCAGCTACTAGCTGAACTCTGGAATCAGGAGTATCAGAAATAGCTTTCCAAGCCTTCATAAAACAAAAACTTACTCAGATGGAGCGTATGACACCCACAGACATGCAAGGGCTGCAGGGACAGGATCCCCAGACTACCTCTGCTCACAAGGAAGGCTGAACTTCCACGTACTTGTCATCAATAGCTCTCTAGAGTGTCCAGCTTCTTGTTTATTTTTATTAGAATTGAGTTAAAAAACACAAAAACCAAAACCAAACAAAGCCAAAGCATCAACAGACCCACACTAGCTTTTTAATTTTAAGCATGTAAAGAGATGACATAAGGTACCAGTGGTCACTCATGGAGCCTCACTTTGCTTGCTGTGAAAACCTTGCTGTACTTTATGTGTTTTCATCTTATCTCTTCCCACTACTACTCAGGTAAATGTACTTTAATTTTAGATGATCTTTTTTGTTTCAATTGCATCATTCATTTTATTATTTTAACTTACTTGGTTAAGCTGAGAAGATAACTAATACAAATGTTTAGTATTTCAGAAAGGGAGCTAATCAAGCACAGATCTATAAAAGAGACTAGATTTCTTTCCTGTCATGCATTTTTTTTTGCTGACCCTTCTGTGACTGCTTAGCAGAAGTTAGAAAGAAATATGCAGAAAAATGTCTAAGTGGAAACATTTCTGATATAAAGGCTAAGCTTGTTCAAATAAATAAAGCAAAGTCCTCTAAACTGGCACAAGTAAGAAATAAAAATATGCCAAAATACAATCTTCTTATGACTACCCAAAGCAAAGAATCAAAGCAGGAAAACAATGTAATTGCAGAAGTCTTTCATTTAGCACAGCCAAACAAAATTGTATTGATACCAAAAACCCCAAAATATGTTTCGTATTGTTTTCTAAAAGACTGACAGACTTTCATGATATTTCATTTAAGTATCAAATAGTTATTCCAGCCCTCTGATTTCACTCATTCATTTGAAGCTGGATATCTATGAATGAAATAATCACATGTACCATGGATGAGACAAAAAAAGCAAGAAACCAGCACACTTTCCCTTACAGACACTATTGTGTTGTCATCAAATCTGCTCCAGAAAATGCAATTCCTAGTGCTAAGTTGGTGCCTACTGTTAACATGTAGCATGCAAAACTTAGCACATATTTAAAAAAAAAGGGGTTAGCAGCCAGAAAACATGTGGATCTAAATGTTCCACCACAGATCTAAGCATCTTTCAAGGTCATTTCATTTGGGTGGCTAAAAAAAAACAATTTCATAAAATACATCAGTACTAGTCATCATGGAGATTTCATTTTCCATATGGGAAAGTTCTATTATGATCTATCAAACCAGAATGCAGAATATCAGTTAAAACACCTTTTTTTTCAGTTAGCCATCAGTCTATCATAGCTGCATAGAAATATATTCATTAATTTTGTCCGTATTTTCCATTGGTGAGTTTCTCCAGTTGTAACAGAAATTAATTCCCAAAGTTGAACAGAAAATAAATACAGTTTGTTGTTTTTTGTTTGTTTTTTTCCTGAAACAGACAATATCTTTATTATCAACGAAATCCTGAACACCAAAACAGATTTGTACCTTTAGCAATTATTTCATAAGCAGAGCAAGAATTCTCTGATTTATAGCATTGCAACCAAGAAAACTAAAAAGAAAGAAAAATAGAGAATGTTCTGCTTTGGAAAAGTTTCAGGATTATTTGCTCTAAGTGGAATAAACTAAATAGACTGATTAGAATGGGAAAAAAAAAATCTGACATCTGTGAGGAAATATCCAAGAGGTGACAGAGGGAGTATATGAATGCAAGAACGTCAGATGAACGGAAATCTAAATAACCTTCCTGTTAGCACACACTGATCTCCCTCCTCCGCTCAGCAAGGTCCCAAACACTCACTGCTTCCCAGAAACCTCCTGTATTTCATGATAACACAACAGCCAGCAGCCTCTTCCTGCTGCTCTACCAGCCTTGTAAATAACAGTTGCCAGGATTACATTTAGGTCTAACCTCACTTACACAAGCCCTCACTGACTTCACTTTCACACTGCTGGCTCTGGCTGAACTCAGGCTGTACACTTTAACTAAGGGCAGCCAGCACTGAGAACAAAACTTCAATGTGCTCTAATTGTACCACAGCTCATACTTCTGCTTTCTGGAGATTACATTGCAATTAAGCAGTGATTCATGTTTCTTAAATAAACAATTCATATTTATTTAAGAAAATACCCAAAGCAGTTGAAACCTTTAATTCTTAGGAAAAAATTCCTTTCTTCAGTCACTTATGACTACTTTATCTATTACTGAAGAAAATATTTTGAAAGCTAAAAAAATCTGTTGGAGGCATCTTACTTTGCTACAGCAGATTTGCTGCAACTTTTTGCAGAGGTTTGTATTATCACACATTGGCTTTCTACTGTGAAATCTGAATGCATTTAATGCTAGTCCATCCATTTGAGGTAGCTCATTGCTGTTGTATGCCCTCTGGTTTACTCTTACCAATCTTTCAACCAACACTCCTGTGCATCCTCTGACCATAAACCATAGCCATTACCTTTGTCTTGTAAGCACGATTGTACAACTCCTACATATGATCAGCTTCTACTTGTGCAAAATATCACACCACACACTTCTTACTTATATTTTATACAATATGTGTGTGATTTTTATGAGATGCTAATAAAAACCCACACCAAAACCACAACATATCCTTCTTTGCTGTGTACTGTTTTTTTTCAGACTCCAAAATACTTCAGTCCACACAAAAAGAATGTCAATATGCCAGGTGACCAATTCTTCATTTCATAACTTGCCTACCTGGAAAAATATTATTATAATAACTGAAATAAAAGCAATGCTTTGAGAGCAGTCTAAAAACCTCCTTTGAACAGTTTTGCACTGCCTCTCTGAAGGCAAAATCCAGACATATACCTTACCATACTCGTAGCTTTGATGTACACATTATCTTTCAAATGACAGTTTCCATCATGGGGAATTACAATTCCTGCTAATTTACTATCAAGGGCCAGATGGGACGTTTGATCTGTCATCACAAGAAGCAGTCGCTTTGCTTCTTTACGCCATCCAATATGGCTCTACAAAGAAAACAAAATTAGGCATAGGAAAGCAGTAGCTACCTATTTTCTAAAGTAACCAACAACAAAATGAAAAATTAACATGAAAGACCACTTTCAGATGTTACGCTGCCTGGCAGCATTGCATTTAGACCAGGCTATTTAAAGCATTTTGTGTGGAAATAGACATAATGTACTATACCTGAAAACTACCAATTTCTTTGCTTCTTTCCATTTACCATTTTCTTTGCTTTTTAAAGAGCCATGTCCCACTATACATGTCAGTTATGCTCCATACAGTGGGCTTGATAACAGCTGCCACATTGTGTATGTCACTATTAATGCAAAGCCCATAATTTCTAAAATCCTCTGGGGTCCTAGGAAGAATTATGACCAGTAAATATGCAATCATCCATATTGACACTTGGCACTGTTCTATTTTTACTTTGATTTATATATTCATCACTCTATAATTTTCTTTTCCTACACAATTTCCTGGAAAGAGCATTAGTATGCAATCACAAATCAATAAACTAAAGTTTGAAGGCCTTAATGCAATTATAAATTGAGAAATTCCTTATTAAGCAGCAAAATGCTACATTTATTCACCATCTTAGGGGATTGATAGCAAAGTGGCAGCCTCAAGGGTGAATTGAATGCCTTTCAGGAATTCGGTGATGTGCAGGATGCAGCAGGGTAAGCTTATACCTAAATCGATTTAGATGCCAAATTGTATTTTCAAAACATTTATCTCCACCATTATAATCAAATTGCTGAGGCACACAGGAATCACATCATATGCTTTTTCATTATTCCCTCTCTTGCTTATTTCATCTACTCTTTCACTGCTTCCATTTTATCTCCTTCTTATGACACAGAATCTCTACAATTCTCATGTGAAACATGTCCATGTACTCAGCCACGGTTTGCAATTTACTCTCTGCCGTCCTTTCTTCATGGAGAGGAATTTAGCTCCCTTCTCAGGCTCACTCTCTACTATCTCTGAATGGGGATTAAATATCTCAAGCCAGCAAAAATAACAAGTACAGAGGGGTGTCACGTCTTTTCGAACTTATACTTCAGGCTTCAGTCTCCCTCGGACACTCCTAGACAGCATCCCTCTAAAGAAAGAGTATTTTAAGTTTTATTTGTAAACTGGATTTGTCTTAAATCATTCCAAATTCTCCTCCACCACTGTAAAAACCTCTTCTCCTAAGACTCCATCATTTGACTTTGTCACCTTGAGACTTGTTTAGCTTTAGGTAATGCTATAAGGAGCAGGGAGTTGGACTCAATGATCCTTACGGGTCCCTTCTGACTTGAGATGTTCTCTGATTCTATGATTCCTACCTACATATGTCACAGCAATCTAAATTTTAAAGTAGCTCCATGTCCTAATTTGCTACCTCTTGTAAATATGATGTATTGGTTAAAGCAAGATGGATCAAGTTATAAGGGTCTATTGTAGGCAAAATGAGTGTACATTAATGTAATTTATAGTTCATGATGGTCATTATGAATTGCACATTCTTACCATCCATTTTAGTTCACAATTCACTTAACAGGAAAGCCTCCACATTCTCATTAATGTTTCCATTCTATTGTTCTTGGAAGCATATATTATTCTAGAACTCACATGTCATAAGTATGGAATGTGTCCAGTGAGAAACACTGAATTTTTAGGAATTTTTCCAAAGTTCCAGAATAATTTTTTGTAACAGCTTCAATCACAGTGTTTATGAAGTGTGGTTTTTACTTACCTGCTCATCAAAATTTGAAAATAGAATTGGATCAACCTATCCATTTTTAGCATAGTTTGGGTTACTTATTTTTCTTGAGATATTGTACTGTGCAGAAAAATAGTGTGAAGATGGACAAGATAAAACAATTGTCCTGACATCATTCTAACAGATGAGAAACACGCCAAGCCTGTGATTTGAATGGGAGTTGAATATTTTATAGAGCATTACCAAACCCATGAATCAGCCAAATTTCAAAATTTGCACTGCATTAATATGCATAAGAAGAAAAACAACAACCAAAAATATCTTTTTAGAGCAAAACAAACTCTCTTTATCTAATATGCTTACAGGTTGAGACTTATCAATGCAGATCTTTTCTATCCTTTTCTGCATGGGAGAGACTGTGATGACATTTTATCAATATACAAAAGTTAATTTTTAGTTATTTGTAGTGTTTTAAAATTTGAAATTTTTAAAAGCTGAGAACATAGAAGTTCTTCTGTTTTCCTTATCTACACAAGCAGTTAAGTAAAACATCTTCAATTTTCAAGTTCTTAAGGAGAAGAAATGTCAAATGGTATATCTTCATTGAGGAACACAAGCAGTGCTTTAATGATTTTTGAAACTAATTATGTAATTGACTGAAATTAATACATGTATCTGTTGAAACAAGAAGCAGTTGCTTTCATCATCCATCCTATGTTGGTTAGGCTGGTTAAAGCTAGAAATTGAACATCCATAACCAGTATTGAACTATGTTTCCTCATGCTCTCCTTTTTCAGTTTCAATTGGAAATTTTTACTTAAGGGGCAAATAATGGAAAAGGAAGAAAAAATTTTAGCATTATCAGGCATTGTACTGGCATTTTGAATTCAGGAACACTGACCACCAGTTTATCTCTCTCTCTCTCTCTCTCTCTATATATATATATATATATATAGTGCCTGAATTACTATTTCTTTACTCTTTTGTAAATAAGCTCCTTCCTTACCTGGCACACAGCTGCCTGCAGCATCGCATCGAAACCCCCTTCAGGTGTATCAATATTCCCAGATATTTTTTGTTTATTCACTGCATTTCTGAATTCTGCTATATTGTCAGTCAGGGATAGCACATGAATATAACCATGAGGAGGCATACAGTCTAAATTGTAATCACTGTAAAAAAACAAAACAAATAAAAAGCCTTATTTTTCCTTTGAAGGAGATGAAGACATTGAATCCCCATTAACCCATAAAATCCTGATATTAACGAAGGTGTAGGTAGCACAGAATAAGACACACTTACAGAAAAAAAGAGCAATTCCAAGAGAAAGTAAGTTTAGTGGAAGTAGTTATAATTAACTACAAAAAATGTATATTACCTTGTATTTTATGAATTGTGTATATAATAACTTAGTTAGTATGTTAACAGTGTTTGATACAGAACAAAAAATGCTACAAAAAGGATGGTATGATCTCAAGGAGTATATAAAACCTTCTGGAATATCTACAGCATGGTACCACTTTGCTTTTCATTATCCAGAGAAAGGACTGTCATACCGTATCAGTAAGATCTTCAAATAGTTTGCTACACAGGCTATTGAACTATAACAAAATCTAAGTAAGTTCCTATATCTACTAGTGTTACATAACTGTACACAAAATTAATACTGATATTAATAATAATTACCTCATCAAATAGATGAGAAAATCCATTTTCAGTAACATCATAGCAAATGATACTTTCTCAAATTATGCATAAGGGAGAAAGTCTGAGTTTTATCATAGGTAAGCTAGTGTACCAATCATTGACCTGGGACTTATTCACAGCCGTGACTGATGGCACAAGTTGAAGTACTCATCTATTTCAGAGATGCTGAGCAGCTTTCAACTCTTAATTTCCACTGCATCCAGACTGTAACCTGCTCTCCTCCAAATCAAGGTACAGTCAAAGAAGAGAAACTGGCATTGAAAGGATTAATACCTCTGCAGATGTTGCCTCTTAGGAGACATTGTGACCTAGAAATGCTAATCAATATCCACTCACTATATATAGATGGTCTAGATGACTGCTTTATCCATAGATAGTCACATCTCTAGAAGGAATTCCACTACTAGGAACCGATTCAAAACCCACTGAAATCACAAAGGGTACTTAGGAACTTCACAGAACTTTGGATCATGTCTTCCCAGGAAAGGCAAGCAAGAAAGTATGAAGAATTAATATTCACTTTTCCAACTACTATCATTTATACAGCTCTGAATTTGTTGTGTATAATCTTGTTCTCTGGGGGTTTTGGAAGTGATCCCTCACTTTATATAAGTGTTGAACCCAAGGTATATAAGGCATGGCATGAATAAAGAAATGCAGGCCAGAACATCTTTTGTATTTAAAAGAGGAGCTCCTTCATATTAGAACTGTAGAAGTAGATCAGAGAATCACTTATGTTCATTAAATGTGCTGAAAGAAACCACATCATGTTGACAAAAGTAGAATTGTCACGAAAGAGTTAATGAATACATGACCCTACGCTAGAAAGTACCTAGGTCAGAAAGTAAAAGCTTGTGAAGAATCTAGGTAACATATCCAAAATAAGGAAAACCACAACAGTTGAATTTAAAATGAAATACAAAACATAACCAAAGCAGCATGGGTTTTGGCTTGTTTTGCTAAAGAAAATACAGCACATTTTTTCTGATACAGAAACAGTTTTTCTGAAATCATTCACCAGGTATTTCAGAAGTAATCACTGTAAAACAATTTTCAGCATTTTCTTAGGAACTTTGTCAAAGAACCACGGTAAAAAGAAACAAAGATAAATTCTGAAGAATTTTAAAAATAAATATGTATAATGCATATTTCTGTCATCAAATGCACGTCTCTGTGCTACAGTAAATGTAAAAAGACTACATACCTGCACTGGTTATGGATTCTACCTGGATGAATGCTAATATAGGGTGACACAGTTTTATCCACATAGGATCCAAATCCAAGTCGAAAATCAAGAGAAATATTCTCCATCTTTTTAGATAAAGCAAATCCAACGGAATTTAACTTTTCTATATTGTTGTGCATAGAGGCTGAGACATCAACTAAATAGTAAAGATCCACAGGGTATTTCTCTAAAGGACGAACTTTTAACATAAAGTTTGCTTCACTTCCTGATTAAAAAAAGAAACAAATACGTTTGTTTACTATTTTTGAATGGACATGCATAAAAATACATTTATTTTTGTAGCAACCTCAGCACAAAGTTGTTTGTGTCAGCAAAGAGAAAAACAAACAAACAAGAAAATCTCCCAAGAGTAAATGAAACCTTGAAGAAGCATTCAAAAATAAGCCATAAAAGGCTGTTTTGGAGAACATCTTGCAGGAGCACTGTGCAATTGATTGTAAAAATCTGACTTCTCCCCATTTTGTTTTAAATTCATGGTTATGCAATCCCTTTGGCATTATAACAAAAAGCAGTTGTGGCTCACAAAGGACACAGATCTGCATACAAATTGGGGTCAGTCACTTCAAGGTTGTCACTTCAAAGTATTCTGTAAATGTATTCTGCAAATGTATTCTGCAAAAGTATTCTGTAAATGTATTCTGCAAATAGTTTGTCATATGACAGAATCTAAAACTACATACACACCACAAGGACAGCACAGCCTCAAAAACTCACATAAATAATGATACAAGTTTATCCCAAGCTGCTCAACAAATCCCAAAGATTTGATGAGAAAACTCCGTGGGATCAATATATATATATATATTTAAAATGTTTTAATATAAAAAAAAAGTTTGTCATTTGGTATATACAAAATAGAACTCTTATTACAAGATGATAGGTGTTAATGCTTTGGAAGCTGCTAAAACTAGTCCTCACATTTTTGCTTGTCTAATATTCTGTAATGTCAGCAAAATGACTGAAGTTATTTCTATGGGCAGAGTGGATATAGTAATGCACGGTTTCAAATTAGCCATCATTTTATGTCATCTAAAGTGTGAGCTCGCAGCAGAAATGAGTTCAGGATCTTCATGTGATGCGTGGAGAATCTAATCTAGTACTGTGCAATGAAGATACAGCAAAGGACAGGAGGAAGGAAGATGTTATAGAAGAACTATGCAGGTTTTCAATAAAAACTATCAAAAAGTACATCCAGTATAGAGATCCGACTCAGAAAATTTAAATATGCACAGTACTTTCTTCCAATGATCTTTGAACATAATCCATCTGAAAATGTCAGGATTTGTCTGTATTAGGTCTTGCATGAGGAGAACAATTTCCGTGTGCTGTAATTTACGTTTCCTCTTTGCCAATGTAAATTGAATTACTTTTTGTAAACGACCCTTGCAGGTCTCCAGTTTGCATATAGTGAGATACTGAGTGCAGCTTTTATTTTTTCCCACATAAATCCTAAATGATGAGTATATGTAAACAGTGACAAAACCCCCCAGTATCAAAACAAAAGCATCTTTGTCTGTTTTGAGGAAAAACTATAGTGGTATATCTGTGTGTTTCCCTGAGGTGGAAAATATGGGCAAGATATCTATTTATAAAAAGTTTCTCTTCTGGAGTCCTTGAAGTTTCATTCTTCTGCTTCCCTGATGCAAAAACTTCTACAAAGCATAAGGAACCCCAAACTTAATTTCATTATTTACTGAAAAAAAGGTTAATGAAACCAAATTTGAGAAAGGTAACTTTTTTCCCTATGAATCCAGTATGCCTTTGGAAATAAATGTGATCACAGACAGTGCTTAGAGGTAGCTCAGTTCCTGAAACCATTTCTCAAAGCAGAAATCAGTCACTTCTTTGAAAGGAGAGTGAGGAAAGGAGAAGTGCTAATGTTACCTTGACTGTTTTATTATTATAAAGTGTGAAAAACAGAGATCCTTTGTGTTTACACTCATGCAGATCCTTCATTTTTCCCTTGTAATTGACAGAACATTATCATTTCTACAGTGAAGATCAGCAAAATACTTCTCCTAAACATTTAATGTTTTCCAGACAAAGATTGATCCCTCTCACGTTTCTTTCTCCAATTATTCTTTGCAAAAGAAATAAATTAAATTTTATTGAGTGAAAGATAACCCTGCATCTCTTTTATATCACTTTCACTTCTGCTGTTGGCTACAGCTTTTTTAGAGACAGAGAATGAACACTGATTTAACTAGACTTGTGCTGAGGGCAAATGGAGATATACTAGTTATAAAAAAAATCAGGCAGTGAACACCTAAGTCTTCTGTAGGAATGTAGTCTTTTCTTATATTATGGTTTTAGTATTTTTCTAGTTGTCTAGTCAATGCACTTGAAAGTAAAGAAATAATTAAGAAGTTTGTCAAATTATGAATTTAGGGATTATAACTCTATTTACTTTCAGAAGGAATATTTATACACATGTAAGTCAAAACTGTTAGTGTAAGTGGCTAAAGAAACAAGAAATCACACAAGAAAACAGGAAAGAATACCTAAAATTCCCTTTCCACTTATTACTTGCATTATTCCGAGCTGTGTTTGACAGAAACAATTCTTGGTGAAGATGATACTTGAATATGGGAGCAACACCATCACAGCTCTACAATACAATCCTATGATGTCATTCTTCCAAATAATTATTTCAGATGCTTCTTCACAAAATATCGGTACTTAGAAGTATTGTTTTTATTTCAATTTTATTATAATATCAATGTGTTAAGAGATGACCCAACCTGGACGCAGTTGGACTGAAACTTTTCCTGGTGTCACTTGTGTATTTGTTTCATGGTCACTAGGTATTGTGACATGAACCGTGGGGTTTTCAACCAAATCTGATTGGCAGCCTCTTTTCATTAAGTTGAAAACAGTGTCACAGCGTCCCTTCTGTGTTGTGCCAGCCATGAAATCCTGTTTAATAAGAAACAAAAAGTACAAAACAATCTGAGCTGAAAAAACCCCTGTGTTAACTTCAAAGGATGAATAAAACCAAAATACTGGTCTTTGAAACAATAAAATATGCTACTATAATTGCATAAATTATAGGACAAGTTCATGAAGCCATATGTTTTTAATAATGACAATGATGCAATATTTAAATTAGAAATTAAACCTAATTGCACATTGACCCTTTTCTACACAAAAAAAAAATTAATGAGAAAGAGGATCTTGCACAATCAGAACAAGCTGACTTTGGAAGAAAAGGAAATTACACACTGTTATTATGTCACTAAAAAAAGTTCTGTGCCATGCTATGAGCTCATTTTAGCAAGAAAGTATCATTCCCACAACATCAAAACAGGGTAGTTTTCAGAAGAATCCACTGGTAACATTACTCAGGCTGATATTTAGTTGGAAAACCAGAGATCAGCTCTAGATTTAGCCAGCCTGAATTTGTCTATCCCACTACACAGAATCCAAAGACCTGCTGAACGACATCATTTCAATTCCCGGAAAGAGGAAACCATGTATAATTACAGGAGCGGACAGTTTAGGATGTCACCAACATAAAAAAGCCCTTGCAGCAACAGAAAAGTGATTAGTAAAAGGATGATGTCAGAAGTAGCCCATCCTTTTCTGCATTGAAAGAGAAAACTTGTCAAAAATTGTGCCAAAATGATCCAATGCAAAATTCCTTCCTGACCACTAATCTGATGATTAATAAGATTCTGAACGTGCGGGGTGGGGGGGAAGACAAGATCTTTTGTCTTTCAAAGTATTGGTCCATCTGAGTCAAAGCTGGAGACCAACCAAACAAAGGACAATCTCTTATCTTTCAGATGCAAATGGGGATAATAAGCAAGCTAAAATACAGCCAACTATGTATTAGATAATAGTCATCCAGACCCTGTAAAGACTAGAGAAAGCCCCTGAACAATGAAATATTACAGTCCTGTATCTTGTTTTTCAAATTTCAAAGCTTCTTTTTGTAGTCTATCCCTGATATATTTTTTTCTATAACCTTCCTTATTAAAACCAACAGACTGCTTTTTAAGTTACTGCTATTTACATACTCTTTTTAGTGTATACTTTTCAAAAAGCTAGATTTTTAAATGCATAGTGTAGCTACTCTCGTTACCAGTAATGACTAATAGATTTGTAGTGTTTTCTGAGGTCCACTGTGTGTGGGTATAAATTCAAAGCATTTCAAGAGTTCCTCAGGCCTGATTATCTTATTAAAAAGACCTTTCTCATGAAGCAGGCAGGCTAAGCTGCACTGAAATATTTCCATCTGCAATAATATGGGTTATGCCATTCCATAACCACGGGTGGTGTGTAGGTGAGCCAGCTATTTAAGAGGGTTTGAGAAAGCCCTGGTGTCCATGAACAGCTCTCAGGATTGACTTGAGAAGTGAAGCAGGACAAGCAGAGCAGAAGTGAAACTGGCCAAGTCCATGTGCCTACTTAGAAGGGGACCTGCTGCAGCTCCATAGCATTGGAGAGTCAGCGATGCTGTTCTGTAATAAATGCAGATGGAGGAGGATAAAGCTTTGCCCTTTGTAAGACAGGACATGGGGCCAGAATAATGAACACTGTAATCCATTGTGCCATCTACACGTGCTAAGCTTCCTCTGGGAAAACAACCCCTGCATGCCCCTACCCATCCTAGCATTACTCAGCTGTGTACCTTTGGCAGACCAAGTTAATAATTCCAAGACATAGATATTACCAGTGCCTTACTCTTCTTATCTCTCATAGACACACCCCAGGAATTTATCTACCTTCTCTGCTGCTAACCTGAAAGCTACCACTGGTAATTTCCATGTGAGCTTAAAGAGCATATGAGCTTGCGATTGCCAGTGATATTCTTCAAAAGCTTGCTCCTCTGAAGTGAATACCCAAAATCATACTATCAACAGGGTTATATGTTTTCTGTCAAACAAAACCAGAAATTCCCATACTCTTGCAGCTTGAAAAGTAACAATAATTTCAGAATAATTCTTGCTACCTAAGATCTATCTTCTGTGCCAAGTCTCAGAACTGATAGTTTCCAGTGTCAAAATGAGAAAAGCACCATTTTTTCCATTTGTGATAGGACCATAATATAAGGTGAAGTTGAAGTCAACTCCTCTGTTAGTACAAACTTTTGCTAAATGCAGTAGACATATATGTATAGACTTGTTTTCATATATGATAAGGACTTAATACAAGGTACTGATAAGTAATTTTGCTTTGGAAGCCAAAAAATGTTAAAATCTCAAAGCTACTGTAAGTCTGCCAAAGCTGTCTACAAAGCAGATGGAATGCATTAGGAAGGTCTCACTTTATTTAAAATTACTTCAATTTTCCAAATAA
>JAYDZK010000113.1:31095094-31121197 GCA_034509185.1 Euphonia xanthogaster | reverse complement strand
TGCATTTTCTCCTTTGGAAACAAAATGTATTTCACATGATTTCTCAGGTTTTGTCTCTAGGGGTCATTTAAAGATTTTCTTGCTATTTCTCACTATAATTTTCTCAGTTTAAAGGTCTTTATCTTTATAAAGATCAGAAGCAGCTAAAATACAAAGTCAAATGTAATTAAGCAAAATGCCATACCTCTTGAGCACACCATCCACACTCTGGACCCAAAGCAAGACACTTTGTGCATGTTACTGCATTTGAAGTGGCACATCTGTTTTCCGCTGCAATGAAATACAAACCCAAACATTCATGATTTATGATGATATGTGAAATTGTAAAATACGTAATTTTAAACCAAGATTTCAGAAATTACTTCTCCAGATTAAGAGTGATGACAATATATTAAAACAGAAGTAAAACAGAACAAAGGCACTGTGGCAATGGAACACAATTTTCTTTTCTCTACAGTCTAGAAATATATGCACAAATTGAATAAACTCCAGTCACAATTCACAAGGCCAAATTTTTAAGATCCTGATTTAGAATAATTTTGAAGTGCAAGTTTATCTTTGGCATGTATCTTGCTGATTTACTGCCTAAGAGAAAAGAATTTACTAGGTAGCTTATCATTTCACAGACATTTTCCCTTTAAGTCATTTACACTTGACTGAATTATTCATTATTCACTCCTCGTGAAACCCAAAGTATTTTCTCACCTTCTATAAATATTCCCCCTCTGCATATTCATTTTTGCAATGAATAGTTTCCCAGAAGAGGAAGATTTTCTTTTCCAGAAGCAAATAGAAATGAATCCAACACTACATGTGTCACAGATTGAAGACACATCATTCTGTACCAACTATTGCAAAAATTGTGCCTACTTACATATCTACCAGAAAAGTCCTTTATATCCATCTCGCATCTTTGTTTTATAGATCATTGCTTAAGTTACTACTCTTTCCTATGAAACTTTGGGAGTTGGTATTGAGAAGAGTCTTTTCAAGGGACTGGGTCAGCTCAGCTTGAATGTCAGCATTAGTGTATCCTTTCAGCATGTTGATCACAAGCCTCTTGCAGACCAATGCACCTCTAAACAAGACACAAGTCACCTGCTAGGAGTTATACGGAGAGCACAATATGCACAGCTTGGTAGTACTGTGTTAAACAACATCGCTTTCTGGCACGTTCAGCACGCCATATTAGAAAATATAAAGGGAACAAAATAAATTTAATTTCTGCATACAACAAAAGGCTACATATGTTAATTGATCCATTGTGATAGTGTGCATCATCATATCAAAAAAGTTTGATGAAAGCTTTGGTTTTTATCCAAAGTTTTGGCGACACGCACTATCTTGGATGATTTCTTTCTAACCTGCAATAATAATGCAAACCATCTTTTTAGGTAATGAGACAAACTTCTCATAGTGAACAGCTGCATTAGGAAAATATGTACTAAAATACCTTTTTTTAAATTTATTTTTCTGATTTCAGCTGTGGATTCTAAGAGGAGATCCGGTATCATTTAATCAGCTAGTTTTCTAGAGGTCACTTAGAACGATGGCTGACGCAAGGCACTAATCACAGTTTGCACATTACTATGATCAACAACACATATACCAGTGCTAACAAGCCTAGTGCAGCACAGCTGCAGCATTATACTTATAATGTGTAGATTAGTGGCAATTTAATGAATTTTAAAGGTCAGACCAATATTTATATTTCATACCAACTGCTGCTGACAATTTTTGCAATGAAGGCAATGTGAGGAAAAAAAAAAGCATAAATGAAAAGGAGAGCTACAGGTATGATATAAACAGTAAGTTGAAAAGCAGCCCAGAAAGGTGCTGGAATGCAGGGAAAACTGATTAAAGGGTGGGAGAGGTTGGTAGGGATAAATAAAGAGGGGATAAAGGTAGGGATAAATAAAGAGTTGCTAAGGAGAAAGAAAAGAACATGACAAAATCTGAAGGTTTTTGTTTGGTTTCCAAGCATAGCAAGTTTTACTTGGATGTGAAATGAGAGCAAGCTCATTCAGCACTAACACAATAAAACTTTTTTTGTAATTATAAGAAGATAGCAACTGCACTTTATGCAGTTCTAGTTCTGCACTCTGAAAGAGCAGTCCTAGAGGCCATAGAAAGTGTTACCACATAGCACAGGAAGGGAAAAAATTATGAAGATTTTGGGTAGGTACTGGCATGCACGGGGTTGTAGACCTTGCTGCAGATCCCTTTCTAGACAGTATTCATAAAGTACAAAGACACATGAATGAAAAGTTGTTGAAGTAATGAAAATAAAATGAATGTAATTGTTCTTGGCACACAAACACCCCTCCCATCTTCAACTGAGTATCAAAGACAGCAGAAATGAAAGGCTTTACAAGAAAAAGAGAGTGATAAATTCAGTAAAGTGCCAAAGGACAAGGAAAAATATAAGTTGCTGATCTGCAGCATAATAGTGGTTTTAAGACCACCATGGAGCAAAACAGGGAGAAAATTACATGAATTTTGAAGTTACCCATTCATGTTATTAAGAGACAGAGCTGTTCTGATAAGAATAAATAGCTGACATGAAAAAATGAGAAACCCCTGTTTCTAGCTATTCAGATAAGGAATAAGGAAGATTAATTCCTAGTCATTGCAATCAGTAAACCAAGTAAGCCAAATAATAAGTATGGCCTAATTAATTTCCTGCAATAAAATCTGAGACTCCTTTCTTAAGTCATATAATCCTATCTGCAAAACACATACTTTAATTTAAATGCCATTGACCACATAACAAAATATTAACACCTTTTTTTAATATGCACTTGCTAAAAAACCCCAACAATATGTGTCTAGGTACCATTTTCCAGATGCATTGTAAAACTGACTGAAAAATAACTGTCCCAATTTTTTGTTCTGTATGGTTAGTTTATTGAATCTATTGAAACTTGATTTAGTTTATTAATACAGCCTGTCCAGTAAAACATAGGGGGTCTGTGTGCCTCTGCAGACTGCTAAGTCAGAAAAAATGCCTTAAAATCCAGTTTCAGTGTGATCACATTAACAAATGAGATATACAGTACTCCTGGATGCAAAACTCTTTGCTGATAACTCTCCAGTCTCAAGAGCTCAATTTTCACAACAGGAAGTCACAGATTGGCAATAGAGAAGCTTGGTACCATTGGAACAAATGTTGAAATTTTGTGTTTTTAATAAAGAGAAAATTGAAAAAGTTGAATTAATTTCTTTATTTATTATTCTGTCTACATCACTACCCTGGTTCCCAAGTACATAGTCCATTATAACAGTAATTCATGGACATGCTTTCATTCATCAAATATTTATTATTTAGTTGTAAACCTACTCTAGAACCATAACTGTTGAAGTATAAACTTTTCAGTTGCTTTAAAAAAATCATGGTAAAGCAAGAAATATTTTTTAATGAGTTGACTTAAAAAAGAACGGAGATTTTTCCTGCCACTTCACCAAAAACAGAGTCCAGACAAGACTGAGTTACTGTTCAGCCAAAGCTAAGGGCTAGTTTCTACTGGCTTAGTTTGAAGTGATGTATGCCAAAAGGTATTTTCGACAAGGGCCAAATTCTGTGCTGGGAACTGCACAGGCATATGCATATAATAAAAAGTGCATCAGGTTAAACTACACTTTTCCAGCCTGCTCCACAAAATTACAACCATGCTCCAACAACTGCAGCTACTTATAGTGATCACAGGTGTGGCAAGCCTAAACTCTCTGCAACAAGAGGGATCAAGGCAAGACAAACATCCTAAATGTTATAATTATATTCTGCCTCCTTATTATGAAAGTAACTTTATCACAATCAGGGTATTTATCTCAGAGATGAAATAGCAATAAAGCACTCTGGCGTCTCAGAGGGGATGTTAAACAGGTTTTCAAACAGACAGTACTTTGTTCAAGTACAGCCAAGAATTTGGATTTGTATCAGCTTCACAGTTGGTACACGCTTGTGCTGGTTTTGGAGGGTGTACCCCTTGCTTTCTTAAAAGAGAAAGCCAAAATATAGCTTGCAGCTTATACTCCCTGATCATAGCTCTCACACTGGTGAACACTCATTAAGGCAAGTAGATAGGAAAATATCCAGCTTCCACAGAGCTGCTTTTCCTTCAGTTGTGCATCTAATCTTGTTCTAGGGCAGCCATCAGACAGGCTATCCCCCTGCACAGATAATGAATGAGGCCTTCACAAACTCATGTGTAGCCTAATTTATGAGGAAAGCTGCAGCTTTTATGCTGTATACTGCAGTTACTTTCACCTTTCTGTCTTCAGAGCAGAGCAACATGACCCTGCAGAGAGGACAGACAGTGGCTGTCCCACCTAACACATGGCTTCCCCATTCACCCTAGCTGAGTATGCAGGTACAATGAAAAGCATTATAAAAATGCTACAGAGGAGTGATAATTTTTCCATTATTATTATGTCGGACAGTTACTTGCTCAGATTACAGGAAAAAAAATGAGTGTCTGCGCTTTAACTGCCAATCCGAAAACCCAGTCCTGGAATTAGGGATTTCCCCCCCCTTTTTTTTTTCCCAAATAAGAAATAATTCTCTCTGCCTTTTGTGCCATGCCTTAAAAACACACTATGTCATCATCAGATTTTCCAATAAGATTAAAAGGTATACCTCAAAGTCAGCTTTAAGAGGTACTCAACCTTGCCAAGAAAAGGAGATTCCAACTTGAATACTGGACACTTTTTATGCTTTATAATATAATCCTAAGATTACTTGAGAAGAATACCAAACAACTTTTCTTTCCTCTCCCATTTTTTCTATTACATATGGGATTTGTTAATTTGTTTCACTTTGTCATTAACTTTTGGGCACTTTAGTTTCACTATTCAGACAGAAAGAAGCTAAGCTGCACACTGATTTTAAAATGTTTTTTGCCAGCAACAGAACAAGTACTAAACTAAAACTCTGCATGGCAGAGACATGTTTTTGCTAAGAAAATAAAGATGTGTAAAAGAAAGGTGCAAAACACTATTAAATTCTGAGCTCTCAAAAAATACTTCTGTAAACCTGGCACATGAGTAAAAACACCTTTCCAAACAAACAAACAAGATAAAAACCTCTCCAAACCAAACTAATCAACTTTTACAGTGTTCCTAATAGGAAAAAATGGAACTGGAAGAGATAAACCATAATATGGTTACAGAAATGGTAAGAGGCAGAGTTGAGAATCGAATAAAAAGTTTTTGCACATCTAAATAAATGCAGTGAAAAGAATCACTAGTGAACAAGTCTTGATAACTGATAGGGACTTCCCATTTCTAACTCTGCCAATATACCCCCTGTCCCCCCCATCCTCATCCTCATCTCCATCCTCACTCCCACCCCCCCCTCCCCCTCCAAGAGTTTTGGGGTTCCCAAATTTATCTGCATTACTGTATGAAGAGAGTACCTTTTAAACATGAGGGTCATTAGTGAAGGTGAGAGTCACTACACAGGTGATTTAAAAACCCATTAAAATGCAAAGCGATACAGAAGTCTGCCCTGCATGAGTTTGTGCCTTGCAAAGCATGCAGGAAAAAACACCAAGATCTTCCTTTTTTGCACATCGTGCAAGATCTGAGTGACACCACTGGAGAGAGCTGACACTGGATTTCAGCTGAACAGCACAGACAAAAGGGGAGGACACCTCTGTCAACACAGCATTGGGAAAGCCCTGGCAGAAAACAAGTCATAGATGATGCTGGGGGATAGAAAATGCTTTCTTAGTCTGCTCTGTAAAGGCACATTCACATGGCGTTCCCAAAAAGTGAATGGACACTTCTGTACTTAGAGAAGGATATTCATATTAGCCTTTGAGCCAATTATATAAAGATCAATAAGGGGAAGTGCCGGGTTCAGCATTTCGGTCAGAGCAACCCCATGTGGCACTAGAGGCTCTGGGGAAAAGGGGCTGGAAAGATGCTAGTGAAAAAGAAAGACACTGAGGGTCTGGAGTGTGCCCAGAGAAGGGCAAGGGAGCTGGGGAAGGGTCTGGCACAAGTCGTATGAGGAGCAGCTGAGGGAGCTGGAGTAGTTTACTCTAGAGAAATGGAGGCTCAAGGGTGGCGAGGGGTCTTATCACAATCTACAATTACCTGAAAAGGATATTGCAGCAAGGTGGGGGTTGGTGTCTTCTCCCAGCTAACAAGCAATAAGACAAAAGGAAATGGCCTCAAGTTGTGCTGGGGAAGGTTTAGATTGGGTATCAGGAAAAATATCTTCACTGAAAGGGCTGTCAGGCCTTGGAACTGTCTGCCCAGGGAAATGGTAGAGCCACCATTCCCTGGAGGTATTTAAAAGACATGTAGATGTGATGCTTAGGAACATGTTTTAGTGGTGGGCTCGTGCTGGGTTAGGTTGAGAATCTCAAGGGTCTTTTCCAGACTAGATGATGCTATGATTCAAGGAGATACTCCTGACATTCTCTGAGCCTACCTGTGTCTTTCTTATCCTCATCGTTCTGAAAAGTTCCAGCACTTACATGAAGGTTGCACATTATTCAAGATGAAGACTTGGGGAATATAGGCCTCAGACAGATGCATAGAAACCCAAGTTTTTCACCTATATATAGCAATTTTGAAGATTTTTTTCCCAGAAAGATGTATATAACAACATTTTCAAAAAGGTACTACCCATAGTAGTTACTGGTATCACAGTTAGGATTCAAAAACACAACATTCGAACCACAGCCTCAGACATGGCCTTGACTGTGAGAGACAGAGCTATTGACTACTCCAGTCTGACTTTGTTCCCAAGCCACAATACAGAATGAAAACAAGCAATGCAACCTTGAAATTTTTCACAACACAATTTTTGTTTCTTGGCCAACTTTACTTGTAGCCTCTCCTTTCTATGAAACTTCCTGCTTTTCTGGGAGATGGTTACATTTTGTTGATACAATTCATGCCTGCAAACAATGAGTCAAAGACTACTTGGTTTCAGAAACTAACCTATCCTGTCTCTTGCAAATAAAAACATACAGGAAAACTTACTAAGATTATATCATTGGAACAGACTAATTTCCCACAGTCATAAAAGCTAATGCTTCTGTGGCACAGGTTCGATGGTCCTGTTTGCACAGCTTTACACCAATAAAAATGCAAAGCAATGGAACCAGAGAGCTTAAAGTGTTTCCTTTTCTTTTTAAGCTCTTGATTTCAAGGAAACTTCAGGATGTGTGGAGCTGTGTTAATTCTGTTTCATAGGATGGAACATGGGCATAGGAATCATTGTACTCCAGTCATCTACAGCTGCTAGAAGTTCCCTCGGAGTTGACCAGCTTGAATACAGTCATGCTGCTTCAGCAAAGCCTGGAATGGCTACTGCCATATATCACTGCTAATTTAATTTCTTTTGTATTAGTAAGCACTTCTAGCAGGTAGCCTATCAACAGCCCAGAATGTTTGGTATTTTCCTGTGTATTCTATAAAGTCTTACCTAATCAGGAGGTCATGATGGTTATAGAGGTAGATAAAAATGACTATTTTCTGCCCGCTTAAGAAGATCAACCTTGAATAAAAGACCAGCCCAAGCTTTATCTCCCATCGTCTTCTATAGCTGTACCTCCTCAAACCAGGCCTTCAACCCTTAATTGTTTCTCTAAAGGACCCTTTTATTGCATGTCTAATCATCACCAAATTGTTGCCTTCTGCCCTGTAGGAGCATGACCTCATCCTGGAACTGTCTCTTCATTCACATACCCAGCAGCAGTGCAGAGGATCCTAATAGCTCAGGCTATTTCTTCCCACACAGTGTCACCAAAGACAACCTGATAGATTCTTAGTCCATGGCAATGCGAACAGCTTACTTCACTCTCTTTTATCTTCATACATGGTGGTTTGGAACAAACCTGTTCTCCATTCTAGACCGAAATTCCCAAGGCTGACAACCTAGGGGAACAAGTCCCTCAGTTCTGAACACAAAATGATAAACTGAATTGTGGTTTTACAGAAGATTTTCCTGAAACAAACCAAAACCTGGGCACGTGTGGATTAGGGAGACAGGTCATTGAACATACATAGTTTACACTTGCAATAAGAAAACCTCAAGAATATGAAATAAAAGCTAAGACTGGTATCAGAGAGGATAACCACCATTCCCTAAGGATTTGTATGTAGTCCACAAGATTGGAAGGAGCATTTATTCAAGAGGGCTATTTAAAAAATGTTACTTTTTTCTAGAATACCAAATCTATGGTATTTGCTATTTCAGTAATTTGCTTTTCAATAGGACTTTCAATCTCCAAAAATGGTTATTGTCCCTGAGACAAATTGGTAAAAAACTTTCTGAGACTTTTTTCATAATTAAAAACCTCAAATCCCAACCCACCTGTCTAGGAACAGACACTGGCCAACCTCTATTTTATGTTTAGCCTGTTAAATTTTATAATTTGGGGGCAAAGATTACACAAAACATGACAGTGGGCTATAAAATATGCAGACTCACATACTAAATATAAGTAAACTACAGGTGCACACAGACTGTTTGAATGCAAGCTTATCCTTCTGCTCTTTCAAGGAAGTATTCACATTTGTGTAGGGTCTGCAGGTGCAGCTTAAATGCTCTCTTAAGGGACAGACTTCAAACGTGCAAATTCTAGGCTTTAAACAGGTAGTGGTTTATTTAATGTTCTGAAGTAATGCCACAGCATTTCTAACAGCAAAATGCACTCCAACAACTTTGCTTAGCTTGGAAAAGCCTGCTTGCTGATGTCATTAGTTTTATTTAGTTACTTTTTGCCATTTGTGTCATTGTGTAAGTTGTTACAAGTTTTCTTATTTCCTGGTAGTTTTGTTTGAACAAAAAGATAGGCACTTGGTTGTTTCTGGGAAGAAGATCCCATCTGAGAGAAGCAAGCTGTCCACAGCACAGTCCTAACCCTTTCCACCCTGCAGAGATAAGGTGGAAATAAATTGTACTCTCAAGTATAGAACAAACAGAATTCACTTAGCCTAATTCCCTTGAACATAGAGAAGGAGCAGAATTTATTTTAGAAAGGGCAGCTACTGGTTTAATCAGACTTGGACTACTTTTGTGATGCCACCATACACCATGCAGCTGTATTCCTAACACTGCTACAACAGCAAAACACCAAAAATAGCAAAGTATTCAATATTTGAACCAATGAACTACTGCTGCTAACAACCTAACTCCCAAATCAGTGGGCAGGTAAGAGCCCTGAAGTAAAATGAAAATCAAACATCCAGGAACATAATTCGACCTGCCTAAAGCTACAGAAATTTCTTTCTCCAATAATCATAGTTAAAATATTTGTCTCAGCATCTTTTGAAGACCATAAATACTTCAGACTCATTATTATTGTCACCATGGGTAAATACCAAGAAGTTACCACAGGCATATGACAATGAAGTCATGGGAAGCAGAGAAACATATAAAGAAAAAAGTCAATTATGAGCTTCACAAAGTTTTCAATTTAGGCCAATTTATCCTCAGCTAGAAGTTGCTTTTTTGGCAGCTTTCTAATGCTGTAAATTCTGATCATCCTGAAACACTTACATTTTGCTCAAGGGGTTATTCTTGTTCTGCCACCAGAACAAGGGGGAATCCTGAATGGCTGGCAAGAAGCTTACTTTTCTTCTTGGAGAAAGGTTCCATTACAGTGTACAGTGAACTAATTCATTAGAGCCCCACTTCCTTCCCAAAAGTTAAACTAAATAGCCCAAGTCCATTTATGTAAAGTGCCAAAAGGAAAAAAAATTAATGAAGTTCAAGTACTTAGAAAAGAATAACAGACCATATCCTACTTTTTCCATCAAAAATTATGTTTCCTTAAGCACATGAGAAAGAATTATTACATCTTTCCACTGGTTAGACAGAAGTCAGCAATTAGCAGAGGAGATACAGGAACTTTGAAAACAAGATTTCACTGAAAAGGAGGTTGCAAGTAGAATGAGAAGCACTGAGGCCTTAAGAATTTTGTTTTAAAAAAATCCCAAAACACAGAAAGTTTATTAACAAAACGGAAACTATATCCTTCTCCAATTTTCTGTTTTCAGTAAATTCATCAGGGAAGTCAAATTTATACCAAGATGTCTGGATTACAAGTTACAGCAGAAGCTCTAAATATATAAATTTTGAAAATATAACATATGACTTTAGTGCCATTTATATGTTTTAATAACACTAAACAAACTTTAAAGGTCAGAACACTGAGCTATTCCACTTATTCTTACCCTGACACAACTCAATAAATCCCAATCACTGCCTTAGATACACCTATCCTGAACTAAGAAAGTACACTTTGTCTATATTCTGTTTTTAAAATATACATTGTTGAAAAAAAAATCATGTAGGTAATGTAGATTTAATTTATACATTAAGGTTAATGTTTCTTACATCAGATCTATTCATAGAATCATAGGAGAGAATCAGAGTGATTTAGGTTGGAAAGGACTGCTAAGATCAACCCAATACTGCCAAGTCCACCATCAATCCTCTACAATATTTACATGAAATAAGTTGAGTTTATATGCACCTGTCCGAGGCTTCTCTTCTTTGAGTTTTTGTCCTGTATGAGTCCACCTTCATATAAGTGGGGGAACTTGTCAGAGATGAGGATAAGAAAGGCACATGTAGGTACAGGTGTACCTCCATGAATCATAGCATCATTTAGGCTGGAAAAGATCCTTTAAATCCTCTGGTCCAACTGTTAACTGTTATTAAAAAGTCTTGACAAATATCAGCAGCCCATGTCAACTTACACAATTTGTAAATAAAATATCTTCCATTTTTCTTCTCTTATGGTAATTAGTTCTAATTGTCCCAAACTCAAGACACAACATGGACAAGTCATCACAAATTCTTCATAGGGATTTGAAAAATATTACCAGCATTTAACTGCTCTATAAAGTATAAGGGAGATTATAATTTTAATTTGACAAAAATGACATTTTAATGCTCGCTTGTGGAATGGGGGTCATTTAATGAAGATTTTCTTTAGCTTCCATGAAGTTCACATTCTGACATCTTTCTGATGGTCTGGGGAAGTGAAGTAAGTTAAACTTAGATTGTATGGAAAATCAAATTTATTAATTTAGGCCTTTAGACTAATGGGGCCTAATTTTTGCTTTCTCAGTTGTTGCGGTTCCAGTCCTTGAAAGTTTAAAGGCCCAAAAAGAATCAATTGCCTCTTCAAACTGTAGAGTATTTCTGATGCATGCAATATTCAGACTGCCTTGACAACTTTCCTCAGCAACAGCATATCCAAAATAACAGAGGCAACCTTTCCAGAGCACCAAGAGAATGGTTATTGCTCTTCTAGTTCATAAACTGCCCCTCTCCTCTCTTTTCCCAGCCTCATCTCAAACATCTGTAGCATGAAAACATTGTAAACACTACACATACAACAATGAGTTTCATTCAACTTGTAAAAACCATAAAATAAAAAAAACACCTTACCACATAACCCCCCCAAAGAGACATGAAATTGCAAAAGATTATGAAAAGTGTACAATTTGCAAAGCAAATGTATTCATGCCATTGGCAAAATATGTTCCTTGAGCAATGCAGACATAAACAAACCTCTCCCTCACTATTCCTCAGACCTGCAACTTACAGCCTGCTCAAACACCCAGGTTGTTTTTCCCCAAGGGCTGGCTCCCAAAAGGTTGGCTTTCCCAAAGATGGTTCATTAGCCCTAGGGAGCAGATCACCCACGCAGACTCAGGAAACGAAAAACGGGTCTTCTCTTCTTCTTGGATTGTTTTAAGTCTCAGGAAAAGCCGAACTGGCTCAGTACTGGGTATTCCATATAATGCAGCTTCTTCCACTGAGTCTCAATAGAAAATGGGCCGCATGGGTACACAGGAGAATCAACAGACAAACGCCAATTAAAGCTATCATGATGTATCTTTTATTTCAGACTTTTTTATGTGCTTGTGTGTGTGTCATGGGACATTTCTCGATCACCTCTCTTCAAAAACTTCCATGGGTGGCTTGAATAGCTTTTCTTATTCCTTTGAGAAGTAACACGAGTAATGGTTTATAAAACTTTCTTACTACAGGGATCACATGGAAATCTGATGTGGCAAGACTGGCGAAGCACCCAAGACCTTGATGGGAGAAAATTAATGAATCAAAAGTCATGCTATTGGCATAAATCAATTAACAACTGACCTCTTCATGATCACAGATCCCCCACTTTCCCCAGTGGTCTTTCCAAATCACACTCCCAAGAAGACTGAAAATACAAACTTTTAAAGTTGGTATTTAAAGAGACCTGTCAATCACAACTATCTAAGAATTGCTATGTGACTCCAACTTTTAGTTCAAAGATAAAGATTTTCATTCCATTCCATCCCTTTTTGTACATTACAAGTACACTTAGTTTACTTGAGCTTCATAGAAGAATAACTTCCTTGGTATTTTGGAAAGCACCAAATACCTTAGTTTTCAGATTTCAATATTAATTATAACTGGTTTTGGGACACTGCGGAGATTTGAACTAATGTCATCTATTAACCCTGACCAATCAGGGTTCAGTACTTGAACCCCACATAACCCCTGTGCTTATACAGTAGGTAAAAAATAAGTTTCAGCAGCTGGTTTCTGAACAAGGCAAGGGAACTGTCTTCACTGAAGTGAGCACTTACTCAACCGGTTAGTACAATGCATACACATGCTCTTGCTGTAGAATCCAGCTTTTATTCAGTTCACTGGTTTACACCTTTAGGAGTTTGTCAGGTTTAATGCTCCAACATAAATGCAGGGATCTGTAGAAATCCCTACAGAAGTAGCTTGATTCTCATGTCAGGTATTTGTTATAATTGGCTCAGTGAACTGCAAATTTCCTTTTGGTGAGACTTATTGAACAAGGGACTCTTTGTAGAAGGCAGCAACACTACTCTTTTTATCTGAGCTTACAAGGACCCGTAATTTGGGATTTGCAAATTTACAGCATTGTGAGATTTCCTTTTGCACTCCTTGTAACTTCAAACCATGTGCCAAAATCTACCTTTACTTATCCCCAAGCAATGACTCACATCTCAAACTGCAGTTTGTAGAACAAATACCTCAGGTAGTATCAAGCTCTCAATTTTCCAATTAGAAGAGCCACAAATGCTCCAACAAGAATTAAATAAATTTGAGTTCCATGTACATTTCATGTTAATTCAAGTCTCTTTTAGAACTGGAGATTCAGTGCAACAGATATGCAGGTTCTGCCAACTCTGCACATAAATAAACTGGACTTGCTGATGGCACAGAACAGCATGATGCTTTTCTCCATGCCCAGCACTGTCGATACAGAAGCAAAGAGGAGTGGCTGCTTGAACAAAGCCATGCTGCCAAATATCTGTACATGGAGCTGCTGCCCAGTCTTTCTCAAAGCAGCCTGCAGACATTCAAAGAATCCAGGTGGTGCTGCACTGGCTACCACAGCCAAATGTAAAAAATCACAAATAATATTATTAATAACAAAAATTTTCACGTGCTCATTCACAGAAAAACAAAACAAAACACTCTTCTTGCTTCAACTGTGGCTGTAGCCTGTAAAGTGATTATGTATGAAGGAAAGAATTCAGTGTGCCTTTCAGCTTTCATGAATTAGCAGAGGTTTCAAATGAAAAGGAAAAAAACAAGGTCTATGTGAGTTACGGTCTGCCCAATCTGAGAGCTGTTGTCACAATAAACACATAACCCATGATGCATCACCCATATATATTTTCACTATGAAGCACAACAAAGACAGCAAGCATCCTTTGGCACAAAAGCCCCATGCACAACCTCCCCACTGTGGCATTCTGTTCTGATGCAATATTTGCACTAGTGTGTACCCAGGAACTACATTCATGAGCAAGCACAACACTGCATTCAGGCACAGAACCATCCTCTTCATAAAGTTTCAATTAGCCTTTCAACTCACTTGCACTACATAAAAAAAAAAAAAATCTGGGATACTACATACAAGAAGTCATGTTTCATAAGAAATTTAATAATATATTTTATTTTTCCTATTGACATTTAGTTTGGTTCTGAATTCAAAGTACGAAGCCAAAAAAGTAAAATAAATTATCCTATGAAAGTTAACAAATTATTCCATTGTTTTTAATAGCACTGGGCAAATCCTACTGAATTAGGCATGAATTTGTCACAAATGCAATAAAGAACTTAAGACTAATACATTGTTCGCATTGTAAATCTTAGTTTCAGAGGTTACATGTTAACATTTTAAATCAGCTCCAGGCTTAAGCTGGGAAATGCCAATTATTCCACAAGCAGAAAAAAATAGAGAAAGATGACTGACAACCAGATCTGCTTTCATGATCACTCCTAGCTAAATAAGATCCTTTATGAAATACTATACTTAACCTGGTTGCTCTGTCAACTGCTGCACTGTCTAAGATGCATTTGCACAACCCCCTCTCAGCCTGCACACATTAAAACTGATGCTGGGGGCTTTGGGAAGCAATTCCACAACGCGAGGAGTTACTCACATTTACCAGAGACTTTTTCACCCGAGAACCATAGCTCCCGGGGAACTGCCAACATGCACGTTATCCCAAGGTAAACAGAAGACAATCTTCTCGTAGCTCTATCCCTATGTAACCCTGCCACTGCATGCCATATAAACGACGTAAAACAGAGTGTTACCATCCCCAAGAACTGTCCATCCCTAGCTCGGTCCCCCGGGCGGGTCCGCATGCCGCTTGGCGGAGTGTTGCAGAGGGTGCACTTCGGGATCCGCAGCACCCTGGAGTGTGATAGTCCCGCCGGCTCCCCAGGAGCTACCACGGCTTCCTAAAGGCGGGACGCCCCCAGGGTGGGCAGTTAAATCACGGGCTGGCCCTGGCGGTGTGAGGCTTGGTCAGGAGCCGCTCCAGCCCGGCTCTCCCTGCAGGTACCGCCCGCCAGTTCGGCCCGCCCGGCCGGCGAGTGCCGGTGGCGCCGGGCGGTCCCAGCTGTCAGCGCTGCGCCCCAAGGCAGCCGCCGGGCCCGGGCAAGCCCCCAGCCCCCGCACGACCCCGCGCCAGAACCAAACCCAGCCACAGCCCCAACCAGCCGGGCACGGCGAACAGCCCCAGGCGCTCGGACACTTACAGCGCTGGCAGAGTCCCGGCACGGCCGCCAGCAGCCGGGCCGCCCCGAGGAAGGCTCCGGGGCCGCGCTGGCACCTGGGCATGGAGACGATCCCCGCGGTGAGGCACGCCAGCAGCGGCACCCACATCATGCGCCGCGGCCGGCACTGCTCCCGCTCCCTCGCCCTCTTCTCGGGGCCGTGTCTCGGCGCCGCGGCGCGCTCAGTCCCGGCCCCCGCGGGGGCGGCGGGATGCGGGACCCCTCCCGGGAAACGTCCCGGGGAGCCCCGCACCTCTCACCGGGTTGCGGACGGGGCCCCCTCGGACACCACCCCGCAGGGCAAGCGCCTCCTGCGCGGGGTTAATGATTCACCGCCGCGGCAATTAACGGGCGAAACGAGGCATTCATCAGCCGGAGGTGCCCCCAGTCCCGCACCCCCCGGCTCCCTCACTCGACCCCCCGACCCACAGCTCCCCGGCCTCCTCTGCAGCGATGCGGGGTGGCTGCGGGAGTTTAATTAAAGTCCCTGATAAATCATATCACCTTCCCTCCCCCTTCCGCCAAGAGCTGCCGCTCGGGGGCCCTAGCTCTGGATTTTTGGTGCTGCTCCTCCCGCGGGGCTCCCAGGGCAGGTTTGAGGTGCTCAGGGAGGGGATGCCAGAGGGGTCTATAGTGGCATCGAGGATATGATGCCCACGGAGCTCAGAACCCCCTTCAACGAAGTGTTCCTGGGTAGGAAATGGGGTGCACCACCCTGCCTGGCCACCCTGCACCTGCCCGAAGGCAGATGGGCTCCTGCAGCCTTCTCTGCAGTGCGGGACAGGACTCCCCACCCTTGTCCCGATGCATAGGGACAGTGTGTGCTCCTCAGAGTGGCAGCCGATGCCTCCTAATTAATTCAGCCCTGGGTTTTTAGAGACAAGATGAGCCCTGTGCGAATCACATCAGTGGTACTTGGAGCTGGGCTTTGGGATAGCTGGTGTTTGATAGTAAGACTCTGGACTAGCAGCCTGTGGGGGCCCAGAAGGGCGCTGGAGAGGGTCAGGGTGCAGGGTCCTTTCAGGGATGCCCCCCCCTAAACGTGGGAGGCTGCAGGGAGCTGGGACAGGCTGCAGCTGCCCCCACAAGCCCCTTGGGGTGGGCTGCGGAGATGCTGCTGGTGCTGCCGGGTGCTGCTGGGGCTGCTGTGGGAAGGCTGGGGGTGATGCAGGATGTGGGGCAGGAGTGGGGGGACATCTCGCTGTCAGGGGGTCCAAAACTGGCTTGCAAGTGCCACCTCCAGAGAGATGCACCGGCAGATCTGTGCATGAGCACCCACTGCCAGCTCCTGCCTCAACGCACGGCTGCTGCCACGGACAACTCTCAGCACGGGGACAGCACATCAGGGACTTGTCCCTCTTGTTCACCCGTTCTCACTGCTCCCAAAAACACCCCCTGGCACAACCCATCTCCACCAGCCCCGAGCCCCCAGCCTGGCATTGACCAACAACTCCTTTTTCCACCTCCAAGGCAAAAAAGCCTCCTGCCCTAGTGCCCAGCCCCGCTCTGCCTGCGGGCAGCTGGTGGGACGGGCATGTGGGCGGCAAGACAGGCCTGTGCTTGGCCCGTCCGTCTGTCCGTCCGTCCGTCCTGCGGCAGCCCTGCTCCGGGCGTTGACGTCAGCGCTCCCGGCAGCCGGGCGGTGGGCGGGCGGCACCGCTCCTATTGTATTAAAAATAATATAGCGGAGCACAAATTCATTACAGATAAGTGTGACAGCCAGGAGGAATTAACGAGCCCGTCTCTCAGCGCCTGACAAACGCCTCCTTTTGTTCCTGGGATGGGTCCTTGAATCTTTCAATCTTTGGAGATGCCTCGGCTCATTAAGCACATCCTCCTCCAGTAGATCCCAGTGTGCCAGAGAGGACTGCTCCCAGTATCAGCTGAGGCCAAACCGGCAGGGACATCCCTTGTGCCAGTGCCCAGTGCTAAATCGGGCTTGCCTTTTTTGGGAGTCAGTGGCCTGGAGTACTGTCCCCAAGCACTGTCCCCACGTGGGGTGTGGGGTGGCCGGGGGGAGGTGGGCGAGGCAGCCCCCGTCCCTGCTGCTGCGGGAAGCACGAGGCTCGTGTGAGCTGAGGCCACCCGCCCCAGCACTGCAGCTGCCAGTGCCGGCAGTGCCACCGCAGCTGCTGGGCTGGTGGGCACCCTGCTCTGCCCTGCTGGCCAGGATTCCTCGGGAAGAGCAGCCAGCAGCCCTGGGCATTGACTCCTGCCCTGCACACCCCTGCAGACACCCCTGCTGTGGGACAGAGATGGATCCAGGGGACCCCCACAGTGCCAGAGCTGAGCTAGCTCCGGCTGGTGTTTGGGGGATGCTCCTGGTGCTCGTGCCCAGTGCGGGCACTCCATTAGGTCCTGCTGTTCCTTGGCATCATCCTGGGCAGTGTCACCTGCTGGGTGCCTGCCTGGAGCTGCTGGGGGAGGCAGGAAGGTGTGAAGGGCTGGGTAGCAGCACCGTAGCCAAATGGGGGAGGAAGCTCTCAGCACCACCAAACCCTGCAAACGCCTCTATGGAGTCAGCACAGGTGCCAGCAGTTCCGTGCTCCACTCTATGCTGGCACCCAGGGAGGGAATGGGGCTGGCTGGTGCCACCACATTGGCCAGAGCATCCGCTGTCAGCAACGCCCGAGTGGCACCTGCCTGCTGGCATCATCCCCATTGTCCCCTGACAGCCAGACGGGGTCCCTGCAACGTCACAGCCTCTGTGGACCCTTTCAAAGCTCCCAGGCAGAGGGAATACCTGCACCCATCCCTGCAGCACTGCCAGCCTAGCCTGCTGTCACCCATTAGCCCAGGGCAGTTATTTCACTTATCCGCCCCCCAACATCTTTGCAGAAAATAATTATTGGTCCTTCTCATTGCACCGAGGGATTAAAAGTGGTTAACTCCATTTCCAAAGGCTTTGTTATGTTGGTTTTCCCTCAGCTGCTGCACAAGGCGATTTCCACAGTGCCACTTAGGCAGCTTTTATCAGGTTGTCTTCTGGAGGTAATTGGGTTTTTCAGGAGCCTGTTTAAAATTCGTAACCCAGCCTCTTAAACAAAACAAAAACAGCAGCGCGGAGAAGAGGAAGAGGCAGCACGAAACATGCAGCAGCTGCAGCCTCTGAAGAGCAGCTCTGGTCCCTTGGGGCTGGCACCCGGAGGGGGCAGGGACAGGGACAGGCACCAGCCGTGCTGCGGGATCAGTCTGGAGACAGCCCCTCCAGCTCAGCGGCTGAGCACAGACTGCTCGGGGACAGCGGGGACCCGGCGTCACTCCCTCATGCTGTGCTCAGGGCGAGGAGACTCTGTGGTGCTCAGAGCCACCCACATCCAGGCCCTGGGGATGTCGGGGCCACCACTCTGCCCCTGCAGCAAGCCACAGACACCTCAGCACACATGGGAGAGACCCCAGCACCCACTTAGCCCTTATCACACCCAAGTCAGACACGGGGTGCAAGTGTGGTCTCTGTTTGCTCAGCACTCACCAGGAGCCCTGGGGCTGGTGGGGAGGGAGGTGGGCTCATGCCATAGCCTGACCCCCACTCCACCATGAAGCTCCCAGCTGTGGCCGGGCCCCCTGAGCTCACCAGAGAGGGACAGAGCAAACGGGCAAAAAAACCACCCTGATGGGGTAACTTCAGCTAGCCCAAGCCCTGGGGCTCTCCCTGCCTCTGGGCTTTGCTGGCCGGCTTAGGAGGGGGTCCTGCTGCCCACCCTGTGCACCCCTGCAGCCAGAGGGGCTCTGGGCCGACACTGCGGCTGCTGCTGCTCCCCTGCATTACTGCCCATCTGCATTGCTGCCGCAGCCCTGTCACCGTCACTCTGGCTGGCCTGCCTGCCCTCTCCTCGCTGGACAAGGGGTGCGCTGGGCACCCCCAGCCCATCCCTGCCCCTCTCGGTGCCGCGGGGTGCGGTGTGGTTTGGGGAGCAGTGGGTGGCAGGGAGCTGCCACAGCAGATGGGCGGTGGGGCCGGATCACGGGACTGCTCCTCACAGGGCTGTCCCCGGGGGCCATTCACAGGAGCCGGCTGTGAGCTCACCCCTGCCGGGCCCCATCACGCACCTGCTTGTCCCAGCCCCGCCTGCGGGCCGGGGAGGCTGCGGCTGACCCAGGGATGGGGTGAGGAGAGGACCGAGCCCGTAATTCCAGCTGTTCCCAGCATGGCGGTGTCCCAGGAGGGTACCAGAGAGAGGGGGGTGCTCCCAGTGCTGCTCAGCCCTCCGGAGCTCCCCAAAATTGCCATCTACACCTACATCTGTGTCACACAGTGATGCAGGGGCTGAATCTCCCAGCAGGACCTCCCAAGGGGACAGGGACTCAGCTCCAGGCTCCAGCTAAGAAGACTCCAGAGTGGCTGGGCTGTCAGCCATGGTGTGACCGAGCACCTTGGCTTTGCCACCATTGCTCTGTGCCTTCTGCTCACCCAGCTCTGGTCTCAGAGCCACTCAGAACCCCAAGGAGTCCAAATGAGCACTGGGGCACGCTGGGATGGACCTGTGAGTGCCAGGGGGACCCTGCTGGGATGGACCTGTGAGTGCCAGGGGGACCCTGCTGGGATGGACCTGTGAGTGCAAGGGGGACCCTGCTGGGATGGACCTGTGAGTGCCAGGGGGACCCTGCTGGGATGGTCCTTGCCACTGGAGTGCTGCAGTGGTGACTCCTCAAGCCCACAGCTCCCGACTCCCTGCGTGTGTCCGGTGCCTCTGTGCTGTGCATTATTAAACAGAGGCACTGCAGCCCCTCGCTGTTTATCCTGGTGTGGCTGCACGGGGACAGGCCATGGTGGCTCTCTGCAGACTCAGCTGCCAGATTAAGGCTCACTGCTGGTCTGGCCAGCTCCCCAAACAGGTTTATGACCCCTGGCCTTACTCACCTGGCCGCTTCCAACCCCCCATCCATATAGGATGGCTCTCACTTCCCTGTGGAACAGACACTGCATTCACCTCGGTGCTCTCACCTAGGCTGTGCTGCCCTGCCCACGCAGCAGGGACAGCCTTTCCATCCCCACGGCCCTTCCAAGGGCACGCTGGCGCCGAGTCCACCCCATCAATATTTATGGCAGGCACGCACACCCGCAGCTCTGCAGGGGACGGTGCAGAGCCGGGCTGGGCACAGCACACCAGACTCTGCTTGGGAAGCAGACAAAAGCCCCCTGAGCTCCTGTGCTGCCTCCCCAGCCCCTCACCCTGTGCACACACGGATTTTTATCCTTGCCACACTGACAGGGCCCGTGCAGGCACCGCTGTCTGAGGTGGTCAGGACGGTGTGGGTGGTGGATGCACAAGGATCATCTCCTGGCTCTTTGTCAGCATGGGATTTGGGCACCCACTCCCTACAGAAAGCCACAAAGTGGTTATATCCACCCTCATTTCACTGGCAGGAAAAAGACATGAAGGACAAGGGCATGACTGGCTCAAGGCTGGGCATCCAGGTCAGAGCAGAGCAGTGGCAGCCCCCACCTGTCCCCTCTCCAGCCGAAACACCCTAAAAAATGAGAACCTTGGCACTGCTCCCCTGAGGTTCAGCCTCATGCTGACAGAGTGGTGCTTTTGTAAAGATCCTATAAGCTCTTTGGGGCACCCGAGTTGAGGACAGAGACTGGGGTGCTTTAAGCCCTCTCTGTACCACCAGTGCTGGGGAATGGGAGGAAGTGAGGAGCAGGGATGCTTGACTCAAACTCCCAGCCTGGCTCTGGGAGAGCACCTGCCTTCTGCGTGGGAAGGGCTCATTGTATCCTGTGAGAGGGGAGATTTGGGAGCCCAGAATGCCCCATGGCCTGGGCAACAGAGCTGGATAAGGGGGACAACACCAGGGGCACCCTGATGGCAGCAGATGGCTGCATGGTGGGGGTCTCCATGGCAGTGTGGGGGGACATCTGGGTGCCTGGGCTTGGGCCAAGCTGCAGCTCAGTGGGAGCAGGATGAGCCTGAGCTGCCCGGGCTGGGGAGGTGGGGAGGGGACACCAAGGAGAAGCTGGGCTGGGTGTGGGGCTTGCTGCCCACACCAGCTGCCTGTGCTGGGGGTTTCTGCTGTGGCGTGACGCTGGACAGGCACCGTGCTGCTCCAAGAGCTGCTGGGGCTCGGGCCAGAAAATTCATTCTTGGCTGCTTTCAGAGGGGTTTGGCTCGTACCTTTCCCATCTGGGGGCTTTCAAATGGAAAAAAAAAAAAAGCAGAAGAAATAAAAAAAAAAACAACCTGGCCCTGTGCCACCTCCACAGTCACCATCCTTGCCATGGTCTCCAGGTGCGACCGTGCCCAGCATCTGCTGAGAGCCTGAGCTGGTCCTCACTCCCATGGACTCTGCCTGCTCCTGAGCTGCTTCAGGTGCCTCTTGCCTGCATCAAATTGTCACCAAGATGAGCCCCCCCTCTCCCCCCATCTTGGGTGACCTGACTGGCTCCACTGAGGCAGCCCCAGGCGGTACCTCTGAGCCTCCCCATCCATCCCATGACTCTGCTGTGCCCCCTTTACCACACGGAGTAAAATGCCCCCCCAGCCCCCCAAGAGCCACAGCGCTGCCTACCTTGGTGTGTGCAGCACCAGGAGCCTGCTGCTTCAGCACCTAACGCAGGGGACAAGGACCTCGTGGGGGTGGCTGGGCATCGCAGGGAGAGCGGGGCCTGCAGAGACACCAACAGCGAGAGCATGAGTGCCTGGGAGGGGCCACAGCACCAGGTGGCACAGACAAAGTGGAACCACTTGATGGGGGACAGACAGAGCACACCACTGCTTGCTTCTCTCTCCGCCACCTGGGTGGGTCTGTGTTCTCCCTGCATTCTGATCTCCAAGGATGGAAGGATGGGAGCAACCTGCTGCCCAGAGCCACCATCTCCCTGCAGGTGGGAGCCCAGCAGGGCGTGCAGAGGGTGACAGGCTGCAGGAGGTGGCAGCTCATCACAGTCTTTGGTCCTCTCCTGGATCAGGGGCACCCACTCTGCTGCTGGCAGAGGGCTCCTGGCCGTCTCTGCAGGTACCTGGCAGTTCAGATGCCTTCATTAAAAATTTAGAGGGCTCTCAATTCTTTAAGCGTTTTAAAATTTCACATTAACTCTGCCTTCCTTAGCTTGCACATGATGAATTTCTTCATTGGAGAACATAATGGCAAGTTAAAACAAGCCACCAGACAAAAGTCCTTGCTCAGACTCAGCAACTGGAGGAAGCCTGGACCTCAGGAAACTTCTGTCTGGGGATCTCATCCCTTCCTCAAATGCCCTTGAAATCCCCCTGTGAGGCTTGGGGAGTTGCAGGGGCGTGCTGGCCTGGGCAGGGGCTGTGCAGGGACCTGGGTACCAGTTCTGGGTGCCACGCTGGCAGTTCCTGGGGTGGGCTGTCCCTGTGGTGTGGCTCATGTCACTGTGACGTGTCACAGGCGCGATTTCTCCTCTGCAACTCGAGGAACAGGTTCCTGGGGAAGTTACAAATTCATCCTGACTTCAAGCAAAGGCTTTTCCTCTACCCTGGGGAAGGAGGGAGGCTTTGGCAAATTGGAGATAAATATATGACCCAGGGGAGCCAGGGGAAACACAGGCAAACACTGACGCTGTGGAGGAGCAGAGGCTGGGATGATGGAGCCTGCATTTTGAAAAGCTTTACAGAGCAGGGATGCCTCATCCCAACCCTGGGAGCAGGAGGCACTGACAGCCCCTGGGAACAGGGTTTGGGGAGGTTGGCTGTGGAAAGAGGCAAAGGGTCCCCAGTGGGACCTCAAGGAGACCCCAGAATGGTGCCTGGTGCCCTGGGAAAGGCAGAGAGCTCAGCCTGCAAAGGGCTCAGCAGCAGCATGAAGGTGACCTTTGCTGGGGACAACCACTGCCTCCTTTGGGATGTGGGAAGGCTCTGGAGCGGGGGGAGAAGGGCTGCAGAGAGCTGCAGGGATGTGCTCCTGGGGGCGTCTGGTTTCCAGACAGCGCCGTGCCAAGGAGACAGCTGGGCTGGGACAGAGGCAGTTTGGCTCTGCTGCCGTGGCCTGGGTGCACATCAGCAGATATTTGCTTGCTGAAACCCCAGAGGGTGGGAAGAGCAGGAACACCCTGCCCAGGCACCTGAGAGAACGCAGAGAGTCCTGAGGGGTGCTGCTCTAACCCCTGCAGGGTATTTTTTATTTCAGCCAGATGAAAGAGTTTTTTAATCTCCTTTGCCACAGGCAGAGCCTGGCAGTACCATGAAGATGCATCTCACCTGGACAGCTGCACTAGCTCAGTCTGTCTGTCTGTCCAGGCAGCCAGACACCAACCACAGCCAAAGCAGAGGACAGGGAACAGCAGAGCAGGGCGATGGTGCCAGAACACCCCCAGCTCCAGGGACAGCAGTGTCCCCAGGTACTGGCAGGGATGTTTTCATCCAGTCTGAACACAAGACACAGTATCCAGGGAAAACTTAATGCTCAAGATGAGACATTAGAGAGTCCACAGCTCTTCTGCTTTGGAACATCCAGCTCTCAGCACCCTGCTTGAGTAGCTGAGCTTGTCCAAGTGTCTGAGAGGAGGGGAGGCTGGGGAAGGAGGAGGGTGAGCAGTGAGGTGCACGAGCTGAGAAACTCAGGCACATCTCAAAGCACTTTCCCTGCCTAAGGGAGATGTTCCTGGGGCCTGACTTGGGTCTGGCACCAGTTTCCTGTCTGGGCAGTAGGTGAGGAGGGTTCAGAGTCACAATGTCTGGGGACAGCCTGTGCTGGCAGTGTGCTGTCCTGGCTCTCATGCAGGGGTGCAGAGGACTCAGGGTGCCATGCCACATGGACCAGCCCCCAGAGGCATTCCCCAGTTGAGGTCTGTACCTGAGCTGACCTGCCTTGCCTTCAAAAAGCGAAGATCCTCGGCCTCAAACATCTCAATTCCTCTGGCACAATTCCCCTCAACTCAGACTGGGGCAGGTCTGGGTCCTACAATTGTGGGGCTCTGGGATTTGACTGAGATGAGCAATGTTTCTGAGCCTCTGGTGACTGTCACAGAGGGGCTGGTGACACCACTTAGGGAGGGATGGACCTGCTGGTCTGGCTGTGTGCAGGAGGAGCAGGGTGGTGCAGAACAACACAGCAAAGGTGACAGTGGCTCCTGGCCAGGCACAGCCTGGAGAGCCCACAGCTGGACAAGGCAGCTGGTCGGGGTCTCTGCAGGCAGGAAGGCTCCGTGGGACCAGGAGAGGCAGAGGGGAAAGCTCCTGGGACGAGCGAGCGGCGAGCGCTCAGGCGAGAGCAGGAGCAGGAGCACGGCTTGTTTACCCTGGCTGAGCAGGCCTGATTGCTCTCTATAAATACACCCAGAGAATAAACACCAGGGAGGGAGAGGGAGCATTTAAACTCCAGGATGATGCTGGCATAAGAACAAATGGGAAGGCCTGGCCAGGAAACAGGCTGTGGGCGAGAGCAGAGTTCCTCTGGCCACGGGGAAGATCCTCTGGGTCCAGCCCTGGCTGCTGGGGAAGTGTGTGATGCCCAAGGGCTTGGGCTCGGTGCCATGCAGCCTGGGCTGCAGTGACCATGCTCTCCTGCCATGCCAGAGCTCCAGAGCTCCAGGCCACAGGGGCACACTGGTGCCTGGGGGTAGGAATGGAGATGTGCCACATTGCCAGTGATCATTGCCTCTTCCCCAGAGGGGTTTTCCACAGGGATTTCCCATCTCCAGAGCATAAACCAGGCTGGGCAACTCAACGCAGCTCCCCTTGGCTTCTGATATGGGCCTGGTGGGCTTTGCCCAGCAGCAGCCCCTGCAGAAACCCAGGGAAGAGCCAAGGTGTGAACCGCAATCATCCTCCAGGGCAGCGAGGTGTTCTGAGCTCTGTCTGCTCGGGGTCATTTCAATACTAATGTCATCAAGCAAGGCAATAGAAGAAACAAACACTTGGCACACAGCCAAGTGAGACTTTGAGACATTTTTCTGTGCCAGTTTGTCTCAGCTGAGCCATCTCCAGTTTCCCCAGGAGGGTGAGGGTCAGACACTGTGAGCAGCGCTACTGGATGGGGACTGAGCTCCTTTGTTTCCATGCTAGAGCCTGTTCTGGCAACCCCTGGGGTCCTGCAGCCTCCGAGGCACAAGGGCAGGTTTGGCTGGGAGGGCACCTCTCCGTGCCCTGAGCCCAGCCTATCCTTCCTCATCCTCGATTTGCCAAACCCAGCCCCTCAGCTTGACTCTAATCACTCCGGTTCCTTCACCAGCCCTGGCCAGCAGCTGGTGGAGCCTGACTACGGAGCCTGGCTGGTTGCAGGGAGAAGCCCTGAGCCTTGAGCCCTGTTCTGAGCGACGGTGCCAGCCCTGCCTCTGTGCTCTGACTCACCGCACTGCCAGCCTCGGGCAGTGGCTGCCCGGTCACGCTCGTGCCATGCGGGTGGCACTGCCACCGCGTGCTGCCAAGGCCTGGATCACGGCAGCCACCTGCCCGTGTGCTGCAGCTGTGGCGCTGGGGACACGGCGGGGACAGGGGCTGGACTGTGGGGCTTAGGAGGTGCCTTGTAGGGACAGTGCAGAGGGGAGAGGGGTTGAATCTCAGGGGACTGGGAACGGTGAAGCTGGAATGCTCCACGAGTGGTTGGACTTAGCCGTGGAGAGCAGGGTGGAGGAGGGAGCCTCTGATGAGGAGGCACGGGAAGAGCCCGGCAGGTACCGGAGATCCCCACGGCAGAGAGGTGCACGGAGCCTCCCGGCTGCGGGCAGGGGGTGATGGCGGGATCAGGTCGCATGCTCTCCCTGCTCAGAGCCCCGCTCTGCGGAGCCCCCCCGCAGGGGATGGCCGGGCACGGAGGGGTATCCAAAGCCCGGTCCGGGGGTGACAGCCCCTCCCTGCACACCGGCGTGTCCCCCCTCCCCAGACCTGCGGGTGGGCAGCCCGGGGGCGCGCCGCTCAGCTCTGCATCTCGCACTCGCACCCCGCATCACCTGCATGGCTCCCCGCATCCCGCATCACCTGCATCCTTCCCCGCATCCCGCCCCGCATGCCGCATCCCGCCGCTCCGCGGCCGCCGCCCCGTTATATAAGCCGGCGGCCCCGGGAGGCTCGGCGGGCCGATCCCCGCGCCCGTGCCCGGCAGATCGGAAGAGCGTC
>JAYDZK010000113.1:31060894-31094994 GCA_034509185.1 Euphonia xanthogaster | reverse complement strand
TCCGGCCCCAGAGCGGAGGCTGCGCGCCGGGCCCGCGGCTCTCCGCAGGTTGCCAGGAGACGGCAGCGGGGCAGGTTCCGCGGCCGGGAGTGCGGGGCCGGGCCCGGCGGTGAAGTCACTGCGCTCGCCCGCGGCTTTGTTCGGCGATGGCTCAGGTCGCGGCTCTCTCCGAGCTCGGCACGGCCGCTGCCTCCGGGCGAGGAGGCAGGCGAAGGCCGTGGGCAGAGCGCCGCGCCGCCGGCCGCCGCCGCACCTCGCCCGCCGCTTTGGCTCTGTGGCAGTCGCTCCGCCCTGCTCCGCCGGCTGGGCCAGCCCTCGCTGCATGTGACCCGCCTGCCGCTTGCTTGTGCGACCCTTGCCGTCAGCACCTCCGTAACTCGCGGCGATGCGCACCGGCCCCAGGAACGCCGCTCTTTCCGCCGGGGCGTCCCGCTGGCAGCAGCGCGCCGGCCCCTGGTGCGGCCGGCAAAACTTCGCTACCTAAAACTACCTCCCCTCCTTACCGCCCTCCCCGAATGATTTCTGCTTGGAGTTTCCACCCCTCCGGGCGCAGTGGGAGTAACGCAAAGGTTAACCATGTCCGGAAAGTACCGCACTGTGCGGGCCAGGAAAGCCCCACCGGGCCAAGGTGCGACTTCGTCCGCCGCCCCGCCTGGCCCGGCTCCGCTCCCCGGAGGAGCTCCCTGCAGCTCCTGTCCCTGTGCTTCTCTGCAGGGCTCCGCTCCCCGCGGAGGCTGTGGGTGGAGGCGTTTTCCTGGCAGGTAAAACCCAGCTGGGCACTTCGCCCTGTCACACGCCGGTGGCGGGCCACCGCCCGGCTGCGTTAGGGGTAGGTGTGCCGACCTCGGGTCTCTGATGGCCAGCCCTTTGGCATCCTTCATTTCTGATACCGGCAACAGATGACAGGGCACGCAGGATCCTAAAAGGATCCCTGTGCTGCATCCAAGTCTGTCTCTGCAGGGTACAGCGTTAATAAATCCTGCAAATGCAACCAGTGTAAATTATATGCTGTTTCACTGTCTTTACGAAAGCCTTTTCAAATCCTGTGCTAACCCTTGAGAAGCTATGGATGGTTTAGCATCTGAATGTCAGAGGTCAGAAACTGAGCACGGTGGGTTTGTTCAAGAGTGCTGAGGAAGAGCTGGCAATGTAGCAATCTCGTGATCCCACTCTTGGGAGTTTTTAAATGATGTATCATCCTTTTTGCTTAATTTTGGAAAAATCCCCCATTTCAGACATCTGACTGTCATTCCTTGAGTGGTCACAGCCCAAATGGGGATATGGGATGTGAGAAAGCCATATGCAATGACATTCAGAAAGAAGTACAGCATCTACAGGACTTCAAATATTCTTAACCTAAAAGCTCTATGATTTCAGACGTCACAGTCTCAAACACTGTAGGTGGAGAGCTACATGTCCCTTGAGAACTCATTTGGGTGCTATTTGAAATGAGATACACTGGTGAAAGGTGAACTAAATTCAATTTACCCCCGTTGGGTACAGTAATGTCTAGTTTATAGATCATGATGTTGCAAATTTATGGTGATTCAAATGTATCTGGAAAAACAGGATTTAGATGATAAATCAAGAAATTCAAGGAAATATCTTTAAACAAAATGCCATCAGAAGCAAAAGTGACTGAAACTGGGATCTCTCTATTTTGGATTTTTCACCCGCATAGTCTAAGTGGTGCTGATGGGAGGAATGATACAGTTGATATCCCATACAGATATATTGTGTATGAAACTATTTATTGGACAGAATGTAAATTATCATAAGCAGCATAAAGAAAATGGCTATGTCCTCAACAGCATGAATTATCTTCTGAGTTTCTAAGCAAAGGCTGTTCATCGTACAAGTAGGAATCAGTCATTACATGCACTACTCCTGTTGAGAACATCATGGAAGGATTTGGTATTCTGGGCAGAAAGACAATACCTGCAGTTTAATGTGGAAGAATAAAGATGGATCATTTTCACATAAAATCTGATAATAAGGTTACCAGAATGAAACTACTCTGGTCATTAACTTAAACCCTGAAAACATAACGAAAAGGATGCCAATGTTGGGTGAGAGCTAAGCACTCTGAATAAAGTCACCAGTAAAAAAGCCAAGAGCTGAAGACACCAATAGTTTAGGCCTCAATGTATAGAGGCTGCTGTAAGAGTTTAAAGTATAGTCTGCTGCTTTATGTAAAATGCCCTGTTTGTTTAGCTTCATTCTTCCCGTGGTGAAATCCAAGGACTTAAGAACATTTACTTTGCAGTGATAGCATCTTTGAATATATTGTTATTTAGACAGTGTTTATAATGCAATAATAATTCGAGGCTTGCAAGTAGAGAAACTGAGTCATCCAAGGTAACATATGAGAGTATGTAACTCTTAAACTCCTGCAACAAGGAATTTAACACGACTGGAAATGGATTTAAAGTCTCAATCCATTGTCCTATCCACAGGGCTATGAAACCTTGAAGCAATGTGTTTGTGGAATCTGTGTCCTTGGAGAGAGTTGAAACTTAGCTGAACATGTTTCCAAGCAGACTGAACTAATTGAACCTGTTTTGAGCAGTGATGGGTGGGCCTCAGGGGGCTTTTTCCAGCCTAAGTTATTCTACAAATTTTTGCGGTGTAAAGTGTGTTATTATATTACATGTATCCCAAATTTCTTGAAGTGTTATAACTGTGGCTTCTCTCCAGTATTTACATTTGCTTTATTGAAACAAAATGCAATTGTCTATCACATTGTTGGCGAATAGTCTCTCTTTTCAGGAGAGACTTGAAAATATTGCATCTGCAATGAATGTTAACTAGGGCTGGTCAAAAACCCCAAAACTTTTCTTAAAAAAGCCATGTTCCTTTTTTGGTTGAATGTTTCCAACCATCTTTAATGTGCCATTTCTTGGGGGAGAGTCCAAACCAGGACTGCAAAGGGAAGATTGATGGTATTTTGCAACTAGTATCAAAGCTTTTTTAAAATAAAAAATATTATTTATCCAATCTTGTGATTTCTTACAGTATAATGGAATCTTAGACACAATTAAAATCCCCATAAAAAGCACTTTGATATTGTTAAATTAATTCTACTTTATTCCAACTTCCCTATTTTAATAGTATAGAATCCTGCAAGAGTACAGTAGTTGTTTCAGATTTGTTGGTTTTACTTGATCCCACTGACATGCAAATTTGAATTTTTTTTCAGTATAACTAACTAAAAGAATCATATGCTTGTCTGTCAGATACAATTGCATTTGCTATCACTTGTGTTCATTTCTTTATACAATATTTGAATCTAAAACTGCATCTGTTTCATATAAAAAGGTCAGTGTATTGTGCAAATCCGTTATAATCCATCAATTAAAAATGATGGAATAATTCAAAATCAATGACTATTCCCAAAAAACAGTTGCCAAGAAGGCCCTTTCCTCAGAAGTGCAGACTGTGAGCAATCCACCTATGCTGTTTATTATATCCGGAAAATTTCTACATATGATTCCAGCTGCCTAATGCTGTACACAATTTTTTTAACAAAATGTACTTTTATTTTGTAATTCTGAAAAAGAAAATGTGATGAAAAATGCGATGCATTTCCTTATAAGATGTTAAAACAGTGCACATTGTTTTTCATTTCTAGCCTCAGTTCTTGTAAGAACTGGCAATGACAATTTCCAAACTAGAAAAATCTTTACTCCCCAAAATAGTATTTTTCATTTTTTTTTTCATTAATACCTACCTTAGTTACCAGCCCATGCTACTGAACTTCCTGATGTACATGGCACAAATAGAAAATGTTCCATTTTACTGTAAAACAGTTGTCCAATAATCTATTTAATTTTTTGTGAAGGCTTACTTTGATTTCAGGTGGACATTTTGTGTGAATATACAAACCTTACTTAGATTTGCAACTTCAGTAGGCCTGCATGAAACGATCTGGCAGCATCTGAACCAATACCTTTTTGCATTTACCCTCTCAGTGTTAACAGTTTGGTCAATGTCATACAGAGACAGGTGTAATACCACTATTATTTTCCTTATACTCAGCCTAGTGACTTATGTATGCTGCATCTAAGTGTTGTTGTTATTCATAATATATTTGGAAAACTTTAACTATAAAATTATTTTCTTTTCTGGTCTATGTGACACAAACTTCTCCATTCTGCTTTTCTGAGAAAATTACTTGCAATGCCATATTGATACACTTTTCTTCCTTGTTTATATAACCAATTGAATTGTAAAATTTTTATATTAAAAATAGAGTATGTAATCCTCCTGAAATGCCAGAGCATAATCTTGTGTACTTCAGTGCTTCTGACAAGTCCACTGAAGAAGACTGTATTATAAGACAATAAACCTGAGATATTTCAGACTATTTAAGAAAAAAAAAACCAGTGCAGATGGGTTCTCAACAGAAATGGTCAGCAAGCAGTTGAGACAGAAACAGTAGTTGTTTCACAGGTGAGAAGGTACCATTCTGTTAAGGGTTTACTAGGTTAAACCCAATGCTTTAAGCTCTACACATTCATTTCCAAAGAGATCTGTAGTGCAGGCAGCTGTTTTGTGTATTGATTCTGGGGGGCCCTCAATGAAGGTGTCCCTGTCCTCTGTTTAACAAAGAATAGGATGATTTTTCTAGACACAAGAAAGCCTAAGAAATTATCTATGTAGTCCCCCTAGGAACTCAAAACCATTAAAATATGTATTGTAACAAGTGGTCAAAGCTGAAGTTGTTTATTGAAATGATCTAAAAATCTCTTTCTGGAAGTAATTACTAAAAAACCCCAGTAGTATATTTAGTTGAACAGATGTATTCTGAAAGAAGAACATTTCAGTTGTTGTCACATGAAGAGTTTTAAAGAATAGTATTTCACTAAGATTTTTTGGTATTTCCACTATGCATTTTTATGTGACTGAACTGATATTTTAGACAGAAGTGTTTCTTTTGACAAATACACTGTTTTGAGAGTCTTTCTGACTTCAGAGAGGTGAGGTCCCCTGTGGTCTGTCTTCGAAGTATAAAATTTACCTGGGATTCTTCTATATGCTGTCATTAATACTTTCCAGATATTACTTCACAGACTTACAGGCACCATGACTTGATTTCTGAAAGGAACAGACAGAAGAACAGTAGGCCAGATGAGTTATTTTGTTAACCTTATTTCAGTGGGACTTTGGCCCCAATGACTGAAGGCCTGACCCTATGTTACTAATCTGTGTGCCATTTTCCTGTTTTCCTTCAGTGACTAACAGAGAAAAAAGAGCATATTGTTTGAGTTAGTTTTATATTCACAAAGGACTGCAGCCCACCCAAAAACAGTCATAGCATCTTTAAAGCTATGTTGTTTTCCAGCTCCATGGAGGATGGGTGAAGACCAGGTTTCATATTAATAGATGTAGGTATAGATCCACAGACACTATGTCAACTGTACTCTGAAAACACACATTTCACAGAATACTTTATGACATGCACAAATAGCACTTTTATATCTACAGAGGAACAACAGCCACTGTGAAGTTTAGCAAGTCACACACTTTTTTTTTTGTTCTTATTATTGCAGGCTCAAACTGTCCACAGAACATTGGCAATCTGTGCATTTATTTTACCTCCACCCATTTGCTTCTGTTCTTGTTACTTGTCCCTACTTTTCTCTCTGGTACTTGAAAAAGGTATGTAATCTCCACTTAGTGCTGAAAGCCAACATAGGTGCCCATGAAATCACTGTATTACACTTCAGATGTTTTAATTTTCTTCTTCCTTGAAATTTTTTTTCCTCTTTTTATTTTTTTTTCCCCATTGAAGACTACTACTCCCATTCTGCCTTCTTCCTCATCTGCATTAAAAAGTTTTTATTCTTTCTTCTCACCCTCCCTCTACCCAGTCACTTTGAATGGATCCTCAGATACTTACAGGCCTCTTGCTTTCCCCACCTACTCCTCCTCTGTGTCTCACTTCCCTAACCGAGTCCCAAGGTCATGACTGCTTCTGCTGCAGCTATCTCAAGCAGCTTTTCATCTTCCTCATACTCCCTCCACAGCAATTTTACCCTTTTCTGTCCCCTGGATTTAAGACCTTGGGTTAACAAATGTCCAGATGAAATATTCTGTAATAGTACAGTAGGCCTGACATTTTTGGAAGTTTTCAGAGAAAATTCCCACATTTGCCCCGACAACCATTAGCTCACTTGTTATTTCCCAGAGGTTTCCTGTGTTATGTATTACAAGGAACTGGTAGAAAGTAGGTAAAATACAGTAGATAGTAAGTAGGAAATATTTCTTGGGACTTCTGAAAGATTAAAGTTCCTCCTGAGAAACTTTTGAGGAAATTAGGTGTTAGAGGTTGAAAGGGAAAGTTAAAATATGGTTCATAAACAGCACTGGTGCTGTTTAACAGAAATTAAAGTTCATTTCTAGCTCAGGATAGCCTGTATGGATCAAGCTCAAAAGCGTCCTACAGTTCAAAAGCAGAAGTTTGTAACTGGGTGATTAATGAATGCAAATCGTTTCTCCTGCCCATAGCTAAGCTGCTGCATTGAGCAGAGGCCAATGAGTGGAAAAATCCCACAGGCAAACTCTGTGTGTGTGGCAGAGGTGGGGAAGTGAGAGACATGGAGAACATGGACAGGAGGTGGGTGGTTTTCCAGAATTATCAAAGGTTCTGAATATCTCTGGTAGAATTTCATCTGATCTTGTCCTCAGTCTTGAAACGTGGTGTGCACATTACAGCCTGGTTGCTCTCTGTGTGGTGTTTACCTGCATATCCTCTCTCCTCTCTCACCAGATTGCTGCTCTAGACTCACTGCTGAAATGACAACTAAAATAAATCAAGAAATACTTAGGTGCAAAATCAGGAAAAAAATGGAGGCAGATGGGGGACATTTAGAAATAGTAAAAAAACATTGCTTATTGATGTTTGTAATTGCTTCAAATATGTGTCCGCATATATATCTTCTCACCTCTAACATCCTGCTTATCCTCAGACAATTCATTTTGGCAATGTTTTCATTTTGGCATAAGAGCATGTATGTTTGGGCAGCACCTCACACAAATTCTTCCCTTCTTCTGGAAGATATCGCTACTTCTGATTTTTTTTTTCATTTGTATCAGTAAGTCGTCTCTTGTCTAATTCCAGGATCCATTGGAACTGTAGTTATTGGTTTTACTGCTCATACTTTAAGCTAAAATAAAGCTAAGATTCTTTTTAAAATAACATGTAAGTAACTCTTGGAATTCATTTGCTGTAGAAATTTGTAGGATTTAAAAATAAATGAGATATTTATATGAATTTTATGTGCCTTTACATTAGCCAGGATAAAAGTTTATAACACAGGTAACCTTTTGTACTTCAGAACAAGAACTGGTCACTTTCTAAGGCTGCACAGAAATTTCCCCTGCAGCCACACTGTGACATGTTCCTTTAAAGATGATTTCCACCTTTGCTGAAGCATCAGGTACCAGCTGTGGCTAAAGTCAGGGTAAGGCATGAGAGGGACTATGTGATTAATGTATTGCTAAGGAACAGAGAATTTTCTGGGGACAGACAGCTCTAGTCTGAGTTGGGGCAGTCAGGAATAATTGAATTGTTCAGTAGTATATAAAGTCAGTATGAACTGAGGATGACAATTAAGGCCGCACTGTTAGCATGTACTTGAATAGAGTACACAGCTACCTTAGGATTTACCAGAGCATATATTTTTATTTCAAAAGGAAAATATTTTACAAAATTAAGTTACAGCCCGGCTAATAATTTTTTCCATTAAAATTTAGTTAATGTGATATTGTACCAGCAAATAATCCTCATGTGACATGACACACTAATTACCACTGGAAGATGAGGGGAAATAGAGATTGCAGAGTAATTTAGTGATTCTAACTGTGTTTGAAGAAAAATGTTTCTGATAAAACTTCTTCTTTGGCACCATTTTCCATCATGTCTGGTCTTGAATTCAAGGCTCAATGGTTGTATGAGAGACAGACTATAGCTGAAATAGAAGCATTAATCTTAAATTTCTGGGTGAAGTTTTATAGCCTGTACAACACAGGAGGTCAGAAAAGATTGCCATTACAATTCCTTCTTGATTTAAATTCTATCAGTCTTCTAAGTGTCCACACTTCTACAGGTGATTAACACTGGCTTCGGAAGAGAAAACAGAACACATGAAGCTAATCTGCAGATGTGTCCTGGCTGACTCTGAAATTGGTAAAGATTGCATTACATCACATTAAACTAAAACTTCACCTTGCTGAACAGAAAAATACAGGTGCCAAACCAAAGTAAAGGACAGAACAGCCAGCACCTTAGGCAGAATGAGAGGATACCAGTAACATGCTCCTTACCTACACACAAACTATCCTGATAACTACCATGGGAGGTTATGATTGCAAAAGGTGTATGCAAGGTAATAACCTCAAATATAACTGTGCCTGCCACAGATGGCATAGACACATGGACCACTCAAAAGATCTTTAACCTTAGCTATTAGCTGTCCTCTAGGGAATACTGCAAATAAACAATGATCACAGCTTGAAAATGCACAGTTATGAGTTTACTGATTGCTTTCGGGTTTTCATTCTTACAATGGAGGCTCAGATAATGCTGTCACTAAGCTTCTTCCCATGTATGGGTGGAAACCATTAGTTCTCTATAGATCCTTGGTTTATTTTTCAGAGCCTCATTGTCTTTTTGCCAGTCCTCATTCCTGTAAGAACATGAGAGGTGTCATTTCTGTAAGAGGAGTGGATGAACCAAAAATAAAACAGATCAGATCCTGTGGAAAGTCAAAATGGAGTTGGATGTGTAAATAACGATTAAACTTCAAAACTCAAACCATAGGAAATAACGAGTTTTGGTTGTCCAGAATTTCTTTGAATCTATGATAGTATAGGGTATTTTTCTATCTTAAAATACCCCCTACTTAATATATTCTTTTGTTTGCTGTTTGTACTCCAAAATGTAAAACATTTACAATGAACATATAACAGAAATCATAAAAAGTTCATTAGTAATACAAAAGGTTCATTTCAAACAGTAAGTTCAAGCTATAGGCGGTTTCACTGCTAGTTTTACTATTTTCTTGATGGCCACATCACTTCAGAGCATTCATTTTCATTCAGATCCATACCAAATATTCTAAAGTCTAACAAAAAAAAAAAAAAAAGAAGAAGAAAACAAACAAAAAAAAAAAAAAAAGTGAAGGTCCCCTCATACAAGGACCAAAGTGTAACATTTACCATGCAAAGTTACAAGTTCTAGATACATAAAAAAATGGTTTCCCAACAAATTATTTAATTATTTCATCAGTGTAAAAATGATAGTTAATTGAAAATGAAAACTGTATAATAGATTTAAAAAACCTCTGAAGGAAGTCAGTACTTCCCACCTAGTACTGTGCATAAGGAACAGTGACTTTGAGCTAATTAATGACAATCAGATAGTTGTACCTAGCTAGAGAATTGAGGCATAATTCTGCTTCTTGGTGCTAAAAGGAGCCCTGGCCAGGATTTTATTTTCCATCTCAGCTCCTCCTATTTTCAAGAGCTTGAAATTTCCAGTGTCTGGAGAGATCAATCTTTTCCCTCAGTGGAGAGCATAAGACCTACACAAACTGCCTGCTGCCCGCATGGTGTTGCCCAAATGGTAGCTGAGCACACCACCCCTTTTTTTCGTTCTTGAGCCATTCATTGCTCAGTAGTTTGCGTTGTTTCTTTGTCCTGACTGTCTTCTTTTATCAAAACCAAATAGCATGCTTTGTTTTTATATCTTTCTAAAGATTTTAGGTGTTATTTCAAATTGAAAGTGCATGTGAAAACAAGAAATCATTCTTTCTGTAGTGCTGTTGAACTACGGTGGGTTTTTTCCCTTCGTTTTGTTTTGGTGGGGCTTTTTGGATTTTTTTAGAAAAAATATTTTTACCCCATAATCTCTTTTAGTAATTGTGACCATGGAGGTTGCCTGTAATGGTAGTAGACAAGCATTTTTACATTCCAAACATGGGAATGGAGTCTATCCCTCTAAAGAAGTACAGCAAACCTTTAGGTGGCAGCCAAGGGCTGCAGTATGAATCCCTAGATTTATTAGTAGTGTGTTTTATTTTCTCTGTCTCAGTTAGCAGGCAGAATATGATGAAGAATGAATTTCTAATCCTTCCAAATGTAAAACAAATAAAAATACAGGTGAAACAATCTTTAAAAACTGAATATATCTGAATATGCAGGAGTACAACTGGGTCTCTCTGCAGTCTGTTGCCCTTCCACCAAACTCTGTTCCCTTAAAAGGACTCTTAAAAGCACACCCTAAACTCCAATGTCTTACTCCTATCAATAAATTTGATTCAATCTAGTGCCTTCATGTTGTGCTCAGGACATGAATGATAATTTGCAGATCTGGGTGGAGGTTGGAAACCCATGGTGGTCCCTTAACATGTACATCCTCTGCCCCGAGGCCATCACAGCGGGGTAGTGGGGAATGCTGATTCCCTCCCTCTCCCACAGATTAATGCCTCCAGAGCATCTCCAAAAGTGGCCATTCAAATGGTGTCTTCAGGAATTATTGTTCCAACTTATTATTGCCATTCCACTCTAAATCGGAGTTTTGTGAAAATGGCAGATTGTTGGTTTTTTTCATAAAATGAACTATTCTGAGCCGACACTGCTGCAGTTATGCAGTAGATGTGTTGAAATATATTCTAACAATGTGTTCTTATCTAGAGGTATCAAAATGTTTTTAGTGAAAATAAAGCTCTCTGAAAGAAACTGTAGGCTCAAGGGTCTTCCTTAGGGAAAGAAATGCATCTTTGTTTTTCTAAATAGCTGAACAATAATATCTTTTGATGCAGAATTTGCCTATTTCTTTTAATTAATGCTATTTTCATACTGGAAAATATGACTGCATTTGTATTATGTAGTTTGGAAGTTAAAACTAGAGAATGAGAGATTTACAAATAACCTCATTTGTTTACCGTACTGTTCCCAAAGTTCTTCTTTGCATAATTAACAATCACATGCAGCTACAAATCATGTTGTTTACCTCTGCAGTCTAATGCGGGATACATTGCCTCACCACCCCACAGAGAGGCTCATATGTTCAAAATTGCAGTGTCAGAAAACGACATATGTGTAGAATAAATACCCAAATACAGCATTAAGACAAGGAATTGTACCCTGACTGTGAACCAGATGTTAAAAATCAGTTAGTTTAACTTAAATGACTAGTGGTTCAGTGACTAACAAGATTTACATCAGAATATATTACTTTCTTTGAAGGAGTTTGTGAAGGTATAAGGTCTGCCTGAGTGTGAGCATGTATTAGCTAAGAAGATTATTTTTGCTTCCTTTTCCCTACTCTCTTTTTTCCTTTTTTTTTTTTTCCTTTTCATATTCTCTATTTTTTGTGAGCCCATGTGGGTGACTGGAGACATACATAAGCCCTTTCCCCAGTATTTCTGAATCTTCAGGTGCCAGCAAGAGTCTCTTCAGAAGATATACAGCTGCAATAAAACATAGCTGGACTGGGGCTAACAGCTGCCTCCCTGCATGCTCTCTGGTTTGTGTCTGCTTAGCTCTGAGTAGGAACAGAATGGAAGGAAAGAGGAGAGCAAGGCTGTCTGCTCCCACCTGTGGAGAGGTGCCATGCTTTTCCTAAGGCTGCTCCTCCTTACTCTCATGCATTGCTCCATACTTCAGGCTGCAGAAAAAGGGCAAGCATGAAGCTTTACACATTCTTTGCATTTTAATTGTTCGCTCCCATTATCTGACCCAGACTTCCACTCATTCACATTTCTGCTTGACTGGTTCCAAGAGGTTTGTATTCACCTCCAGAAAGCAAAGAAGGCGACATCTAATTCACATGGTTGAAATTACTTAGTAAACAGGATGGGCTGAGCTGATGTGGAATACAGCCAAAATACTGTAGAAGATGCCATTTTTATTCAAGAGGCACCAATAGATGTTTACAAGATAAAAAAGGTGAGGACAAAAGTTTTACACCCATAAGACACCCACTCCACTTGCATGAATATTCCTTATTACTGGCAATTTTTGTTCATATATCAAAATACTGAGGGTTGACTTAATAGAAACAGAGTTACTAAATTATACACTTACTTTTTAGTTAACTATTTTATTACTTTATAAACATTTTCTTCAAGTGAAAAATGACCATCCACTCCTATTCAAACACGCATATCTCTCTTAGGGGAAAATTTATTCAGAGGCTCTGTCTCATAATCATGGTTTTCTAAGTGACAGTGACTGGCTGGGCCTTTATGTGCTCTCATTCTGAGCTACAGTAAGATATTTTGTGGCTCATTTCCCTGCTCATGGAATATTTGGGATATGGGGGTAGTTTGAAATGTTTGTTTGGATGAGATGAGGAATGATCTCAGAAGTTACCAGAAAGAAGGGGCTTATTGAAGTGGGAGGTAAGAGAGGACGTGTCCAGTATGGTGACGAAGGAATTACACATTAGCTCATATAAATAATAATAGCAGGTGTGGGTAATTGCACTTTAGCAATACCATGTTTGAAAGCAGTTAAGTTGTAGTTTCTTAGCAACTGCTGCTGACAGACACGTTTTAAGTGGCCAAGGCTTTCAAATTAGACAACACCCTCAGCTTGCTATACAGCAGTATTAAATGGAGGGAGACACTAAAGCACAAGTGTTCCTACTCTGTAAACAAAACACAACAGAAGGCCAGAGCTGCAGAGGAGGTGATGGAATAGAAAAAGCAGAAATTACATCTACATTTCTAGATAAGTCTTTTCAGGAACAGCTGCTAAGGAAGAGTATTTATGGAGAAAGGCATGATCCATGACATACTAAATAAAATGGGTAGGCCTTAGGGAGTGTTGAAAGAAAGATAATTTGTAAGTAGGTAGCTTTGTTATTATGTTGGCACATTTTGGTCTTTCTTCTTATATATCTGTCAAATCTACCTGTCTGTATATAAAGGTGCACATAAAGGATTTTATGTTTATAAGTATATCTGTATTTAGTGTGAAATGTTAATGTTATTACTAATGCTCATCACTTTGAACTATGCGGCCAACTTAATGTTGAATAAGAACATTTCCTGGAAGAAATATGTGATAAAGCCAACCAAGAAGAGTTGGAGTGTTAAAGAGCCTAAAGGGTTCATCTTTTTGGCTAATTGACCCAAATTTATGTTTGTCTGATTCATATTCTAGTATCTCAGTTGTTTTCAATTCCTTATGGATGCTCCACAGGAAGATTTTTCTGATTGTTAATATTATCCCCAGCTAGCTAGGTCCTATCCTAGCAGTCAGTAACAGGCTCTTAATCGCATAGAGCCATCAAGAAGTTAACTGTAATTTTTTTCCTCTTTTGAAACCAGAATATTTTCTGGTAATACACAGGCTTGGGTAGTTCATTCTGGGTAAAAGTTCTCCAACCCAAGGTGGAAAAGCTATTGTAGTCATTAAGGTGTATTGTGGATTAACAAGTTTCAAATTCTGGAACATTGCCCTAACTTCTAGCTTATGATTTTGGTGAGTGGGAAAGTCAACCTGTCTCTTACACAAATGGTATAGTATGTTGTGCCCTTATTCTGGCTTCATAAAATTCTTTCTACTCTTGTAAGTTAAAATTTATGTATGCAAAAGATAAGTGGAATTGACTTCTACAGTTTTTAAAACACTTTAGTTATTTTCCCATTATCTTCCAAGTGCAAAGCACATTTCTCTAGCCTGTCTTTCTTTAACAGATATATAGGAAAGTGTTTCTGGAAAGGACCTGTTCTAACATGACCTTTCACTGTGTCCTTCATGAGGACAGTGTAGTGTTTAGAGTGAGATGAGTCTATACAAAATATATGCAGTCCCAAAGACATAAATAGAAATCTGGTTTATTTTGCTCAGTTCTCCAGCTGTTTAGCTCTTATCCTATGTAAACTCATACAACCTCAAGTATGACACAGATGCCAGAATAATACACTTATAAGTCACATTGCTATTATGTGACCAAAACCATGTACTGTATTCCCAGGGGCTTCCTATGATAGCTCCACACATTTAGAAACAATTTGTGGATTTGGAGAGAAGAACTTTTTAATAAGTTGGCAAAGAGTCATCCATGACTCTTTGCTATTAGGTGGGGAGTCTCCAAATATTACTTTGTTGGGAAAAGGCCTTTAGCCTTTTAATAACATCTCACTGAAGTATCTATCTTCCAGCTTTTACTACAATTTACTGAAATGAATCTGATGTTTTTTATCACATTTCACTTTTTTATTCCTGGCTTGCTTATTAATCCTCCTATTTTCATGCGACATAAAAACATCTTTCAGTACTTCACTGTCTTGTTTTTAAATTTATATTTCTCTGAGTGGAGGAATACCCATGGCTTTCACTGTAGCATGGTACACAGATGTTACACCACAGGATGTACTTGTCGGCTTGGATTTAGAACAGAAAACACTAATACTGCCCAAACCTGATTAATAATTTGTTCTCAGTACCTTCAATTCTGGTGAATATGCTCCTCTTTCTTTCTGCAGGTGTTCATATAATTTTCCAACAGAAGTACTGAATTACATATATGAGTGGACTGTGATATACTGAACCCAGATTTTCAAAAATGATCAGGATTCAAAGCACCCTGGAAATGACCAACATAATTTTGGATATCCAGCTACAAAGGAGCTAATTTTCCTTCTAGTTCCTACTGAAACCAAGTGGATTTCCATCTGAAATCTGAAGATGGTTGCACACACCATTTGTCTTACAGAAAGCCAGACCTAGTTCCAAACAAAGCTGCCACCCTTTTCTGTGTTCCTTTTTTTTACCTAGATGAACTGGGAAAAGAAAGCTTGTATTATTAACAAGCAATAGTTACAGATACTGCAACTTTTCCTTTTTTTTTTTCCCACTGTGGAATAAGAATTTATTTCTTTCAACATCTTTATTAAAAATTATTGATACCATCTTTCTTTACTCTGTAGCTATTTCTCAGTTATTTTTGTATGATTCAAGCTTATTGTTCTGAGTGATATTCAGGTACCACTTCTGTGATTGCGTGTCCTCTCACTTAGGCCACATAGGTTTTTAGAGCTGTCTTCATTGGCTGATGGCAGGGCACCTATCCTGTAAATGAACATGGTTTTTTCCAGTTGAGAAGAGATGTTGCTGTCTCTACAAAGCTTCTATCTATTACTCCCAATTCAATCACTGACACTTCATTTCTCTTTTATTGTCTGTAGCCTGTGACTAAAATGCAGCAGTGACTCACTATTATATAAAACAGGTCCATATTTTTCTTTTTAACTTTATGCTTCTTTTCAAAGTATGGGCGTGCCACTTCTAATGTGCACGTGGCATCATTGGGAAAGAATCTGGAGGCAGAATAAAAGTATTCATTCTTTTCACAAGAAATTCCACCTATTTAAAGATTTTAAACCAGGCAGCTGGGAAATGCCTAAAAAAGCACAAACCCAGGGGAAGCAGAAAAAGAGCAGGTTGGAATGGACCATCTGTGAAAACTTTCTGACTATCACATGTAAGGCTTGAATTGCTGGCATAGAGAATGAAAGCATCATTATCTCCAGATGATGCAGATGTTGGGTCTGCCTCAAAATATTGCAAAATTGTTCAATCTGTGCAGCAGTAATTTTCCAAGTTGTATGAATGGCATAATCTGAACTGGATTCAATAGGCTGACACCACCTGCCCAATCAAGCACAACAGGGGTCTTTTCTTTTATGCCAGTTTACACACAGGATTTTCTGTCTTGTTATTTTGTGCATTGAAGGAAAGGTAACTTTGGTCAGACAAATTTGGCAATTCCAAGAGAATTCCTGAAATTATTTGACTGAAAAACTAGCTGGATCATTTTACAACTAGACTTAAGAGACCTACTGCTCTATGAAAAGTCATGATAAAATCCCATAATATGTAATTAGGGATTTTTTTTTTTTTAGTTTTCTTTCCTTTGATTTTTTTTTAATTAATTTCATTTTCCAGCAGGTTCTGAAAATATCCTCTTAAAAAAACAAAACAAAACAAAACCCAAACTTTTTTTATTTCTCTGAGTGCATGCATTTGAAAAAATGAAGAAACATTGCTAAAGAACAGTTAAGTATTTTTAAGAAACTTATTTTAGCACTATTATCTTGTATCAATAAATGGTTTTCAGCTATAAAATCTTTCATGAGTTGAAAGAGTGGACAGCGACAAATATGAACAGGAAGTGGTACTGGCTAGAGTTGAAAGAGATCCTCTAAAATGAACTTTATTATTTTGAAAGTAATTTTAAAGTCATCTTGCCCAGTTATTTTCCCTGGTCTCCTCATGGGATTTTTCTTTATTAGGGGTTTCTGTAAGTGTAGATCCCAGCTTCTGAGTAAAAATTTGGAATGTGTGTGTATATAACAACATAATTAGTGAATACAGTGAGCCATTGAAATTGGAATGAAAAATTCCCCACCAGATTTTATAACAGCTGCTGAAGTCATGTGGATAAGCCTGCTCCCAGTCTGGACATCATGGGAAAGAGATCAAAGGATTGTTCAGAGCTAATCATGCCTAGAGTACGGTAAAAGAAACAATGGCAAAATTATGTTTATTTTTTAGGTTTTTTAAATTACTTTTGTTCATAATTCTTTTATAGACAACTGTAACCTTGTTTCAAAACTTTCAGGCTCAATTTGAAAGTATTCACCCAGATTCTCCATAGGAACAAACATGTTGCTATGGAAATGGACCAGAGCAAAGACAAAATATAGATGCATAAAGATTCCCCAGAGGAATGTAATTAGAGGCATTAGTACACTGCTTAAACAGTATAAACAGTGTCCTGGTATGCCTTGTTTTCTTCATCAAAAGTACAATGAAATATTCCTAATCCTAAATGATCTGTTTTCAGACAACTTTTAAACCTTTTAACTTTTAAAAGATTAGCCATATTTCTAACAATTTGTTCACTTATTTTTTTAATAAAAGAAATTAATTGATAGTACTTAAGTGCTCTTAAAAGAAAAGGGCAAATCAGCCATAAATTGGACACAACTTCACAGAAAAAAACAGTGGTGAAAGCTTTGCTGAAGCAAAGAGATCTTGCTTGCTGTGAGTTTAGTGTTCCTAATAAATGTGTAAAAATGCCTTCCTATTTCTTCATTGGTGTAAAATATGCTGAGCCCATGTGGAACTTCTGAGGGAAAAGATGAGCGCTTCTGCTCTGAAACCCATGCATCTCCCACTTGGCATAAGCAAAAATATTTGTTAAGTTTTTGGATCAAAGGACCTCTTCACAGTAATTTACCAAATGGAAATTTCCTGCCCAGGTCAGTACTGCATTTATAAAAGTGTAACAGCTCCTGTAATTTTTTCTTATAAGCATCAGTTTCATAGGTCTCTCATTTTGAGCAAGTAGCTTGTGGAGTTCAGTATCCATGGCCTTCTACAGCACTGCATTGCCATGTAGTACCACCACAAGAGACCACTGAGAGGGGATCTCTACAAGCATCCAGAGGGAGGATGCCAAGAGGATGGAGCCAGGCTGTTCTCAGGAGTGCCCAGCAATTGGACAGGAGGTCCTGGGCAGAAATTGCTGCACAGGAAATTCCACCTGAACATGAGGAAGGCCTTTTTTACTGTGCAGGTGATCAAGCACTGGATCAGATTAACCAGAGAAATTGTGGAGTTTCCCTCACTGGAGATATTCAAGAACCATCTGGACTCAATCCTGTGCCATGTGCTCCAGGAAGGCCCTGCTTGATCAGGGAGGTTGGACTAGATCACCCACTGTGGTCTCTTCCAACCTCATCCATTCTGTGACTCTGTAAACACAAAGAAGAAAGTATTCCAAATATAAATTACATACATCAGCTTCATGGATACCCTGTTCTTAATATTACATTTGTAAGCTATTAAAGAAAATTAATTTCTTTTCAGGGATGTTTTATTGAAAATAATTTGCACAGATTTAAAAATATTTCTCTACAGCTGTTAGCACCAGCCAAGCAAATTGCATTTGTGTGCAAATAACTGTGTTTTTTAAATATACATGTGTGTCTGTGCTCAGGATTAATCTTGTTAGAGAACAAGAATACTCGGAAACCCTTCCAAATAAGTGCTCAATGAAATGGGAAGTAGGCACCAGATTGCCTCCTTCAGAATGCTTCTACATGTGGACGAAACCTCTTCTCTAATAAGTTTAAGTTCCTTGAAAACTTCATGCTTGAATGTGAGTTCTCTGTTTCTCTTGTGGTTTCATTTCTAAAAAATATTTTTGGAGCACATTTGTAGGGGGATAGAATATAAGAAAATAAAGGTAGTATAGAAAGTAATCTTATCCCTAAGGAGTTGCAGCTGAGCCAATTATTAGAGATCAGGAACAGGCCTGACTTTAACAGGCTGTAGCTGTAGCCAATAAGAAGAGTGCTATAAAAGAGTGGATTGGTTGTTTGAGAGGGGACCTGGATCCAGTTTGCTACTGTGAGAAGGAGGAAGAGTCAGTGCTTAGAGGAGCTGCCCATGAGCAACATTAAGGAGATACGAAGTGCTTGCAATAAGGAGGCAACAATGTGGAACCTTTGGAATATAATGACAACACACCTTGATTTTTTTTTTTTTTTTGCCACCCAAAAGCTGGTCACTAATGTTTGGTTAAGAAGTACTGTCACCTCTTCATTCAGTTCTGGAAGTAGATTAATAAAGTAATGTCCTTAGAAGTTCAGAAATATTGTTTGTACCTATTCTTTACCTAAACCCTAGCTGGGCTCTTAGGGGCTTACTCTGAATAATTCTCTCACTAGTAATGTCAAATTTAAAAGGAATTTATGTATGCCCATGGAAGTTCTTTAGAGGGGAAGCCTAATTTCCAAGATACACAAATGTTCTCAGTGCTGTCTGAACCAGGCCAATTTATGTGTGGGACAGAAATGGTTTGGATGTTGGAAATAGAGAAGGAATTGTCAGAGGTTTTGGTGAAGCTTCAAGGGTAACCAAGTATGTGACTAAGGTGAAACTAAAAGCTTAAACAGGAAGGCAAAATGCTAATGAGTCGAGCTTATAAGGAAAACACTGAAAAAGTTAAGTGATATGACTTTTCTTTAAGACTGAGCTTTTGCTGGAGTGATAAAAGCAACACAGGATCCTTTAATCAAATAAAAAAGGATTAGTTTGAAAGTTTTGGTTTTTATTGAAAAAGGCATATATGTGCCACCAACAGGCAGGGAAAACATGGATCAAAAAGATACATGGCAAAATGTAACCTCTGGGAACTAAAAAGAATCATAGCTATATTAAAACCCCATCAAGCGAAGAAAGGGTGCTCCACACCATGCAGACAACAAATCAGAGGCTGGTGGCAAGAGAGAAGCAATGCATTCTTCAGGCAGAGGCAGTGCATTAACATGATTACACTTGGACAAGCTTAGCATCTGCATTCAGAGCAAATGCACTTCCAGTGTCAGCAATCAAGACACAAACCCAGATGATTGTTTCTAAATAAGCTGTGGCACCACTGTGTATTCTGGCACATGCCAATTTTTTTGGTAGTGGTTGAGCATGGCATGAAAGTGAGTTATTTGGGTATTGGCAACATAGAACAAAGATACCTGTCAATTGCTGATTCCTGGAATTTTAGTTAAGAGGCAATGCTGTTCAACTGGTGGAAACTTGGACATGAGAACCGTAGGGATCTAGGGGCTCTTTCCCTTCTGCTCTTGCAAATTCATTTGCTGCCTCCTCTAAAAAGCTTCAGCAGAATATGTAGTTTGGTACATATGAAACATAAAACAAGTTTCCCAGAAATCTAGATGTGAATGGTCTCTACATATTCTCAACAGGGAGAAAAAATTAAGTATTTTAGTTTAAGAAAGTACATTAAAGTAGCACATATGAAAGTTCTGGTGTTACTTGGAGTATGTGAAAACCGAGCACTTTATAAAAACAAACCCACAAGAAGGCTTTACCTGTTCCTACACACAGTTATGCACAAAAGTTCCCCAAAACTGAAGCTAAGCTAGTAATAGGAGAAAAAGTCATATCTGGAGATGAAAGCTAAACTACTGAAATATGAATGTCTTACCAAATGGAAAACAATTATGTAGAATCTTTGCAAAGGAAATGACGATTTAGTGACATCTAGGGATGTTAATGCTTGACTAGATATTTCCATCAAAATAGACATCAAATATTGGTTTGGGGTAATCCATATTGTACTCTAAAGGAAAATATGGTTTGTGCAGATGTTCAGATTTTGCTGGGAAAATCCAAATGCTGTGTATAATTTTGGGGTTTAACAGTTTAAAAGACACTTAAAAGTGAACTACAAGTAAATTTGGTTCATCTTTGAATAGTGGAATTGTATAAAAATCAGCAAAGCAAAATGTAGGCAAATAAAAAAATGAAAAATGTAACTGGAACATGATTTTACCATGAAAATAAATCCCATAGGGGACCTTCTACTCTTCAAGTTGTTGAAATTTGATTAGTTTAGATGCTCAAATATTATATAAAGGCAAATACATGTGCTCTCTATTGTCTATATGTGAGCACCAAAGCTCTGAAATGACTATGGCACATTTTTATGTCAGCTAAAGAATCATGAAATTAATGTATTTTTGTTCTCTGTCTGCAGAGCCCCAAGGAGTTGAGCTTATAATAAAAACACTGAAAAAGTTAAGTGATATGACTTTTCTTTAAGACTGAACTTTTGTTGGAGCGATAAAAAACCCACAGGATCCTTTAATCAAATAAAAAAATACTAGAGATTGTTTTCTGCACTTTCACTTGCATGGGAACATTAATTAAAAAAAAAAAAAAAAGCCCCACTGTAAAATATTTGAGGCCATACAATGAAGTATTATTTTAAGGCAGGGGCCCAGTGTTAGCATTCTTATATTTCCCCAGAAGTCCCTCCCATTTTTTCACTCAGCTTTTCTGTTCTGTATCTACCTCATTTATAACCTTTCCATCTTATCTCTTTTAGGTTTTAAGCTTGATATGTTATGGTTTCTTTATCAACCAGGTTCAGTACCATCCCAAAACTTTGACATCAATAATTTTTAATTTTTTTATTTTTTTGCTAAACAAAGGAGAAAATCACAGTTCTTTAATATGAGACCATAACGTCTCTGTTCCAAGAGCAAGCTCATTACTTTACTGTTAAGGAACAAACATACTGTAACCACACAAGAAAATTGAACAGCTCTTTTCTAATTCTTAAGCTGCTGTTTTATCTCACAGGGGGGAGAAGGGTATTGTTGGCTTTTATTTGTTTTTCATTTCATACCATGCAAAGCTGCCCTCAAGCACCACTGGGTATGACATCCTTCGCTGTGATATACAGCATGAACTGTTGATGTCCTGCCAAAGAATGTCTTGGGAAGAGCAAGATGTCAGTGTGGTTACTGAATGCCTGCTTCCCAACGTTATGACAAGGAAAAATTTGTATTAGCACAAAACCCAGAGCATCTATTGCAGAATTCACAAGGGTTCATGTATGCTACAATAAAATGGGCTTCGAGACTGCCTAGAAAGGTAAATGCAGGTTTGGCATTGAGCAGAGGGTGATGTACGATCTGTGAAGCTGGAAGCAGAAGACATGATAAAATGATGTATTTTGTGTGTACAGGACCACTGTGAAGAAATGATAATAAGGTGAGAATGATGGCTGGATATTTTCTGGTGTGCAGTTTTTCTGTCAAAGAAAACTAACCTGCTGAAAATGGCAATATCCAGGGGAATGTTGATCTCTGTAGGCACTAGTTTGGCTTTTTCACAAAGCGGGTTTTAGACTTTGGCTGCTGATCTACACATCAGGATCCCAGAGTTTTCATCAACTGGCCCTTCAGATGCTTGCTGCTTCCTGACTACCAAGATCTCTATCCTTCCAGGACAGTGCAATTCAGCATGTGAAAGCTTAGAGTCCCTGGGAACTCACTGTCCAAACATCCACCAGACAGCATAGCTGCCTTCAAAACCATGAGATCAGCCCTTGAAATGTTTTGCTTTTTAAGACATTATAGTTCCTAGACTCCCATTTCAAGCAGAAATCAACTTTCAAAATTTCATTTTGATTTGTGATGCTAAAAACATAATAAATGTTACCTTTAAAATTACTAGAAAATAATGATGGGAAAACAAGATGAAAGAAAAAGGGAAAGTTCAGTGGAGATGGACAAGCTGAAAAGAATTATTATTATTATTATTAAAATTCATGAGCTGGAGGATAAATGCAAGAAAATGTATCAGTGTACCATGTCAATGGGACCCTTTTAGAATATTCATATTCTCAGGTAAAACGAGCATCTTCAAATCTGTGTTTTCTTTGGTCTTTTTCCTTTACATCATCATCTGTTGTATTCGGACTAGAGCTACGTATCATCATAGCATTTATTAGCACAACAGCAAGAGCAGGAATACTCAAAAAAAAAAAAAATTGATGTCCTAGACTGCATCTCAAGATTATCAGCATTTTTGAACAAAACCCAGGGGTGAAATTCTGGCTTGATTTATATCCCTGACTATTATTTTTAATGAGACTTTTATTGCATACTATTTTCTTTTCTCAAGTGCTATACAGGTACATTAACTTAAGTATATTATTCTAGTGTTAAAACCAGCAGATGTCATTCATCACTTTCAAGTTGACTATAATTTCTTTCAGTTCTTTTAGTTTTTTCCTGTGATTTCTTTAACCTTTTTTAATTTGGGGGTTTTTTGGCCATTATGCAAACTTTCGTTTCACACAGCTATTCTGTGAAAGGAGTTCCCTAGGCCGTGATTAGAATTTCTCTGCATCTCTGCCCTTTTATGCAGAAGTCTCCCAAGAAATCTCATTTTCATTCTGTACAATACTCATTCTTTTGCCCTCCTTGCTAGCCACCAATCTGACGTGTACTTTGTGACTTGCTTAATCATCATCTAGTTCAATGATTAACTTGACATTGCAGATTATTTAGCATATTCCTGTTGTGGCAAGTTTGCAATTTATTGCTCTATTCATCCTGACCACTACCACTTAAACTAATATTGCTGTTCACAATCATTGCTTGTCAGCTGAAGTATTTCAATTCTTGTGTGATCTTGATACATGAGCAGAGGTATTTGAATGCTTGTATAATCCTTACATAATGAAATTTTACTGTGTTCTTTTTGTTTTTCTCATCATAACATCTAATTCTTCTTCTGCCAATCAATTTTTAAAGCATTTGTCTTCTCATGTAGATTACTTAGAGTCTAAATATTTTTTCACATATTTGCTTTCACAGTACAATGTGATCTTAGACTCACACGAAATTCTGATGGAAAGAAACCTCTGGAACCATCTAGTTCAACTTCCTGCTCACATCAGCTATAAGGGCAGACCAGGCTTATCTGGGCTTTACTGTGAAAACGAAGGACAGATGCAGCACATCCTCCTCATAACCAGGCAACCTGTTTCAGCTGATGAAAGCTTTTCCTTCTATCTAGTCTGGGCTTTTCCTTTTTCATTTTATGCCCATTGTCTCTCATCCCAACACCACCATATTGCTATGAACAACCTGGCTCCTCCAATCACACTACATCATTTTGTAGGTAGTTCCTTTGAAATCCTCTCAGCAGGATAGTCTTCTTCTTTTTATTTGGCCACAGAACCAAAATCTTTGTGATGTTTGATCATTGGCCATCATCTTAAAAACCTAAACTAGTGCTAGCATGTGTGATTTTTCTTTTGGTTTACCCTTTGCTGCAGTTGCATTTGCTGCTGCATCCTGTGCTTCAAACAGAAGTTGATTAATTAACTCCACTCAGTTCTCCAAGGAGTACTTTGCAATGTTTTAGGCCATTTTCTCTTGTCAGGAGGCAGTCAGATTGTGAAATGGTGGCACTGTTAATTTAATTAAGTGATAACCTCTCCATTTCCAATGAGGATTTTTTGGCAAGTCAGGTCCTGGACCCTGACCGATTTTTTTCTGGGCGGCCTCCTTTCTGCTTCTGAAGCCAGGGCACTCACTGCAGGCCTTGCTGTGCTTCACTAGCCGATTGAGACCTATCATCAGGCATGAACCTTCTGGGATTTTACCACACTTTTAATTCAGATCTGTCTGCAGTTTTCCATTTTTCTTTTCAGTATTAGTATTTTTTGGCATTTTGGTTTGACTTTTACCCCCAAATATCAGCAGATAACAATTGAAGTTTCGTGTGTAATATGAACCTCATCAACTAATCAAGCATAATATTTTTGTTTGGAAATTGTAGTTATTCTTAGGTAGACGTTGTGCTGTACCCTATGTCTCACAGCTGCCCACATCTGATTATAGACTGCCACATTTTATACCTTCACCTTAGTTCAGAGTACCTCCAGTAACGGGGAAAATAACAGAAATTCATCTTCTGTACACCACTTGCCACACTTTCTAGACATCGAATTATTTCTTAAACTTCCTTAGGCCAGCTTTCTGAAGTATATTTAAGAGATTAAATAGAAAGAAAAACTTAAAGCAATTTATAAAATTAGTCTTTTCTGATGTGCCCGTCCAAGACAGAATTCTGCCTTTCTTGGTCTGTGCTGTATGTCTCCCCACTTTAGGAATCTTGGAGTCAGGATGAGCAAGTGGTTTGAGTACACAAAACACACTGCTCAAAAGATTTTGATTCATCTCATGCACTGATTGTTCACAGTTATACTGAGTGAACTGTGGAAAATTCCTTCAAGATCTCTATGAGGACACAGAATATTTTGTTATTGACTTTGACATACATAGGTATAACACCTCATCAAGAGCTGATGGACGTTTCTTTTCCCTTTCTTTAAAAAGACAATGGTATCACACCGTGGAGCCAAACTCAAAGATCTATGAGAGAGTAAGCAGGCAGGTAGTGTCTGTATGCTGCCTTTTTGAAAAGCTTTATTACACCTAAAGGAGGGCAAGTCCTACAGATTTTTGAACAGCATGCAAGAAGAGGATTACTAAAAGCAACAGCAAGCTGGCCATGAAGCTGTAGGGGAGCTACTTAAGACCAATTTGTCCTTCTCACTGAGTCTGATTAGTCAATTCTTTAATCTTAGGCCCTTGCTGAGTTTTTGCTCATATAAATTCCTGTTACAATTATCTTGATCTTAAACCCATGACTCAGTTTCAGAAGGTCATCCAGCAGGTGGCACTCCCCATCTGACTTAGAACTGATCCAGGAGCCAAGAAGAGAGAGCTCTTGGCATTTACATGGCAGGGCAGACCTGCCAAGCCACATCCTGAGTGGTAGACGGGTGTCTTCATCTCCATCCCTACTTTTGCACATGGGGGCATCTTTTCTGCTGACCCACAGGCAGAGGAGCATTTCTAGGCTTCACATCATCTCCAGCATCTTTATGTTGTGGTTCCTTCCTCACTGCACAGCCTGCTGCACAGACTGCTGGTGCAGCCCAGCAAGTGCAAAGGAAGCTGCAAGTAGCAATGACCAGAAAAGAGCTGTAGAACTGAGGTGAAGGGTGACGTGGAAGTCTGTGAAGTGCATGCCTGAAGAAGGCTAAAATAAGCTTGGCATTGGAGTGAATGCAAAAAGATTGACATGCATACACATTTGTCTCAAGACATATAATTTACATCTCACTCTTTGGTAGGTTTTTGTGACCTTTTCAATATTTCAAGTTTCACATAATTAACATATTTTTTCTGGTTAGAGAGGCTGAAAGGTTAGAAAGGTGGAAATCAGAAATAAACGGATGTCTCCTTTGAGTCAACAGATGAAAAAGGCACAGTCTGACACGAACTAAAATTTTAATTAATGGAAAATATGAGACAGAAAGAAAGCATCAAATGTGAAACAAGATGTCAAGTATCTAGAAAAGTTGAGTCTGAGGTGGCTTCTCCCTAGCCCCTGAGTTTCTCTGCATTTTGATGGCTTTCATCCTTCCTCTTATTTTTCCCATTGAGAAACACCTGAAATGTCTTTTACATTCTTCCTCTCACTACAGGTTCAGTTTTCTCTGCATCTTCTATAGTTTTAGTATTCCCATGTTCCCAAAGAAATCATTATGGTGTCTTTTCTTGATTAATTTTGCTGCCCTACATCCTTCTGCTTTGTACCCTTCCATAGTAGTTTGCATCCCTGGAAAAATCTTTCAGGAGTGCTAAATTTAGGCAAGATTTTTTGATATCTATTTTCTATATCCAAACACATTAGAGGAAGTTCATTTGGTACATTGGAAGAAATACTCCTTACAGTCTAAATATAAATACTGTTTTCTTTTCCTAATTGGAGATATAATTCGGAATAAAGGGATATTACTCTTCATAAATGAGTATGTATTTTAAACTCTAATGATTAATCATGAAGCTGATATGATCTGAATTTTCATATCTTAATAGATCATTATACTACTGGTTTTATTCTGTTGATTGTTCTGGATGTTCTTATTTCTCACCTGTGTCTGTTCAAAAAATTTGTGCCTGTCATTACAGGTTGCAGTTTATGAAACCAGACTAATGAAATGTATAAATCCTGTTTGTTAAAAAAAATCAGAGTTTGCTGTATCAGAGACTTAAAACCACTGCCCACAATTAAAGGGTTGACGATCTGAGAGGTACAGCAGAATTTTATTTTCTTTTATGATGATGGTGAGATGCTGAAGTGCTTTGTTAATATGTAAGAGAATCCATGTTGTTCTAGAATCAGAAATCTTGATTTTTACCTTTCAGGGATTCCTTATTTTATCATTCGGTGTGGGGTTTTATGGCAGTAAATAATCTGCATTATGGATCACATCTATGAAATTTGGGATCAATTGCAGCACATCTTCCACTTGCTAAATATTACATACATACATATGTCATAAGTTTGTGCATGTGTATGGCCCTGTTCTTCCACTACGTAGGCTCTAAACGCATTCTAAATTTTTTGCTCTATAAAAATGAGAAAAGACTGCCACAAACTGTGAATTCCATAATTATTTTGTCCTAGGCTATATTCTAAGACACAGAGAACTACTCATGTTATTTCTATTACAGAGTCATTAGTAGCAAACACAAACCCTCAAAATAATAAGCCATACCTCATTTTCCCAGAACTGTGAAATTACATATTTTTAATTCTCCTATCATTTTTAAATCTTGTTTTTTTGGGATTTTTTTTCTGTATAAATTGGATACACGTACCTATGTGTACTATTCTATCTTCATGTGTAAGTATGTGAAAGTCTGTGCATAGTTTTTACTTTTCCATATATGTAGTAATTCCAGAGGAAAATCAATTCCAGTTGCATATATGTGAAATGTCTGTTTTTCATAGCCTGTCTGGCAGAAAATACTTTGTTCTGTTGGGATGATGATAACAGGGAGCTATGTGAACCCTTTATTTCTGCATGCATAGTCTCAATCTTCCATTTACAATGACCTATATTGTATTTTAAACATCTCAAAATTTTCTGATTAAAGAGGCTTGTCATGACAATTAAAAGTAGTTTTTTAGTGGTTATCATATATTAAATTATAAGTATCTTAATTTACTGGCAGTGTCTTGCTTTCAAAGACAGAGACTGACAAGTCTGTAATTACAGTTTGTATAATTTCACCATTTTTCCCAGCAAGAACAAATATGCAGACAACATCTATAATGCTTCATTAACAGCCTTATTTAAAAAGCTCTTCAATATCTGACTATATTAATTTTTAAATTTTATTTTTTGCTATGATCTGAAAGGTGGAACAGCCTTTTTTATCTCTACTTTGTGTGCCAAAAACAGTCCTGAAGATAGAAAAGCAAGAATAAGGTCTGGCATTCAAAAGGTTTTAGTTTCTTAAAAAAAAACAAATTTAAAAAGAATCTGACTTCAAGGTCATATTTGAAATCTGGAGCGAAAGAAGGTTTCAGTTTCCAGGCTTGTGCCCTCCACACAATGAATAATATGCTAGGTAATATACTGCTTGAAGAAAATTGCTGATATGCCTCTAGGGAAAAGAAAAAAAAAAAGGAAAAGGAGTCATATCCTTTTGAAAGAAAGTTGTTAGATGTATAAAGGCTTGAACCTTCATTCATTTTCCACTACTTTTGTTGAGAATTGAAAGTACGTAGTATGTTGCAGGACTGTTCACCTACATACTGGTCCTTAGAAATGTATGAGTGCTTTTTATTCTGTCAAATAAATGCATGCCATAGGGTACAATCACTGTTCAAGCATTCTTTATTGCAGGTTGTCACTCATGTATTTGAATTGCACATTTTTCTCCAAACGAACTGAAAAATCTTTAGCCAGGTTTTTTCTACCCCTTTATGAGAATTGGACATGTCACTTGAAAAAGCATCAATTTTTCAAAACACCCCCATCCCAAAGCTTCCTTGGGTCTATACACACTGTTTTTCATTGTATGGGTTTGACTCTGTTACCAACAAAAAAAAACTGACTGCATTTTTTCTTTCTGAAATTCAAGTTCAACATAGGAAACAGTAAGCTCAAACACTGAATTCAAGGTTTTGCAAATGCAAAAGCTTAGACACAAAACTAGGAGAATTTTTACAGTAATCTTATGAACTCTTCAGAAGGTCAGTCCATTTTTCGTATGAGGTGCTGATATACTAATCATATGCCAAAGCAAGGAGCTTAATATGCAGATAATCTGTAGCCTCTTGGTTTTTGCTGTTTGTAGGGTTAAAAATTATGCAAGAAACAATGTGCACTGCAGTGTAAAAATGACTGGGACCACTTTCACTTTCATTTTGTATCTGGTCTCTGTTTTGGAGGGACAGACTGAATTGTACGCTGCATTGACAGACACCATGGCTGCAAACTAGCACTAATATGTATTCTCTTGACTGTAATGCACTACTCTTCTTGCCCAGTGTTGCAGACTGAGCAGCCAGACACGTGACTGGGAACAGCTGCTTTTCCTTTGTATGCTGGGGAGCCTGAGAAGCAAAAACTTCTCTCCAAGGTAAAGCCACTCTGCATTGTTTTGCACTCCAATGGCCAAAGTAACCTGGAATTTAATTTCTTTTTGAAAACCCCTTTTGGTATATTACTTCATTAGATGAGGTCTTGAAAAAAATGTATGAATCTTAGTCAAAGTGGGTTTAAGGCAACATTACTTGTATCCATGGTCTGATTGTAAACAATAAAGGGAGCAATGCAGAAGCAAAACAGTAATATCATACTTCAGTGAGACATCTGACTTCAAAATCTTTAGCAGATCCAGCTAGCAACTGCAACTATTTTGGCACAGAGACCTCTGGTAAAAAAAAAAGGAGATAGCAGGATGAAAAATAGTAGAAGACTAGAAGTGGAAAAATTTTTCTGTAAGTGGAAAAATTTCCAAGGGTTATTCATATGGAAAATAGAACATTTTAATTCTATATCTAACTTGCTACCATCAGCTCCCAAGACCAATAATTCCTATTTCAGAATTAAAAATGGTCCCAACAAAGCACACTAGAACATTTATTTTTAAATTTAAAATACCTTTTTAAAATTTAAATGCTGTTAATGACAAGAGACAATGCAAACCTTTGCTGTTCTGTATAATTTCACAAGTATTTAAACAAATAGATCCCAGAAAAGTGGCTGTAGCCACCAATGACAAACACCCATCCCTTCTGACCGGTGAAATACATGCCAAAAAAACCCTCACAGATGCTGCAAAAGCAGGGGAAAAAGTCAAGGAGGAAGACAAAAGTTTGATGGGAAAATATGAGAGATATCACATGGATACCGAAACAAACAAACAAACAGAAAATTCACCAAAGTGAAAGCGATCAAAAGGCATGGGATGCCATGAAATGCAGGGACATGGACCAACGGTTGCCAAATTGGTCTCCATTGAAATTGAGGAAACAGAAAAGAAGGACATAAAAACACTCTGGAAAGGAGATGCGACCAAGGAAAATGCAATAGAAGAAAAAAAAAATTGGAAAATTTAGTGACTACAAGAAAATGGACTGTGATTGCATGTCTTGCAATGTAAAAAACCAAAATAGGCCAAAACTAAATTCACAGATGCTAAAAAAGCAGGGAGCAGGGGAAAAAATCAAGGAGGAAGACACGACTTGAAGGGGAAGATATGAGAGACATGGCATGGATACATAAAAAAGAAAACAAACAAACAAAAAATCTTGGTTGAAGTGAAAGCCATCAAAAGGCATGACATGCCATCAAGTGCAGGGACATGCACCAAAGCTTGCCCAAATTGATTCCCACTGAAACTGCTAAATTTCTCATTTCGGTTCAGGAAGGGAAATGGCATCTTGCAATTTCAATGGGGATCAATTGGGCCAGCTTTGGTGCGTGTCCCTGCACTTGATGGCATGCCATGCCTTTTGATGGCTTTCACTTCAACCATGATTTTTTTTTTTTTTAAATATTCATGCCATTTCCTTCATATATTCCTCTTCAAGTTGTGTCTTCCTCCTTGACTTTTTCCCCTTCTTTTCTGCATAACCTCGTAGATGTTGCAAAATCACAAAAAAAAAAATCAAAGAGGAAGAGAGAACCTTAAGGTCATGATATGATTGACATGGTATGGAATGCTTAAAGAAAAACTTTTTCCAAAGTCAAAGTCATCAAAATGCACGGCATGCTGTCAATGCGGTGACATGCACCAAAGCTTTCCCACTTGATGCCCATTGAAATCATGAGATTTCATTTCCCTTCCCCAAAGGAAATGAAATTTCCTTTTATTTCCTTTGGGGAAGGGAAACGAAATCTCGTCATTTCATTTCCTTTGGGGAAGGGAAACAGAATCTTCTGAAACAGAAAAGAAAGGCTTTCAAACACTCTGGAAAGGAGACAAGGTCAAATGAAATGCAATTGAAAAAAACCAAAGAAACCAGAAAATTGGGAGATTTAGTGACTACAAGAAAATGGTCTTCGTATAAATGAACTGCAGTGCAAAGGACCAAAACATGCCAAAACTAAGCACAATGTGGTTTCAAGATCAGGGGAAAACATCAAGGAGGAAACCAGAACTTTGAGGTGAAGTGACATGGCATGGATATGGAAAAAAAAAAATTCTCCAAAGTCAAAGCCATCAAAATGCATGGTGTGCCATGACATGCAGGGGCGTGGACCAAAGCTTGTCGAAATTGCCCCCATTGAAATCCTGGAAACCAAATAGAAAAACTTTCAAACACTCTGGAATGGGGATACAATCTAAGGAAATTCAATTGAAGAGAAAAAAAGAAAATTGTGATATTTAGTGACCACAAGAAAATGGACCCATGCTGATTTTCCATGGGAGCCTTGAAGATTGATAACAGTCACTTGTCCTGCACTGCACTAGAAAGCTCTATTCAACCCAGATTGGTGGTGATAGGTGATATATCCATGAATCAAATATGCATTAAGGCCACCTTAACTATTTTCCTGAGCATTTACTTGTACCCTGAAAATGATAATTTCTTCTCAAAGGTCATTAGTGCAAGGAAGCAGTGCTACAATTCACATCCTGCAGAGGCTTGGCAAATACCTTATTAAAATTTTGTTGACTCTTCCTAATTATGACCACGAAGAGGTGTTTTTTGTGCTCAATTCTCTGCCATTCTCTGCTTCATTCAAAATTTGTGTTCCAAAATCAAGGACTCAGAATTTAGGAGACATTGTGGCTAAATTGGTTTTGGTTCACAGTTACATGATTTCAAAGAATTTTTGCCTCTGTTCCAGGAGGCGCTTTCTTTCCCAATCTTAATGACCCATGGGATTAATAGGTCTCATATTCTTTTAAGGTCCTGTTACAAGTCCTCCAGTGAGGAACGTATCTGGAAACCCCAAAAGTGTCCTCATTCCCTTCCTCTTCTCTGTGGTTTCTTCTGGAGTATGATTATTATTACACAAGACAGTAGATGCAGAACTGAAACAGGCAACCAACCCCCAAGTATTTGTAGGCTTTCTGAAACAACACTTGCAGCTTTTTGTAGTGTATCTGGCAGTGATCAAGTGTGAACCCTTGAGTTTTATCTTCAGTCAGTATTATTAAAAGAAAACACAGAAAAGCTGCCCTGGAACAAGAAGAAAGGTTTTCTTTCTCCATTAACACAACATGTGCAGTCTGGACATCAAAGACAATGAGTGGAAAAGAAGCAAAAGGATGCACAAGCTCTGCTAACTTAAAGACATCCTACAATATCTCACTTGGATAATTGGGTGACATCATTAACAAAACTCACGGATCATCTTCATTTCTTGGGAAGAGGGTATCACCGCAATGGAGCCTCAGCCCTTGTTATCCTTGGTTCCTGAAGCTGGTGAGGTTACTTCAGCCACAAGCCTCTGGACTACACTTCTTTGTCCATGGCAATATCATGAATTCCACGAAAAACCTTCCTATGTGCCTGCTACATGTTTACCGTTTGGTAAGGAATGATATGTATGGGATGTAGTCATAAATTATGTTCAGCACAATACTGGTGCAAAAAAATCAGCCTTCAAGTATTTGTTAGGGCTGTGTACTGTTCTCTGAAGCCCAATGGGGTTTAAAATGGGTTCTCAGGTCTTTTTTAAATAGGTGAAAAAAAATAAAATTAAAGGCTGCATTATTATTAATCATTGCATGAAAAATTAAAATTGTGTTATCAAGAGAAGTTTCTGTAACAAGTCTTTTCTTGATGCATCTCACTCAGTTATCACATGGCCCTAAGAAGCCTTTTTACATCTTTCTTTCGATTAAAAATTCTTTCATTCCTTTCTCTCAAACACTTCATCTGTGTTAGCACAGTGCTACAAACCATCCCTAGCCTGCTGTCTGTTGCTGCAGTATATTAAACTGGTCTTGGCTCTATAAATTTTTTTCATAGGCTTGGCCATATTTTTGTCTCAAGTACTTTTCTGAAGTTTATGGGATCCTTCATTTTTCATGGATTGTAAGGTCAGAATGAACTGTTGAGGTATTTGTTTTGCCCTCCCAGATAAAACATTCCACATAATTTCTCTGAAGCAGATTACACTTGGATGGACCTGCCCCAGGCCTATCTTACAGCTCTGTGGAGGCTTCTGCAGAAATGCCAGGCAAATATTTTGATAGAATACTTTCCTTACTTCTCTGGACTCTTTCTTGCCTGTTGGCAAGAATGGAATCTCAGTAGTACAGACCTGTGTAGCAAATTTTAGGGTTTATCAGAGGTGGCAGGATGCCAGGACTGCTGGGTGCTCTGGAGGTCGTCATCTGCAAGCGATTGTAGCATGCAGCATCTCTCTGCTGCACTCTTAAAAAGATCCTGGAGCAAACTCTGGAAGGCACAAACATGCCTGATTTACGTTTGCTTGCTTAATCTTGTGTCTACAAATACTTTGGAATATGTGAGACAGAGATAGATTGATTAGGTTTTTACTTTACAAAAAAACAAAATCAAAGCTTCATAAGGTTTTGAAAATTCTAAGTTTGTTAGAAAATGCTTTATAAACTTCTTTTTTACTTCTGTTTTCTTCTGTGAGAGTATGCATTTTACATATAATGACAAGCACAAAATTTTCATTTAAAATATGAACTCACTGACTGAAATATCAATAAAAGAAAAATATTCTTTTATTTCTAATTGGATTATCCTGTTACAAGGAGGCTCTGTGAAAATGTACATGTTTTTCTGGTGATTGAGTACACTGTGTTTCCAGCCTTGTATTTCATGGGGAAAGCTCTGCTGTTTCCATAGGAAAAAAAAAATAAAAAGAGGGAAGCTGGCAAAAGAACATGTTCTGGAATAGAATTATTCCACTATCAAACTAATGTAAGTTTCCAAGCATTTCTGTGTGTGCGTGTGGAATAGAGTCCTGCTACAGCAGCTTTTTTATTGTAAAGCTTTAAAAATATGACTCATGGGTGTTTTGTCAGTGAAAATGTTTGCAAAAGATGTTGGAGTATTATTTGTTTTCAAATTGTCTGTTCACTCTGGTTTCAAATGTTTATATACAAATCACATTCAGGAATCTCTTGATTCAAATCATCTGAACATAATATGGTGTGGATAAAAACCACTTCATCACATTTTTTCTTCACCTTTCCATGTGATATCTGTTATAGAAGAGAGTCCATTTTTCAAATTAATGTATATTACTGTAGAAGTTGAATTTAAAACTTTTTTTTTTCTTAAAAGTTTTAAGAAAAGGCATGTTTTAAGAAAGGCATGTAAGCACACACATCAATAAATGATAACTTCTCAAGTTAAATATGTAACTTTAAATCTTTATG
>JAYDZK010000113.1:30964507-31041015 GCA_034509185.1 Euphonia xanthogaster | reverse complement strand
TTTTCTTTTCTTTTCTTTTCTTTTCTTTTCTTTTCTTTTCTTTTCTTTTCTTTTCTTTTCTTTTCTTTTCTTTTCTTCTCTTCTCTTCTCTTCTCTTCTCTCTCTCTTTTCTGGCTTCAGTTGAGCAGCGGACACTAATAAGGCAGAGGAGAAAAGTGCTGCTAATCAGGAAAATGTGTAGGAGAGCTCTTTGCACCTTGGAATTCCCTGGTGTATTTTAACCAGTAATGATTGTGCTGTAGTCACAAAACACACAGCAAAAGGTATTGTGTGCACTACTCACGTGCTCCCCAGATAAGTAGGAACTTCCCTAGACTTTTCCTCATCTCATGCAATAAATAGTAGCAGAAACAGAAGTACAATATTTTGAAAGTATGAACTTGATGGAAGTTGCATTTTCCAGCACTGAAAATATTTTCCAATAATAAATAGTTTCAGACTTCTAGGTTTGGCTACTAGTAGTAGCCAAACAAGTTTGTTTTACCAGATAAATGAAGACATGTGAGAGAGAAACACTGTAAGGTGTCTGTGTCTATATCTGTATTTTTCTGCTTCATGTGATACATAGCTGCACTTTACTTGTATCTGATTTCTGCTCACAGCTGGAAAGGGAGGACAAACATAGCCGTGTCAAAGGCTGCCAGGAGGTGTTATGAATACCGGCCTTGCTCCAGTTAATTGCCTTTTCAGGGTGTAGGCACTTGAGAGAAGGACTCTTGTGATATTTATGCAATTATTTTCATCCCTTTGGTCTTAGTGACAGTTCTCTTCCTATGGCACTTTCAAGTCCTGCTCACATTCACTGATTTTCTGAGTGGTCTGGGACAAGCTGTTTGGAGACAGATTTCTAAGGAGTTAGCACTTGTTCACACAATTCTTACAGTAGGGGTGGAAGACACTGGAATATGGTTATAAGTTTCTTTGTAGTTTAGTCTTCCCATCTTGGTTTGGAGTTTGGACTGCTTAACCTTCAAAGGTAACCTTCCAACCCAAACTATTCTATGATTTTGTGATATGTAAACTTGTTTATCTCCATTTTTATCTATCCCTACTCTTCCTTATCTCGTGCATTAAACAATCAGTTTGTTGGTATGAGGCTCTGTTTTTATGTATTTGTACAAAGCTTAGCAGAGGGATTCTATTACAGCAAGTTCTACCAGAATGCCAATGAAAAAGTAAAAGAAAACCCTGATTTGAGCCCAATCACAATATAAACACAAGCTCTGATGCTTAGAATTGGTTTTTTTTTAACATTTTCAGTTCATTAAAAAGTTTTACAATCACACAATTTGTCCGCAATAGCAGCTAAGTAAAATTCTATGGCCTTGATTCTTCATAAGAAGAGGAAAGATGATTGTTTTGTTGGTTCTTTTTTTCTCTGAAATCTATGGATAAATCAAATTTAGTGATTCTGAAATTATCATAACCATAGGATTTTCCAGATTTCTGTGCCTGTGGTGCCAAAAGCTGTGTCTTGTCTCAGATAGGTCTATGAGGCTGAAAAAACTAAATGTTTCCTAGGTGGCAAATCATGTCTCTCCTAATATGGAGAAAGTGCAGCAAAAGCTCACTCTGTTTACCTGTAGGGAGGTGGTTGACTTATGGATTATGAGTTAATCCTCAGTTTTTTTAAATGCTGATCTCTAAAGAAGTCTAAAATGAAGTTACTTGTGTGGATGCTAGTGATTCAACACACTGAATGATGATGATAGGGACTCACCATTTTAAAATATTGCTGAAATCAGCAATTTGAGATGAATCTGCACTGCAAAATAAAATTATCTGAACCAGTTTTCACAGCAGAGCAAACTGTTTAGCTACATTTATCAAGATTGTTGGGGCGTAACATCATTTCTTCTTGTGTGGAGTAAAATCTCTCAAAGTTCTAAAGATTAGAACTTGTACCATCTTAGACAAATATCTCCTTATGTTCTCATTGATGACCTTCTGTGTGATACTTTTCACTTCTGGTGGATGTGAGATAGTTATATAATAATTAACAAAAACACTACATTATAGAAGGTGTTTAGAACATAATGATTCAAGTTTTGAGCAAAGTGGTTATATTATTTACAAATGAAGGAACTTATACAAATACAACTCTGGGTGGTGATCTGTCAGGAGCTGACCTAAACTAACTTCATGCTGGCCAACATTTGAACCATTCACCTCCAAGAATATTTGCCAAATTAAAGTTTAGGTGAAGTTTTGGAAGCAGAATATATTTAATTTGAGTATCGATTGACATATTTCATGCTTTTCTTTCCCTTTCTGTGTTAGACAACACTTTGTTGGAGAATCTTGTGTTCTGCAAATATCTGCTTGTCATCATCAGTGACCTGAAATATAGATGAATAATTGCCATAAAAGGGAGGCTGAAAAACACGTTCAATAAATTGCACAATCAGGATTACATGTGTCTGTAGGATAGAGATAAAACAAATAACAGGAGTCTCCTGTCTCATTACAGTGAAGGAAAAATGCCTTAAGCAAAGTTACTTGGTGTCATGCATCAAAGTGCACATCAAGGTGTGTACTTGACTTGCTATTTGTAAGCTAAATGTTAAAAGGGTGTTTATGATATTTAGGACATCATGACACTTGTATACCTTAATCAAGGAACCACTGGCAGTGATGGCAAGGATATATGTGCAGTGGTAGGCGTGAGCTGATTGACCTAAACAGTCTTTCAGCTGCCCTGTAAATGTATTGTGTATGCTGATGTCTATAGAAAAACAAATCCAACACAAAATAACAAATTTAATTAGGGAAAACTGAACGGTGGAATTTTGCATATAAGGTTCTGCAGTATTTCACATAACAAAACATACATTTTGAACCTTATTATCTTGAGGTGTAGGAGCTAGTTGAAGGTGTAAAACTCAAGACTTGATGCCAAGGAGGTGAGATGGGTAAGGAAATGCTTTGATCATCAAAGTTAGTGACCTTTGGAAGCTAACTGTGAAGGGCTGTGAATTCTTCCTCCCACGTTGTGGTACAAATGGAGCAAGGGCAGTAAACTTACGAAGGTGAGACCAGAAAATGTTTTTCTTTAGGGCTGGCATTTGGAAGGTGTTCCTGAATAGGCTGAATTCTCTGAACTAACACATGGCAGGTGCCTTCAGCTTCCTAACAAGGAAAATGAAAGCACTAAAAAGCTACTGTAATTGAGGTCTGGATTTTAGTTTATTTGACTTGTAACCTTGTATCTGATCAATTTCTGTCTAAAGCAAAGGCTGCTCTGCTGTTACTGATCAGTCTGAAGCAGGCCAGCTAGAGAAACTCTAGCTTCCTAGAAACACAGATCCCAAAAGAAACAGCCTGTGCTGTAGGGACTTTGTGCCCTGGGCTGTTTAGTGGTATTGGAGATGGATGTCTGCTCTTTTCAACCTGCTATAGCCAATGTGTGGGACACTGTTGGTAGTTTCCTCCAGCAGGGAGAGATTATCCTCCCTTCCTGCAAGCCAGGCTGTCAGAAAAAACAACTCTAGACATCACATGAAAATTTCATTTCCAAATAGTAATTGAAGAAATAATGTGGTTTTGCATGTTATTTAAATATCCTTGTGGTCCCAAATCTATTTTCTGTAATTTCTGTAGTCTGTCAATAGCCCATAGAGCAGTTTCACTTTGTATACCAGATGTTCATTCTTTCTTGCGAGTGGAGAATCACATGGCTACAGAGGTGGGTTTAGATGATAAATGCCACCCAGGGTTGTTTTTCTTTTTTTGTGTGTGTTTTTTGTTTGTTTTGGTTTCTTTTGGTTTCTTTTGGTTTGTTTCGGGGTTTTTTGGGGTTGGGGTTTTTTTTTTTTTTGGTTTTTTTTTGTTGGTGTGTTTGTTTGTTTGTTTTGAATTTTTTTGTTTGTTTGTTTGTTTTTTTGTAGGAAGCCAGTGAAATCATGAAGCTTCAGCTTTTTCAAAGACTTAATAGTATAAAATATTGAACATGCTTAATCTTTATAAAATTGAAAGGCAAGCATGCTCAGTGTCTGTGAATGGTGATGCGAAACAAAGGATTGAAACCGGGACTGTCACAAGGTTTAGGAGCTGCCAGTTCTTTCACCACTTTTTCTTGGTGAAAATTTATTTTCTGCTTGTAAAAGTTCTTGGAAAAAAGCAAGAATGGTTAGAGTTGTGAATTTGTTTTTGTTGATGGTTTGGGGTTTTGGTTTGGTTTGGTTTTTTTGTTTGTTTGTTTGTTTTTTTTTTGGGGGGGTTATTGTTTTGTTTTGTTTGTTTTTTATTTATTGGAAGGGGTGAAGGAGACAGGGGCAAACCAAGGGAGAAACTGGACATAAAATATGGTATAAATGCTGTGATTCTATCTGAGAGTTACTGATCTATAGCCTTTCACTTCTGCTGGAAAGGCAATAACTTCAACTGTGGTGAAAAATGATAAAGCTTGCTGAGACAGAAAAATTAAAATAAAAGTCTGGGCAGATTTTTTGAACTGATGGAGTATAATCAGCTGCACTTCTCAATCATTGTCCTGCAGATTTTCTGCAGGAGTGTCTGAGAGATTATCTTTGGGAATTTAATAAGTTTGCTTTCAGTCCAACTTTCTAATCACTTTGTGACTACATCTCTTCAGCCACTGCTTTTATTTCAGGATGCCAGCCAGAGTTTTAGGACAAATGAAATTTTTTCTGCAACTGACTAATTTTTGTATGTAAAAGGATGAAATTTATGATAATTTATGGGTTGGTTTGGGTTTGTTTTTTTTTTCCCTTTGACATGTGACTGGAGTGGAGAGTCTTTTCTATTATGGAGCTTGAGCCACTGACATCCTCATTTTCTGTCCTGCGCTCATTGCCTCAAAATCTCTAACAGAGTGTCATAGTGAACCTGTGTGGAGATAGGGAAAGAAATAAGAAAGAAGGAAGTTCCAGCTTTAGGCCTTCTTTCTCTTTGCACCACTGCCATATTAAATGCAGAGAAGGAGTAACATTAAGTTATTATTAACATTAAGCTTTCTTCATGGCAAATGCTATGGAAAAATGTTCTAGAGCTGTGTGGGATAGATTTCTTGCATCATTAGGCACCCATCAGTGTATAGTGCCAGCTCAGACTATTCCTGGGCAATTACAACTCTCTCAGCTGCTTCATCAAATTTTGCCCTCAGTGATGTTGGCTCAAAAGGAGAGCAGGAACCACTGGGAAGGTAAGGTGCCTGTCTGCTGATGGACAGGGATGTCAGGAAAAGCAAGCTAGAGCTCTGCTTTTGGGGGGAATAGAGACAATGTGAGATAAAATCAGCACAGGAATGCCTGTGTTAATGTGGTATCCAATTTGTTGTACAAACATTTCACTGATTAATTTTGGATATAAGCCAACTGTCTGGTGAGAACCTCGGGAATGGCTTCTGTGTATGAGTTGTTCAGGGAGAATACACAGCTTTAAGTTGCTTCCAGTGGGTAATACTATCAATTACAATATGATAGTGTGGTTTTCCTGGATGGGAAAACTGTCTTTCCACTAAGGTACTGCATCTAGGCTAATGGTGTGCATCACCAGAAGGAGAACTGCTGCTGAAAACACAGTTGGATACTGTGGTGCAGTGAAAATGAAGGTGGTTAAAGAATATAGGGATGGGAGGAAGAAGAGACCTGGAACAATTATCTCTTACACTTCTTGCTTTCATTTCTGTAAAGAGCAATTTGTTGATGGGTGACCATAACTGCTGCATGAAAGTGGATGAGATTGAGCACATTATTCTGCTTATTGTACTAAACATTAATGACCAAAAGTATAGATGCCCTCCTTTAAACAGGTAGGAATAGACAGTTCGATGAATGAGCCTGTAAAGCAGCTAGATTTAAAAACTAAATTTGGACACATAAGAGCATGCATTTTTTTGGAAACTTGTTGCCTTAAATCTTCCCAAACTTATTGCTCCTTCAGAAGAAGATCCCCAGTGACAATGAACACTGTATTTAATGTTTGGGGTTTTGGGTGTTTTTATGGTATGTGGGTTTTTTTTTTTTGTTTTTTTTTTTTTTTTTTTATAGAATCACTGTCATTTTGGTTCTAAAACTATCAGCAGTATTGGAAGTAGCAGTTCCTCCTTTTCTTAGTTAGAACTTCTTCCTTTTTCCTCTGAAATGTGCAGTCTTCTGTAATTAGAGATGGATCATTAAATGCGACCTGATATTGCATGGCAGTATATCTTTGTCTGACTTCATTTTTTGTTGCTGGATCTTTACCATTTTAGAGTCGATCTGGAAGTCACATTATTTCAGTGAAAGTATTCAGTTCAGAGGTTCAAATGTCCTTCATTAGTAGAGTAACTATCCATTTAAACATGTATCCTATTTGATAGAAATAATTGGGCCTTTTCTTGTCAGGAGCATGTGTGATTGTTATGTAAAGGGAGAGTCTGCAGTATAATGAGAGGTGCTGTTTTTGGCTTTTAGAGAACAAAATGCATTTTTATGAACTCCCCTCCCTTCTTCCCTTCAAAATTATATTGTCAAAAATAGCTTTAAAATATTGGCAGGTGTAACTTAATGGACAGCTCAGACTATTATTAACAACACAGGCACAAATAGTTTAAATGCAATTATGTCTTACTTCTGGAGAAAAGATCCAACCAAACTTCGGGAACTGTAATTCCCATAAAAAGCAACAAAGGAAAAGTTCACTTTCTGCAGTTTATCTTGGAAGTTGTCTCTGTGATTAAGACACCCTCTCTGATGTTTTTTTTTTTGCCATGTTCCTAAAGTGTCAAGGATTATTAAACAAGTTCTTCAGTCAAAACAGATCAATGCACAAAAAAAAGGTAACAGTCTTTCCTTGTGAATATTACTGTGATCTATCAAACACTATTAGTGCTGGTACATGTTCCCTGTGTCTGTTATGTGGTCAGTCACATAACAGTTTGTGGATGCATTGAAGAATGCTTGCAGTTATTAACTCTCTGAACTAACCCCTAATTATAACCAGAGGAATCCTTGTCAAATGTATTTACTTTCTTCTACAATATCTAATATAATTATTTTTCCCAAACAGGTAGTTGCCTGTTTTATTAACTTTTTCCATGTTGAGCTGATCACATGTCACACATTTTCCATTGTTTCTGCCATCTCAGTATTTATTTCCCAATAGAAATGGAACAACTGATTGACATGTATGCCCCCTCTTCACCATGACATTTTTGCCCTACGTAACTGGGGTAGCTTTTTTGCTAGTTTATACATTTTGAAAGCTTGCCTGAGATAGTTTAAACCTTGCAAAGGAAATTCTTCATGTGTGTTACTCTATTAATTCATTTTTTGGTTGGTGTGTGTGTTGGGAGCTTTTTGTCCTCACTCCAAGTTAACCAATATCAAACCAAAGCGGTTCCGTGTGAAAAGGTCTACCTGACAGTCCAGACTTTCTGACATGTTTTTCCTTTGTGTTGAGGCAGAATTCTGTCATGCTCATGGAAAGAAGCTTTTCTAGTACCATATCAAAAGCACATTGTAGTGTTCCCCTGTATCCTTCTCTGGGCACTCACCTCAATTTGCTGAAACTAGGACATCGGAAGCCTAAAGGCACCTTTTATATGCCTGGATATCAGGTTCAATTTCCTGCAAGGCTCTTATTACGTATTTTGCTCATGCATCTTTAATCTACATCTGTCCAAAATAAAGTGTCACTGTCCAGGCAGCACACTGACAGGTAATTTAGTTCCACAGTTGGATGTTCAAGACTGGATCCTGACACAGTGTCATCCATGTCACTTTGTCATATCATTCCTAGACTGAAATAGCAGAAAAGCCATCTTACATATTTGCAACATATCCAGATGATTTGGGTGCTCAAAGTCTGCTGTTAATATTAATTGCAATAATAATTTCAAGAGCTTTAAGAGCTATGAGCAACTAAAACACTGGTCTTTCTCTGTGGGTGGTTTCCTTGATGTATTCTGCTTTACCCTGATGCTGTGAAGAGAGCGCAGCTTTTGCAGGATTTTTTTATCACATCACTGGGCCAGATGAGACGTTTAAATGTTGAAAGTCAAGAGGGATTTCTTCCCTGCCTGTGCTCATCCCGTAAATTTAAAAGTAATTATTTCTATGAAACACGTAACTCAGAAGTGCCTGATTGCTACGGAAGAACTGAAGAACTACTTCACTACTTGACCTGGGTTTGATTGTCTGGAAAGTGGATCCTTTGCTTGCTTTCTGGCTGGATAGTAGATGTGCTATTTTCTATATATAACTGGAAAATGTGGAAGAGTGTTGCCAGAATCAAGTCTTTGGGAGAGAGGAAGGATTTTTTTTTCCTTTTTGGTCATGCCCCAGTGGCTCTGAGGCATGCAAAGGATTTCAGCTTATGCTACCAGTACTTCTGTCCCCCATCACTGCTTCCTGCCCTCAAAGACCTCAGCTCATATCTATCCTGCTCAAAGCTGACTTATGGCATTAACATACTCAGACATGAGCCTTTCCCAGGGCAGGACATAATGAATACTATGCAGGGCTGGGAGCGCTTCCTAAGCCAAGCTAGTGGGCAGGTGTCTCCCCTTGCCACTGACAGGCAAGCTGCTCAGATAAAGACCCAGCGTGATTCCTGCAAGCAGCCTGGATGTGAGAAAAAGTCTAGCTGAGTGGAAAGAGAAGAAGAAATCAGGGTAATGAAATATAGAGTACTTTGGAGGTATCATGTACTTAAAAACCTGTGATCACAGCTATAGTTCACAGGGATATAAATAGCTAACAGAGATTTTGAGAATCCTGGTAGCTCCCACTTCTCTAGGTTGATTAACATTTTTGATAGCCGGGGTTTTAGTGTCACCCTAGCAAACATTAAAAGTACTTAAGGAAAAGCAGCAGGGTTCTGGTTCACAGGCAGAATGTGGCAGATACAGACTTTGCCTTGCTCTGCAATGTTTAGTGCATGAGTTATGGTGACACTGAAACATTTGTGGCATCTAGAAATGGAATTTTGCAATGCAACTTCTAAATTAAAGGTGTTCCTTACAGAGTACTTTCAATATCCACTTTGAAGGAACAGCTGCTGGCTTCAGCCAGTAGTACAACATTACAATACTTGTAGTATTGTAATCTCTGTGAACCAAAAGTTGTTTCACAGAACCTCCAAAAGTGAAGAAACTCACTGTGCCTCCAGAGCATGTACAAGTATGCACACTAAGTGAGAATTCAGTGTGATATTTGACTATTGTTTTTATAGGTGTAAGGACATCCATAGAATAATTAGGCTAATAAACTTGCAATGTTTTCTCTGTTCATGAAAAAGAAAAAAATATTGCAGTTTCATGGTGCAAAGCTGGATCCTTTAAGTAATTTGTTAGTGATATCTTTATTTTCCTTTTCCTGTTCTCGAAGAAGTTATTAAGTAAAGTAAGTTAAAGGCAACAAGTTTCTTTTTTCCTGAGGCCTAAGTGAAACAGTGGAGTACTTCAGAGTGGTAACTAAAATCTAAAAGATAACATCAAAACTTAACTATACATTCCTGAGGCTTTTGGAAAGCAATACTCCCAAATGTGAGGTTTATAACTGAAAATAAACTCTCTACCACTCATGCTTATAACAAACAGTTTTAGAAGTGTAGATGTGTGGAAGGGAAGGAAGGATACTTGTCTTGTGAAGGGAGTGTGTAGAGTATAGCTCTTTTTGTTTGCATAGTGTTCCCCAAACAGGCTGAGAAGCAGTCAATTCTGGCTTGTGCAGACCTGAGCAGAGCCTATAAAAACCCACCTGCAAAATAGTGGAAATGTACTGAGAGGATGACCCACTTCAATTACCATTTTTGTTGTGCTGAGAGTACCAGTTCTACCCTTTAGCTCCAGCTCAGGTGAAGCATTATAGGAGTGATTGTGTCAGTTCCAAGCAGCCATGCAGACAAATGTTGGGTCTGCAGAAAGTCTAAGCCCTGGGTTCAGTGTGAATGGCTTTGCTGTTCCCACAGGTGATAAGTTTTCAGAACATCAAAAAAGTAGGTACCAAACTTGGCAACTGTTTAACAGCAGAGTAAACTAGTAGATATATCTATTGAAAATTCCTTTATATAATTACAGGCAAAATGGCAAGGTATTGGGTCATACTAAATCATTAATGTTTCTGCTGAATATTAAAAGCCACTTTTATCTCTGTTATAAGTGAGATACATTTCCTTGATTGCCTCACATGCAGCAGGCTAAGATAAGTCAAAGGCTTCCTCACTTCAGCTGAATGTTCCATTTGCTATGCTGTACTGCCACTGCCTACAGTACAGCTCTGTCATCAAAGATTTGTAACTTGGGTCCAAGAGCCTTTCATTAAACTCTGAGCTGTATAAAGCTGTTCTAGGCCTCAAGAGCCAAGGAACAGTTAAAATATGGCTTATTACTGCAGCTAATGTTTGCTCAAAAATATATTAGTCTGCTGAGAAAGGGCAGTGGTTTACGTTTGTGGGTGACATCCTTCTGTTGGCAGTCCTTCTGACACACTCCCTCTGCTGTGTATTGCTGTCTCTTTAGAATTCCTTTTCTTCTCTCTATATAATAGAATTTAAATAAATCAGCATACTCAGTATTTGGTTAGATGAGGACCATTTTATCTAACATTATAATGCATTTACATTTCTCCTTTTTCAGAAACTTGAAAGTCTAACAATCCAACCCACATAAGTAGGAAGTCCTTTTCCCGCATGTAACCCAAAAGTGAGCCTGAGGAATGAGACACATCACCAACACCCATGTCTATTTCTTGCTCTGTCACTGCTAATGAGTGAACTTCATCCTCGACACAAAGGCCATGAATCTTTTTGAATAAGGGTACCATTGTCTGTATGGGGAACATGTAGAAATCCATGGGGAGACATGGCCACAGGAGAGCTCTGCTCTTATCAAAACCTGCTTTTGAAGAAGGATTAAAGTAGAATGGAATATAAGTTGCTAGTGTTTTGGTCTGGGTTTTTAATACTTAAAAAACACAATGGAATGTGTTCTTTCTTATTGTTGAAGGCAAAGGCAGTGGGAACACATTTGCTTTTGGACTTTTCTTTTTCTCCATTACCACTGTTTTAGACACAGCAGGATATGTTTTTTTTTGGTAGTGAGACTGGGAAAAAAAAAAGGTGCACTTGAATTTTGAAAAACCTGGAAGAAATTTCTGGAGGCATTTTATGCAGCAAAAACACTGTCTGCGGCAAATCTGTCTCCTGACTTCTGTGAAACTGAACTTTCTACCCAAGACTTTCTTCTTCCTCTAGGGCATCTAGTGCATTTTTCTTCCTCTGTAACAGTGCTGCCAGCAGTGCTCTGGGTCCTGAGTTACATGCTCTTATGGGTCAAGCAATCCTCAGCAGAAGGCACCTGGCAAACTGTTGCTTGCCCTCATACAAGAAATGCCAAATCTCTCAGCAGTCACTCAAGTTCACTCACTGGTCACCTCCACAGCTGATCTCTTTCCAACCTCTTCACTTCTGCACTCCCTCCTGACTTCCCACTGTGAATTGACATGCCATCAGTCAAATAATTACTTGCACCATTAAGCACTTGTCAGTTTACATCTTTCTTATTCAGTTGCTACAGCAAATGAAAAGCTTGGTCTCTAGTTCTTCCTATACACAGTTCCCTCTTTTTGCAGTGAAAGCTTTTTATACCTTTCCCTTTTAGTGTTGATCAGTATGCCTGTTTATCCCATATGCATCCACCTCACTTGCCTTGTGAATGATTGTTCTTCAGAATTTGTTCAAGTTAGTTCCTAGTTAATAGGTTTGTGCTATCAAAAGTTTAATTTGGGATGCTATTTTATCACAGAATGTATCCATGGGAAAGGGTAAGCATTTGCTTTTCTTATTTTCTTAGTCTCATAGAAAGAAACTGGGGCTTTAGCCATTCCCAGCATTCAGGCTGGAACAGAGAAGAGGTGGGACCCAACCCTGGTGTCAGCTGATGTAACACTGTGCAGGAGGCACATTGCCCAGTACCCAGGGGTGTGTGTACAGCTTGTCCCCAGCATTTCCCACATCCCTTGACATGCTGGCCAGATGTGGTCATCTTTTGCCCAGGAATGTTTATATGTCCCCCTTTCTCTCATCCTCTGCTTGGCTGGCCTGAAGATGTGCCTCAATCACAAGGGATCCCTCATCATCCTGTCATACCAAGAAATGCTTTCATGGGGGTGGAGGATTATTTTTGAAAGTGGTTTTCCTTTTCAGTATCTGCCTTTTCTATCTCTATGCCAGGCTAGTGATGAACATTTTGAAGAATTCCCAGAGGGAACTTTAAGGAAATGGTTTATTCTATTTGCAGAAGTCCTTATTGTGTTTAAAAACTTCCACATGCAGCCTTGTTGTCATGTCTCTTTCAATATAATCCCCCTGTGGAAAGAGATTGTTTTTCTTTCCCTCTAACTCTCTTCTCCCTTCTCCATGAGTTTCCTATTTTAGCCACTGTTAAATTGCACTCTTATGCCCTTTTGTCATCCTTATTTACTGCCTGCCACTTTATGCAGCTACTGAAATAATTGTAGGTATTTTAACTATTTGAAGAACTATTCTTAAATTCACTTGTGAATTATCAGTAGATTGCCTGTGAGAGGTTAGTGCTGGCAACAAGTACACTGGTACTGTAAAATGAAGGCTTACTTTTTGTACATTTTTTGAGATTTTAGTCTATGGATACCTTATGCTTGTGTGATTAAACCTCCATAGTGTGTATGTAGAAGCCAGAGATAATTATCTTTCATGTTTATACAATGTGTTCAGTTTTTCAGCATTTTGAGATGCAGCACCTAAGCAAAATTTATTTCCTTTGAAGAAGTCTGTATATGTTATCAAATATCCTCATTTATCAGAGACAGAAGAAACAGTGATACCTTTATACAGATGTGGAATGCCAGATCTTGGAATTAATGGTGTTGGGACTAAGGAGGCTTTTTAGTTTCCAGTTTTGTTCTGGTGGGGTAGTAGTAGCAGAAGCCAGAATGTATTGGCTTTGGAGGCTAGCTTTACCTATAGCTAAAATCAGGACTCCAAAGGCCAAATAAAAGAGGTTTCTGGTAACAAAGGAACCTGAAAATCTATACAGCCCTTGGAGGTGCTGGGTGACTGTTGAACTTTGCCTGACCTCAGCCTTGCATGCTGCCTGTGTACTAAACAACGTCTGTACAGACTGCCATTAGCTGAAGGTACCTCTTGTGGTCAGAGCAAAAAGTACCAATTTATATTTGCTGGGAAGAAAGGAGATATCTTAAACCATGGCACTGTGCAATGAAAACAAACAGCTGGCTTCAGCTTTCTAAGTAATGTTTGGATATAAGGTATGCTTCCTTTTTCCATAACTCACCTACTGGAACTGGAACTGAAAATTCCTTTTTCTTACAGCCGCAGCAAAAACAGTCCCAATCCTTTTTTTCTTTATTTTAAACATTATAAAAAGAGATCTACTTAGGCTGCAATGTTTGCTGCAGTAGCAACAAGGCTGCAATATTTCAGGCTCCCAAACAAAGCTATTGTATCCCACGTATGGACCCAAAAAAAATTCTGGATTTTTTCCTTCTGTCTTCCTTCCCCTTCCTTGTTTCTTTGTTTATCTCATTTTTTTCCCCCAGATATCTTAATGTATCTGTTGGTTGTCAGCATTTATTATGTCTCACTACATATAGGAAGTCTGAGAGGATTCTGGGAAAGTCACTAGTTGTTGTCTTGTGTTTTAGCACTAGCTTGAAGAGCTTTTCTGCACAAAAGATCTCTCATCTTTTATTTCCTCTAACTTCTGTTTCTGGGATACAGTAATTTCAGCATGTAGGATACTAAATGCTTGCCTGAAACTTCTGTAACTCCTCTTTCTATAGGAGACACAACAATTCCTGCTTTCTTCAGCATTAGGCAATGTACCTTGAGAGGCTCATCCTTCTGTTGCCTGCCTCAAAGGGACTGCACCAAAATGAAGCAGAACTTCTTGTAGACAGAACAAGGAAGAAGAGAGACCTGAATATCCTCTCTTAGGCTGTTGCTATGATGGTGTGGTCTCTAAGGAATGATACTTTAAGTCATTCTTGAGCTGACTAGAAGGAAATCTGACCTGATCTTTCAGAGGGGAATATAAGAGGAATAATAAAGCAGAAAGGGTTGAAAATACATTCTGTTAATTGGCATGGAAAGTAACAGATATAGATCTTCCCCCTTAATGATTTTACTCAAACTTACCTGGAAACAGGAGGCAGGATGTCTATGTAATTTTTTAAAAAATATTTTATTCAAGGCCTGAATGGAAGTTATTGCATAATTGGCTCAGTTCCAATTGCAAGACACTTAAATTTGTGAGTTATTGGACTCCACTACCGGCTGGGGTATCACATCATAAATTTACTCATAATCTAACCTTGACTATTTTTTTCATATCCCAGTACAGGAACAAGCTCAATTATTCTTTAACAGTTTCTCCTTTTTCAAATTTCATGCTTGCTGATGTTTTACATTCTTAACTGTCTTCTAGGAGGAAAATTCTTCCAGTAGTGGAACAGATTCCCTAAGCAGTGGAGAGATTCCACGAAGTCGGTCAGAGGGGACTTTGATTGATGTGGATGACCGGACACCTTCAGACAGCCACAGTATGGCTCTTCTGCTATTTTCTGTACTAAGGCCCTCCAGCTAAAGTCTTTATTTCTGCAAAACTCTGGGTCAAGCGGGTTGGGAGGAAGAGTTGAAATCCTTAATGTTACATTAACAAATGCTACTTAGAGTAAGTTTACTGGGGGTCAAGGTGGAGAAGAGAGGAGGAAGTTCTTAGCCAAACTAGATTAATCTAGGGTTTTAAGGGCATGAAGGCAGGTTAATTTTGTAGTTAGCTCAATTTAAAAACTGGAGTCTTGGCAAAGTTGATTTAATCTCCTTGCTATTTTAACCCCAAAGCTGAGAAAACGTTGCCCTCCACAAGGTAGGCATTCTCTTAGCTTCTTGTCCAGTAGCAGATATAACAGCAAGCCTGACACTTGCTGTGTAGGTTGTGGAGCAGGAATTATTTCTTTGCTGACATGCTGCACCGCAGTAATTGTGCTATTGTGCTTTCTCATGCTCTTGGCAAGAGAAAGTGTCTGTCCTAGTGACTCAGGCTCTGACAAAGTTTTCTGCTTATATTTTTCCTGTAGAAACATGCCCTTTAGAATGGGGAAAAAACCCAAACAAAACCCTTATGTTTATTTTGGGCTTAATTAATCTATATTTTTCATGTGCAATACTGATCTGACTGTAATAACATTGGAGCACAAGAAAAGTTTTTGGCCTATGGGCAGAGACAAAAGAACTTTACAGTGGTACTTGAACAGCATGTCCCCCTCTGGTGACCCTGGTTAAAACAAAGTGCTTGAGGAAAAGGGGCCTGCCCCTGGGCTCAACCCCTCTGGAAGCTCCCCTGGAAGGCTCTTGTCAAGACAATGCTAGAGCTTTGTAGATAGGCAGCTGGCAAACAGGTAAATTCCACCTTGGTTCTTCCCAACTGGGAATTTTCTGGAACCGTGGAAAGACATCACAATTTTGGCTTCTTACTACAAGTTGAAAAAGGAAACACAAAGAGAAGTACTAACATTTAATTTTTTTTTCTTTTTGTGGCCGTATGCACTGTCATGCTTGCATTTGAGCAGTATAGAGTAACCTTGGAAAGTACTATGGAAGGTGTAATAATGTAAGCTATAGATATGGTGAAAAAAAATAGAAGCTGCTTTTTCCCTCTAAAATTTAAAGTCTTTGCAAGAATATTTAAAGAAGGGATGGTATAGCCCCTATATATAGAAAAAAAAAAAAGGAAAATGAAGTAATAGAAACCCCTAATAAAAAGTTACAGATATTCCATTGCAAGAAGGGTGAGTTGCAACCAACTGTAAACCAGCTTTTCTGAACAATTGTTAATATAAAATGTAAGGATGTCTCTTCTTCAGAAAAAATAATTATTACTGCTAATAATGATATTTTTATTATAAAGCATATATAAATATCACTTGTGCACCTGGATTTGTGTATTTAAATGCAATCTCATAAAATTAGTAGTCACACAAACATTTCGCTTCAAACCTCAAGTTGTACAAGGTCTCATAAATCCTATAAATGATTGTTTTTTAATGGAAAGCTAGTATAACAAATTCCACACACATGGAGACAAATTGTAAGAGTGCTGCTATCAATTGAATACACATGTATTAGCATGAAAAGGAATCTTGAATAATGCATTTATCTGTACAGTCTGCAGTGTTTGAAAAATGAAACTAGCTGTTTAGTCTTTGCAAAGAGACACAAAGGAAAGAAGTCCACAGCGTTTTGTAAGAGTCCAAAGATTGATGGAATATAATGGTTTGAACCTTATGGAACTTTATCATACCCAACGCCAATTAATAATCATACGAGTTGGAAATGATCAACACCTCAAAGAAGTGTCTTTACATCCTTCAACACCAATTTGTTATTCAGCACTAATTTCTTAGCAGTCTTTCTGTAAAGTAAGATTCTTAGTTAGATCAACTCTGATACTGTTTAAAAACCTGAAGGAGAAATACTGAAATTATCTATGTGTATTTGAGGAGGAAAATTTAGTCACCTCTTAGTTTAACAAACTATCAGTTGGACATGAATGAAACATCTCAAGTCTCTGTGATTCAGGAAATGATTATTTTTTTCTTTTAAACAGATGCCAATGAAAGTAAACTGGATTTGGATATTGACTGGCCTGGTGTATTCAAGCATGCCCAATCTGTTTCCAAGACTAATCCTTTCTGGAATGAACTGTCAGGATCCAACCCTTTTGTACATGACATAGCTGCTTCCAATAGAAACGAAAATAATAAGTGTCTTTCTATCTTAAAGGAAAAACCTTACTGGTTCTCTAAAATTTCAAGCAATAGGGACTCTTTGGATTCCTCAGGTGATGAGCTAGATATTGACTGTCTCCTAAGAAAGACTTCAGTGAGAAGATCTGGGCGATCCAAGAGTGTCTCTGACTTCCTGGATATAGTTGATAACCAAAGATTTAATCCTCACAAGACAGACTCTCAAAAAACTACAGCTTCTGATATGACATGGCTTCAGAATGACCGTGAAGCCTACAAGATGGCTTGGCTGAGCCACCGACAGCTCACCCGGTCCTGCCTGGATCTAGAAGCCATGAGCCACAGCCTTGGGTGGGCACAAACACAAGCTACTGACATTCATGTAGTTTGTAAACTGAATCACGAAGGGGGCTCAGTGCAGCTACCTGACTCAGATATCAACATTCATGTCCCTGTGGGTCATGTATTACCAGGAGAATTCCAAGAAGTTGGTTTAAAGGCTATCCTTAACCCTCCATTGTCATGCAACAATGAGCTGTCCAGCACAGTAAGTCCTCTGATAGAACTTACACTGAGCAACCTCAACATAAGTGAACCCATTTTCCTAGAAGTGAAAGTTGCAGCTAAAGTGAAGAGCGATCCACTCAGCCAAGTTATGAGTGATATTGTGTGTTTTTTTAGTCTCAACAAAGAAGGACCTTTTAAGAAGCTAGAGAATTGCTATATTTATCAAGATAACATACAAGTGAAGCTAACAGACCTAAGTCATGTGATGTATGCAGTGATTGCTGTACAAGCAAGAAAAATCCAGCCTCCAGCAACTAATTTGTGGGACTATGTCCATAGAACAGTCTCAGTTGGAATTTATGGTCCCAAATACATTCATCCATCTTTTACAGCAGTTTTTACAGTCTTTGGTCATAACTACATTCCAGGAAAACTCACGATTTGCGATATAAAAAAAGGGGGGAAAAGTATGCCTCCTGTGGTGTTTCAGCTGTGGGGAAAGCATACATTTCTGCTTGAAAAACCACAAGACCTAAACATTTCTTTGATATCCTGTGATCCAGACTTTCAAGTAAAAATGGAAGATCAAAGCAAAAATATTAAAAAGGAGGAGTTGAAAACTGGTGAAATGGTCCGCCAACAATTCCTGTTTTCCATGCTTGGATGCAGGGAGATGCATTTGTTTGTTTTTCTTGTTCAGATTAAAATGTTGAAAAGTAGCCAAATAACACAGTTCCATGTTACAACTCCTGATCCAGCTCCAAAATTAAGTGGAATTATTAATAGGCCAAAGCGCCTACAAAACCGCAAGGAAATCAAATCTGCGCCATGGCTTTTCATACCAACAATAAAATATCCAAAGTTTCAAGACAAAACTTTGAGTGTCAACACTTATGGAGTGGCTTTGAAAACTGTGTTACGTCAGAATAAGATTGACTATTTGCTGGAATATTTTAAAGGAGACACAATAGCTCTGCTTGGTGAAGATAAAGTTAAAGCCATTGGACAAAATAAAATGAAAGAGTGGTACGTGGGAGTTCTCAGAAGAAAGATTGGTCTTGTACATTGCAAAAACATTAAAGTGATCTCTAAAGAACAAGCTATGGACACTGCTGATAGTGAGCTAACAACCAGGAATCTTGTTGAACAAATTGCATTGCCATTCAAAAAACTGACTTATATCTACTCGGTAGTTCTGTCCACAGTGTCAGAGAGTGTTTATGACTGGAGAGCTTTAGCTGAGGTGTTGGGATATTCACATATGTCTTTGGATGACTTTAATGAGGCACATATTGATAAAGAATCAGAAAGAGTTGCACATGTTGTGAAAAAGATGAAGCAAGACTGCCATGCTAACAAAAAAAAAAGACTATTTCTTTATGAACTCATTGTTGTAAGTATTGCATGAGCTGACTGGCTTCTTAGGAATGTATTGACAAGAAACTACTCATTAGTAATGTAGGAACACGAAAACAAGATTCTGTATCCTTGCAGGATCTTTATAAACCTGAATATATTACTAAAAGTTGTAGACACCAATAGGTGGAAAATACATCCAAACTCTCATGAAGAATAATACTTTGATCAATTAATTCTGAACAATCTTCTGTTAATGCTGCATGAACTGTGTTCACTTAGTAGGTTGCTAAGATGACTTTTCTGTTTTTTAAATAGCCATAATTGAAATTATTTTGTCATTTGTCTTGGTAAATTGCTTTCCTGAGAAATTCACATTCCTGTTGTGAAATATTAAGTAACATTAGTATACTCTGGGAATTCCACTATACATACATATATATAGATAGATATCATCTATCTGTCTATATCTGTATGTCTATATCTGTATATATATACATGGATATTTGTCTATGGTAAGTTGCATGTCTAGCTTAGCTTCATATAATTAAAAGGGACATCTCAATCCAAATGTTGAGGGTGAGATTTTTTTAATCCACACCTAACAACTTCATAGTCAATGCTGTAGTGGCCTAAGAAGGATTTTGCAAATATTTCAGTATGTATTTTCATGGACCTCATTTGTAAGCCATTGGACAACTTCTATGTGACTAAATACTGCCAAATGTGAATCAAAAGTTTATTCTAATTGCTTCCAGGTAATAAGTGGCACTATTAACAATCCTAATTTACTTACTGATCTCTGTGCAGATTAGTTTGAAATTCATGGACACTTAATACTCTCCTTGGGTCTGGCAGAAAAGTTGACCAGCATATGAAGGGACAGAAGATAATTAAATTTCTGATATGCAAATAAAAAATTACAGATACAGATGTTTAAAAACTCACATTGTAGCTACTCATCTAAAGCCTTTGACTATCCTGAATTGTAAACCTCAACTGAGTTTACTTCTCAAAACTACTCTATCCCCTTTGAAGTGTTGACAGAAATTTCAGCAGGATTCAGATTTGGTAGCAGTGGCCACTTACAATTCTTAGGAGCACATCAAACTTTGTGGAATAAAACTGAGCCAGTATGTAGTATAGCAAAACCTGTCATGTCTCTTTACAAAAAGGAGAGGGGGACCTAAATGTGAAAATTGTCCATACTTTTAACTGAATACAGTTAAACAGAGTTCATTACAAAACAGGCAAAAATTGTGGCATAATTAGATTAAGCTTATAGAATCATAGAATGGCTTGGGTTAGAAGGGACCTTAAAGATCATCACATTCCAACCACCCTGTCATGGGCAGGACACCTTTCACTAGACCAGGCTGCCCAATGTCCTGTTTTGTGAGATTTATATACTTTTGCTAGGAAGTGCCAATACAGGTCCTTGTCTTTGTAGAGTTAGATATAAATCTAGATGTCATCCATGTAATTTTGGGTGGAATTTTCAGTTACTTCTTTTAAGAAATCTCAATTTCTTGTGTTTTATAGGGTTCTTGCTTATCAGAGCAAACACAAACTGAACAACTTTGTCTCCAGTTTAGGGAAATTTTGTACAATGCACTGTAGTCAGTTTCTCACTACTCTGTCTACCAAAGTTCTGTTGTTTGCTGTGAGGACTTTATTGGTTAATACTTTAAAATTAAATCACACATATGTCTGATTTCTGCAGAAATTCTTGATACTTCCGTAAAAATCAGTATCTAAAAAACAAGGAAAATTTCTGTGTTTTGATCTTGATCTTTCCCTGAAAACCTGAACAGTTTCAGTGGAATATTTTGGTGTGAATTGAGGAGAAGGAAAAAACCCAACATTTATTTTTCCTACTAACTCCTATCCAAACAAATAAAGAAAGAAGAATGTAATGTATCTACATTTCAAGGTTATACTCCTTCAACCATTTTAATTTGAGTGTTATTAAACGCTCTTTTGGCAAGGAGGAGGGAAAGGTTTCATGTTTGCATTTCTCTTAAGGGTCAAAAAAATTATTAGTTCTGTGGGAGGAGTAAATCAAGAGATGCTGGCCAATGTGTGATTTTCCAAATAAAGCCCTAGATTAAGGGCCACACCTTAGTATAATAGTGCTCTAACTTAATTTTGAAGTCTCATGTCATACTTCTAAGAAGTTAAATTTTTTTTTGTGCCAAATATTTTTGTTGGAGACGTATGATTTCTTTCAGGATCTGTAAGCTTGGCAGGACCCACTTGACACTGGAATGCTGAAGCAGCTGAATGCCAGCTTGATTTTTTTTTTTTCTTTTGCTTGTGGGCATTTTTCCTCTGAAAGTGTTAGCAACACCATTTTGTAGGAAAAAACCCCACATGTTTGTAAGAACACAAAAGTAAAAAAAGTCTTCCTGTTTACGTAGAAATGCAGAATAGTGCTATAAAATTAAATTAAAATGTTCTGTTTGTAATTATTGGTGAAGGATTGCTAATGAAAATCATTGTTGCAGGCACTTTTGAAAATAGATTGCCAGGGATTAGTGGCACGTCTTACCCAGGACACCATCATCTTGACTTCAGCTGTCAAGCTTGGCAAAAGCTGGCGGGAGCTTGCGGAGAAGCTAGCCCGCCTCACGAAGCAGCAAATAGAGGCTTACGAAGTGCCCCACCATGGGAAAAATGGAGCAGTAGCTCTGGAGGTAAGGGGTTGGTGTAACAGTGTATGCATATTTCCTCCTCTGCATGAACACAGCCAGGGACCTTCCTTCCCAGCTTTGCAGGCTTCTTTCCGTTTGCACTGTCCAGTGAAGGTCTCAGGTCCTGTCTTGAGCTTCAGGGCTAGGCTCAATCCTTTTTTATTGTCCTGTCCACTTGTTAACCTCACTCACACCTCTGCTGTCATTTCAGGCACAGTGAGGAGGACCAGCTGGTCCTTGCAGGAGCCACTTCTAATCACATTCTGTACAGCTTTTGCTATTTCCACAAAAAGGAAGCTGACTTTTATCATTAATACTTTTCTGTGCCAGCGTAACACTTTTTATCACGTAGCTTAAGTAGCATGAGAAGAGGTTGGAAGCCCTGACACCAATTTTACTTCTGATATATGAATAGGGCAAACCTATGCTTTAAGTTTACAATTTGTCAGGTAGATCATGGGGCTTTTCCTTTGTAAAGCGTTTTTCTTGTACAGAAGTTTGAGCTTTGTATAAAAGCCAAATTATCCTCTCAGATGTATTTTAGTGCATACAGACCTAAGGAGAAATTTACGTGCCTAATTAAATCTCTAGTGCTATTTGAGGTGACCAGAGATACTCGTGGCATCCTTGCAATTCAGATATGCCACAAGACTTGGGGTGGACCCTTGTCCACATTTTTGAGCTGAGGGTCAGCCTCTGCTCCTGGCATACCTTTGCCTGGGCGACCAGGTTACTTCCTGCCCTTCTCTCCTCTAACACCAAAACATGCAGTAACTCCATTCTTTCCCGCAGAGTTATGTGCCAATGACTTCTAGGCCCCCGACTGGTTTTTGCTCTGAAAATCCCTTTTTTATGAGAATTGCTGAATGATTGTTCTGACTTGAGAGCTTACATTCAGGTTTGACTCTCCCTCTGCCTAGACCACCATCTCCTGATTATTGCAGGTAATGTACATGATCCAGACTGCATTCCCTCTCCGTCACCTCTTAGTGCCAAAGGAATTGCTATTTCCCATTCACAGGTTCACAGCTACTCAAGATAATTTTTTCTTCCTTTTTCTATTTCCCTGTAGCTGATTCTACTTATTCCCTGCCAAACCTCTCCTTTCCACTCCTTTCCACTGTCTGAATCCAGTGCATCTGTCATCTTGTTTTCATTTGCTTGGTGATAACTATGAAGATATTTCTGCTCTAATCATGTACTACTACCTCTTATTATTTTTGAATGCTCTGTCCTCCCTCCCCAATCAATATTTGATCAAAATTCTACGTGTTTGCTCATGTGCTTCTGCACTTTTCAACAAAATTATCTCCATAATTGTTGTTTGCAATCATTGCCTCCTTCTCAGATCCATTTTTCTCTTTGAGCTATTTTGTGTGGGTTTTTACTACATACTCTTTTATGAGTACTTCAGTTTGGATGCACCTTCCTCCAATTTTTTCTCATAAAATTATCAGCCTTTCCAATGCCATGTGTACTCTCTTGGTTTTCTCTTTTTTACTGTAAACAGTGGCTTGTCTGATTTCCTACACTTTTGTTCTAGTTACTGAGCTTTCTGCGTTTGGCTAACAAACCCCCAGCTTTCTACAGAAGGAATTATTGACATGAACAATATACAACTCTGCTGTTCTCCATGTTATTTGGGAATGTTTCTCCTTTGCTGATAGACAGTTGAAATAAAACAATCTTATAACTGTTTTTCCAGCATCATGCCTATTTACTTTTATATTAAGAAAATTTTTAAATAAACACTTTGCTTTGAATGGGTTTTGATTTTCCATGAAGCCTATCTTCTACCTCATACCATCTACTCATTTATTTTCAAGAGCTTTTAAATTATTTTTGTGGCAAACCATCCAGAAAATTCTCTGCCTTTCAGTGACAATGTCTGCTGACAAAACAATGCATTCAAATTCATTATAATTAAAAGCCTGTAATACAGTATGCTCTATTTTTTTTTTTTTCAGAGAACATTCAACAAGCCATCAAAGATCAGAATTTTGCTGTATTTCTGTGTCATTTCTCAAAGATTATACTGGGCTTAGGGAGGATTTATTTGATTTGGGTGAGCTTTTTAATTGTGCATGCCCACATGGGTGTGAATTCAAAGCACAAGGTTTCCAGCACTGGTGTCTTGCGTGATCACTCAGTACCCTCAATGTCCTCTGAATCTAACCTAAATTTCAGTACTTTCTGGTGGATATCAGTGCTTTCTTCTGACCTCCAACTTTTCCATTGATAGTAGTTTTTGGCCTTAAAACCTGAAACCCAGCAAAGTTGGAAGATGTTAATAAGTTTTGACTAGCTATTGAGGATTACGTTAAAATATTAACTAGTTCATTCCCCACCAAGGATTGTTCCATCATCAGGAGGATTGACTGGTTAAAAAATGTTTAAACTGCTTTTAAACTTCATATTTTTCTTGGTGGGAGAAATCTTGCAAATGATCACAGAGGCAACTTGAGGTACCTACAATTGGTGCATGGATTATGAAGCATTTTTCAGCAGTAAATTCCAAATCACTTTGCAGTGAATATAGGTGTCGTTATTGCATACTCAGCAGGGAGAGTGGGAAAGAGGGAAAACTCATGCACACAGCTGAGATGAGACTTGACCAGGATGCTGCAGTGATTTAATGTTTTGCCTGAGATTCTTTGATACAATTCAGGAATTTTGAATGCAATTCAGGAATTTTGAATGTAATTCAGTTCACCCATTACATTAGAGCGGATGTGGAGAAGAATCTGCCTTAGAACCACTACTGTGTTTGCAGCACTAGTTTAATGTGATGAGTGTGTAGAGTATTGCTGAGTTAATTATTCATAAATGGTGACCAGTTTGTAAAGCTTTTGATCCCTACATTCTCGATTTTCTTCTTTCTTTCTTTCTTTTCTTTTGTCTTAGATTAAAAAAAAAAAGCAAAACAGTTGTGCATGATTAGAGGAAATCAAGGTTTGTATTTAAGGATATTTCAGCCAATTGTCTTATTACAAAGTCACACTGACCTTCAGCATAAGTCAAAGCATAACATCTTTTCCTATTTGTTGTTTTATCACATTCTAGTGAAGACAGAAGACTGTCCCCTCATTCTTTAAATATCTCAATTTAAAAGAAATGTAAGAAAATGAAGAAAGAGACCCAGAAAGAGGTCAGAACACAATTTCATGAGATACCATTAACAGAATTTCAGGAGATACCAGCTTCTTTTCCTGGCTACTTTGGCTATCAAGCTAAAAATAGGAATACAGAAACTTTCTGGTCCTAACGTAAATGCAACAGTAGTGATCTGTTTAGTTCATTAAGATATGTTATAATATATAATATTTACAGCAGTATATTAAAAAACTCTTTTAAACTTAGCCTCTCTAAAAAACCCCAAAAAAATTCATCAATCTCCTTCTTCCCACCTACCACCAATGTACTTTTCTCTTCTTCTGTAAACTTAGGATTATAACTTAAGATAGACTTGCTAAAAGGAAATATTAGGAACCATTCATTTGGGAAAATGATGATACCTTTGTCTCCTGTAGCCCTAAAATTAGAAAATTCACTGAGAGGACAGGCACATTTTTGTTACTTAAACTCAAGTTAGAAACTAGACTAATCAGATGGTGAGACGGTAAGTTTAGACTAGACTAGACTAATGAGACCATGAGGCTTTGTTAGTCTAATGTTTTTGGTTTTTTTCCATTTGGGTATGGCAGCAGAATTTGAGGGAAACATTTACATAAACAATGATAGAATCAGTCTTGGGTAAGCTAAAAGATAGCCCAAAAATATGGAGAAAAGTTCAGACCTATGAGCAAAGAAATTCTCCTCCTACTCAGTTCCTCCAGGGATCAAGTAAATAATGCTTAAATTAAGGAAGTAAAGCCTTATGTTGTGTACTGTTTGTAAATTATTAAGATAATATTGAGGAAATAACCAATTTCCTTCAGAATTATCCCTCACAACCATAAAAGCTGGGGTTTTTTTGATTAAAGAGGAAAAGATGCTAAAAACCCCTCAACTTCCTGATCACTTTTGTGTGTGTGTGTATATACATAAATAAAAATATGCAATCATCAGTCCATATGCATTTATTACTATGCATAGGTTACTATGCATATGCATTTGTTCCTGTTAAAACAGTGAATGACAGAACCTTTTTGGAGAGTCATGGGTTTCTTTGTGGATTTGTGCATCATCCCTACAATTGTTAACTCAATTGTTGTTTGCAAAACCTTTATTGCCAATAAGGAGAGGGAAACCAGAATTTTGATTGCGCTAGTAACATTTGGAAAAGCAGTAACTGGGAAAATAATTATTTTGTTTGTTAACTGAGCAAGTTCACTCAGCACTTTGAAAAATAAAAGTCCATCTTGGTATCTGAATCATGCTGCTATAACTTAATTAATGTCATTAGACCAAAGACAAATTACACCTGCTAAGGATTTGCTCCATTTGTTTGGCATAAACCAAATAAATCGTAGTTTGAAAAACAAAAAAGCACTGATAATCTTTTAATTTCTTTTGTTTCTTGCAGAAAAAAAATTAAATTTTATGTCTTGATTAAAATTTATAAAAAGCTTTTGACTTGCCTGTTTTAGAGTGTTTGGATGCTTTCCCCCCCTTTTGAAAAATAGATTTTAAGGCTAAATCATGTTATAATCATAGAATCATTGAGGTTGCAAAAGACCTCTAAGATCAGCTAGTCAGATTATCTAGTTAACCAGGCACTGCCAAGCCCACCACTAAACCATGTCCCTAAGTACCTATGTGTGATTTAAATACCTCCAGGGATGGTGACTCAACCACTTCCCTGGGCAGCCTGTTCCCATGCCTGACCTACCTTTTAGTGAAGAATTTTTTCCTAATATCCAATCTAAATTAATTAAGGGGACTTCATTCTGCTCCCCTTCCTTTCTTTTCCAGCTCAGTGGAATGGACACCCAGAGAGCAGCTGGTCTGGGTATTTAAGCCTGAGGCAAGGAAGGCATAAAGTGCCTCAACCTTTCCCTCATCCTTTGGCACAGTGTTGCCCCCTGTATCTAATAAAGGTTGGATATTCTCCTTAGCATGAGGATGCTGTCGTCTTTTTAGAAGCATCTTTTATTGTCTTTTATGGCAGTAGCCAGATTAAGTATCTGCTGCTGTTGTCAGAAAACATTTCTGAAAGATAAAAAGCATGTTTAAAATTTCCAGGCTAAGTAGTGAGACTGTAGAATTTGATGAATGGGGCATTAACCATCAAAAGCACAACCAAATAGGGAAACTGTTGCTGGGTTGTCTTGGTTTGAAAAGAGAGCGGTCTGCTAAGGAAGGCAGGAGCCTTCCTTGAAATGGAAAATGTAAACCCTCTCCCTCCAAAGTATTATAATTTTGAAATTAAGAGGCTCTCAGGAAAAGATATGCGAATAGGAAGAACAGTTCTTTACTAGAAAAATGAAAAATACCAATGTAATAGTACAAAAAAGAAAACAAACCACAGACGGAGTCAGAATATGACCTGACACCCTGTTGGTGTTGGTAGCAGTCCTATTAAATGGTGGCTGCAGTCCTCCTGCAGTGACAGGGGTGGTTCTGTTGGAGCGGCGATCCTGTAGAAAGGTGTAGTTTTCCTCTGATGGTCTGGTGGCTGTATAGATGGGCCTGGTCTTCCTCTGGGAATCCAATAGAGAAGAAAGCTACTCTTCTTGGATTCCAGTGGGAAAAAGCAGTCTCTGGTGTTCCAAATCTCTGATTATATCAAGGTAGGAATGCTTGACTCCTCCCTCTGGGTGGAGCTTCTCACAATGGGATGACGGAGTTTCTCAGTCGTGCAGTGACACTCAGTGGCCCATGAGCAGAAGATGACCCCCCAGAGGGAGGATTGGTTGTGAAAGAGATAAAGAAAACTGCCCAATTAACAGAAGATAACTGCCACACCTCTAACAGATGGCAAACAGAATACACACCCCTAGCCTAAGACACGGGTGTATGCATTGCAAAGGATGAAAAGTATTTTCCTTCACTCTTGCTCTTTGACTTATAGTTTCAGACAAGGATATATTTTGACTTGGTGATAATCATCTGATTGAAGAGTTTATCTATTATTTACCTCTCTGAAGATTTGAGTTTCATAGAAATAACGTAAATCAGATTACTGGAGTTTTTATATCAACATGCCTCTTTTTATAAAGCATTTCAGCATGCCTAGAGATTAAACACTTCTTTTTTCTTTTGTTTTTTGTGACTTTTCAACTATTTATCTATTTTTTTTCTCAGTAATTAAATTTCTGCCACTATTTTTTTCCCCTTTATTTTCAGATGATGTGGAAACCTGCATATGACTTTCTCTACACTTGGGCTGCCCATTATGGAGATGGTTACAGGGATGTCTTACAAGACCTGCAATCAGCCTTGGATAAAATGAAAAACCCAGTAACAAAACAGTGGCGAGAGTTAACTGGAGCTCTGATTCTTGTGAATTGCATGGAGGTGTTAAGAGCAAGTGCCTTCTCCAAAACAGAGGAAGAGTAATGGACAAAATACGTTTTTGGAAAATCTGTTAGGACACTATACCTCTGTGTAGTGTTTATTTGTGTATTTATGTTTCAAAAATACTTGTAGAGGATGACAGAATGAAGTTAACTGGGCTGATGTTTGGTCTAGCCTTATGGTACTCTACTACAGATTGCCAGAGCATGCTAGTGGCTTCTGAGTAAATAAGAAAAGAATGGGGAATTAAACTAATGAGGTCAACAAAAATGACTTGTATTCTATGGGATATTTTCTAAAAGGAGCAATTTCTGATTGCACTGACTTCTAGGCAGAGATCAGTTTTAAAAACAGAACTATTCATGGATAAGTTCAGCACGTGCAGCCTAGGTTTACACTGTTTTCAGTGAAGTATTAAAATCTAAATATTTAATACATTTAATATTTGGTGCTCAAACCCCTCTACTCTAATTCAGTGGGTGCAGGTTAGCCTGCAAAAAAACCTTCAAGATTGTTTCATCTTCATCTGGGACAAAAGTAATCTAATTGTCTCCACACAGGAATTCAACAGTTACTGGAAAAAATAGGTGTGTGCTGCACACACTCAAAAAATAGGTGTGTGCTGCACTTTTCCAAAACAGCTTCTGGTATCTATTTTAAAGACTCAAGAGAGACAGAAGATAAAATCTCAAAACTGTTTGGTTTTGATTTATTTGTTGATGTAACTCAACAGGCTTTTGTCTCTTTTTGTATTTTTGTTTGTTTATATTTCTGGATTTTTTTCTACATTCTGCTGAATGGAAATTCCAGAAAATTCCAGAAGCCTTCTTTATGCACACTGTCCATCCCTCTGATCATTTGTGTAGTCCTTCTCTGTTGCTTTTAGGTAAGTACATAAGGGAAGGAGACTTTGTAGATACAAGGACTGGAAACAATTCATAGCTGCATCTGTTGGTTGTTTTCTTCTACCTCACTGGATATGGAAGATGACTATTATCTTCTCAAAAAAAGTTAACAGTGAAGTGCTTTTAAGATTAATTTATTTGTTGAGCAATTAATTATAATTAGTCATATGTTCTAGAAAGAACCCTGCTTAGATGCTATCAGTAAAAATCTTCCAATAACTGAGTAGCTTATTAAAAGTACAGAAAATACCGGGTGAATAATAGTTACAGGCTGACAAAAAATTTTAATATAATTTTTAATGTAATTAATATATTTTTAGTTAAGTGGTAGATTTAAAGGCTAAATCCATTTTGAGCTCCTTTGATCAATATTCATTCAGAAACATCAGCAAATACTCAAGACAACCAGTTGAAAAGAGAATTGGCATTCTGCCATCACTTGTGGTTGACAAGACAAAGCCAATTTTTTTCAGGAAAAGCACTAAACAGCACTTCAGTCCAGAAACTGTGCTTCCTCTCTTGTCTTAGTTCATTTCTACGATGGGAGGTTTTGCCATTCTAAAATAAAACCACATTTAGACATTTTTCTTCCCCTCTCCTTTCCTCCAACCTTTTTCTTTTCTACTTTCATTAAGCTTTCCCAGTGTACCCATAGCTCAGGAAGGAGACTGAGGAAGGAGTACTTGCCTGGATAAAAGGTAAATTCATTCACCAGAAGGTCCTCTAGCATGAGGGCATTTTCTGAATTAGCATTCATGCAAGTTATCTGCCTTCAGAGGACTTGCCCTTGATTTGCAAGACAATGAGGAATTCAGTCCCCAGAGCTCAAACTGCTATTGCTGACTGAGGAAAGGTGGAGGAAAAGGAGTCAGATTATTGAAGCTCCCTGTTGTTTCAGGTGCCAGCACCGATTTTATATCTTTCCCCACAGAGTTTTAGAAGAGCTGCAGAGAAAATAGAAATTTCTCTTGTGATCTGCACTTCAGTGCAGAGACAGTTTGTCCTTCCTTCTGCAGGTAGTGAAGCCCCCAAAAGATGAGAAAGTAGGTTGTCCTACTCTTTTGTGCTGCTAGGTAAGGAAAAGGTATAAAATACATTAACAGATGACTTTAAAGGCAAAAAGACACATGCAAATATTGGAATATAAAATATTAAGAACTAATACAAACTCACTGAGAATTCTATTTTAGGTTTCCTAGACTGCTTCTGCTTCTACCTTAGACCCTGCTCTTAGCAGACTATAAAACCTGAACAGGATTTTGTAGTGGTGCAAGAGGCCACACACCAAATCAACTTAAAACCTCAGGGAAATATATTTTTTTCTTCCCTCAGAGCTGAAATACCAGAGGAGATCACAAAGCAAATCTTTCAGCTTCACTAGGTTGTCTTACTATCTGCTTTTCATGCATCCCAGCAGGCCATGCTCCCTTGCTTAAAGCCCTGTTAAGTCAATTTTTAAAACCATTATCCTTTTACTTTTTTCCCTCATTTGTTAACCTGGCTGCAACAGCTAAGCAACTCAGCTTGCATCTGTTTTTGAAGATGATTCTGCACTTCCATCCTTTTTTTCCACATCTTAATTTCTTATCTTTAGTAAATGTGTGTTTACTTTCTTTTTCAAAAGGACATGTAGTAATTTCTTTGTTCAGTCCTGTGTTTTTCTGTCATGAATACTAGTCAAAAGAGTGAGAAAAGCTACCAGAAGCACCAATTCCTAATGGCACAAGTCTACCAAATATGAATATAAATATAAAGGACAAGTTGCCCAAAGCCATTGAGGCTGAAGGAAAACCCATCCCAAGAAGGTAGTCAGTGGTCATGGTCTCAGGAAGAGAAGAGCCCAGGGATCAGAGGCTGTTGCTTGTAACTCTCATGGCCAGGTCCTTTCTTTGCACTGAAAGCTTTTTCTGTCGTGAACAAGAGTTGAATTTGGCCCAGCAAATTTAGCAAATATTGACTCAGTGAGTCAGTGTTCTCCTTAGCTTGCAGAATTATGCAACATGTCCTCCAAGTATATTTCTTTAAAAGGAAATTTATATCTGCCTGCAGTTGTGCTGTATTCCAGGGCCTTTGACTGCTGGTTGCTAATTGCACTCCCGTTTTTGCTTTAAGCTTCTGCTCATATGAATGAAATGTGCACTCGTGCAATGTGCTGTTTACTTTAGCAGCCCACACTAGATATATTAAAAAAAAGAAGGTATTAAAACCCCATATTTTATTTAGTGGTCTAGTATTCAAAACCACAAAATGCCAGCTCAGAGTGAAAGCAGCTGCACTCAACAGCAACGCACAGCTTGGAGCACATGGCTTAGGTAAACATGATCTGTTCTTGACCTTTTTTCTTTTCCTCCCACCCTGTCAAGAGAGAACAGCTTTCCCATGAGCCTGCACACATACTTTCTTGGGTTTCTTCAAAGTGAGATGAGATTAACAGCTCCTTGGGAGGAGACAAGGAAAAATACCAGTCGCTGGTCTTTGCCTTAAATGACCCTCTGTTTCCAGGTTTCCTAATTTCTTTGTGTAGAAAACAGCTGTGTCAGCCAGTTCCATTTTCCTTTGAAGTTGTAGGCAGAAAACCCCTTTCACCTTCCTTCATCCTTCTATTCTCTGAATAGGTGTTTCTTAAACAAATGAGCAAATGAAATTTGTGAGCGCATCTGCTGCTTTGCGATTCTACCTACCCATGAAAACTGGAATAATGGCTCCCTTGGTTGAGAGCATCTTAGTGGGGCAGACACCTTCCATGGAAGGCAGTGGCAGGAAAAACCTGTCACTCACACTAAAAAAGCTGGGTTTTTCAGTGAAGTTGGAAGCCATTCATCTTGCAGTGCAGAGGGTTCATGCCATTTAATGACACAGTGCAGTGACATATTTCTGAATTAGTAACAGTCAAGATTGGAGAGAAAAGGCATATTATTCCTCCTCAGAAGTTCCAGCCCTCTGGTTGAGTTTGGGGAAGGGTTCAGTTTCTTAGGTTTCACTTGCTTTTTTCGGAAAGCAGAGGTTTAGGGAAGGAAAAGGAAGTTCCTTTTAAAATGTAAGTAAACGGCTGCTCCCCAAGCCAGGCTCCAGGCAGCAGGCTGGATGCCAAGACCAAGCTATATGTTATGAGGTGTCCTTTGTGGAATTTTCTAGGGGAGAAAATGGGAGGAGGCACCAGCCATCTTTCTTCCTACTGAGAACAGAAAAATGTGGAGGAGCAGACAAGGGTTTATTAGGTAATTTTTTCATGAAAAAGACTGTTTTTCACAAATCCTTTCTGTAAACCTAAGCTGTGGGGAAAACAAGCGCTAAGCAGTTCCAAAGGAGCAACTCAATTTTGTTGTTGAGCTGACTCTAAAGACCTACTCCTAAAGTATCTCTGGGCTCAGTAATTGATCCAGCTGACAATGACCTACTAAATAACAAAGGCAATTATGTAGAACTGCAGATGGCAATGCTATTTTCCCATCTAAAGTCAGGGATCCTGCTTTTTCATCATCTAACAGCTTGTTCAGCTATGGTCAGCTGTAGCAAACAGTGGTATAAAGCTATGCTGTTTTGTTGTGTTTGTGTCATAGATATGAAGTTTTCCTGTGAAAAGATGGGAATAAAATAGAGAGCAAAGGGTTGTATTTCCCACCATGCCCAGGAACAGACTAGTAAATTATATTCTTCACATGAGAGTGAGACACCAACTGTTAAATTCTCTGGCAAGGCCCTAGAAAAACTGTAGATATGTAAAGGAAATTTCAGTCTGGTGTGAGTGATAACCATTGTTCTTGAAAGATATGTTGCCAATAAATATCTAGAGACACTACGGGATATTCAAATAACTTGTGATTATTCTTAGTACAAAATGTGCCATTTTCTATTTCTTGCTAATGTGTATATATATGTAGATAATCTATTTTTTTAGTTTACAGTATATATTTTTAAACAAAATAAACAAAATTATGTTGTCCACTGGAATCTCTAGAGAATTTTATTTTGGTTTTGTAAGACTAAGAAGAGCAGAGGAAGAGGTCATGAGGTAAAAAGAAAATGGTTCAATAAATACCAGGAAATGAGCAATGTCTTTACACACATTTCTCTTCATTTATAAATCCTGTGTGTTAAAAAGAAGAATGCACACTCCTTTTACTGTGTTCATAAGCAAAAATAGTTTGCTGATATTGCTTCCAGAAAGCGAATTATCTCACTTTTGAGAAGAGGGCAGTCTGTGGATGTTGCAGTGGAAACCATATTCTTCTTGCAAGAATATGCTCTAAATTTTTTTTCTTTTTTTTATTGGAGAATCTTGAATGTAAGTTCAAAAAGATAAATTCTCATTTGAAAAGGACAGTCAAAACTAGCACAATCTTCTGAACCTTCCAGGGAAATAAATAATTGATTAGTTTTTTAATTGAATTTTTGTTTCAGTTTTCTCAAATCAAATTCTTATGATCATTTCAGTGTAAGTTGGACAGGAACACAGCCTATATCTTAAATCTTAAATTTATGGTTCAGACTTAAATTTAAAGCTATGTATCAGGAGTTACTGTATGAACCAAAAGGTCAATTTACAAATCCATTCTAAATTCCAGATTTTAAAATGTAGATGAAGCGGCCTGGCAAGAATAGGGGTGGCAGCACAGTAGTCCCTGGAGAGCAGACAAAGATGAAGAGCATTCAGCTCCACTCCACAACTTCAGAGTGTTAAACATTATGTTTGTGTTAAATTCAGTACAAGATCTGAAATACAGCCTTGTCAAGTACAATACCCTGAGAACAATGGGAATTGAGAGTGACAAGGGGGAAGTGAATATGCAATGACTGCTCAGTCTGTCTCATAACAATGAAGTTATCAGGCAATGGGTTTAAAAATAAACAAAATTACCCTTTCATACAGTGAGGAATTGGGGAATATGTTGTTATGGGATATTGCTGAAGACAAAATCATACATGGGTTCAAAAGAAAACCAGGAAAATTCACAGAGTCACAGAGGGAAAAAAGAAGTGCGTAGTGGATGTGGTGGTTTTTCTACAGCCACCGGCTTCATATAGAATACAGAATTGGATACTGAAATGCAGCAGGGAGAAATACTATCCTCCACTTATGCTGTTTCTCAGCATTTCCTCTAGAGACTGTGGGTCTGGAGTGGGCAGATGCCTGCTTTCACCCCACCTTTCCTGCACTCTTCACAGACTCACGGAATCACAAGGTTGGAAGAGACCTTAAAGATCAGTGAGTCCAACCCATTCCCTGACACCACAACTAAACGATGGCACAGAGTGCCACATCCAGGCTCTTCTTAAACACATCCAGGGATGGTGGCTCCACCACCTCCCCGGCAGACCATTCCAGTATTTTATCAGTCTTTCCATGAAAAACTTTTTCCTAATATCCAACTTATATTTCCCTTGACACAGCTTGAGACTGTGACCTCTCGTTGTGTCAGTTGCTGCCTGGAGAAAGAGACCAACCCCCACCTGACTACAGCCACCTTTCAGGAACTACCCTCTTACAGCCACGGGACTCACATGGTCCTCAGACATCCCAGCAGGCTCCTTTCCAGCACCTGCTTCCCTTCTGCCCCTGTTCACACAACAGTTCCTCAATTTATTTAGCAACAGCCATGGCCCTTCTCCAGCTCTGTGGCCTTGAGTCCCAGAGCAGCTGGACTGAGCTGTGATCCTCTGACATGCTGCCTCTGGCAATGGGGTCACTGATAGGGGAGCACAGTTCTCGACTTTAGGCAGGGAGACATCAACCTAGCAGGAGTCCTCAGGGCTGTCCCTGCTCCATGAACTTGCTTTTCTCTCAGGATCCAATGAAGGCTTATTTTATGCATCTGATGGAAAATCATGAAGAGGAGAAAGAATGAGTGGGGGAAAGGATTTTGAACAAAATTTAAGACCAGAAAGCTCATTTCTTAGCTTTACTCACAAGCAGAAAAAGTTATTATTAGAGTCTAAAATGATTTCATATAATGCCACCCTCTGTTCTTTATACAAAAGTCTCTATTGCTATTTATAAAGGAATTTAAAAATACCAAACAGCCAATGGATGATTTAATAACTCTGCTTGTAAAACTAATTGTGTGTAACTGAAAAGCTCTCCCTGGGGTCCCATTTGCAGGAGGGTTAAATAGGATTATCAAATCTAAAAGAATAAAAAAGATAAAAAACTCCCGAAGCCCTGAAACCCCAGGAAGGAGTTGAGGCATTTTGCTGAATAAATTATAGACCTCAGTCATTAATATCAGGGGATTATCTCATAGAAACAGAAATTTGAATTGGTTTCATATGCCTGCGAGATTCTTTAAATGTTTTAGGTCAGAAGCTTCATTTTCATGCACACAAACAAGTCTTTTCACCTGGGGACCTCCAGCCAGCAGGATGACTTCTGTGGGAAGCCATTTACCTTCATGTCAGGGTATCAAACATAACAAACTACTGTAGGAAACTAAAGGGACCTTATCCTTTCCTCAATTTTTAGCTGCCTATAGAAGTTCTATATTGTTCCATAAAGCAAAAGTGGTGGTGTAGCTGCCATGAGGAGAAAGAGAATGACCAGTGCAGATCCATGTGGAGACTGACTGTCCTCTGTGGGACTGATCTGAGCATTTCCAACCAGGACCTGTGGAGGAATTTTCCTCCACAGGTCCTGGTTGGAAATGCTCAGATCAGTCCCACAGAGGCACAGACCTCTTTGCAACCCATGCTACAAGCCTGCCTTCCCAGCCTTCTCATTCCCACAAATCCTCTTGCCCCTCTTCCCAGAGGTGTCCTCTCCTCCGCTTAGCTGGCAGTCAGTCATTAGACCCCACTCCACCTCACACCTCAGCTGCTCTCCCTCACCCACTGGTCTGGGTTCTGGGAATGAGATTCCCATCTCCTCTGACCCCCAGGCCTCTGTGCTTTCTTCTTTCTCCAAAGCTTCTCCTAAGCTGGACAACCTCTTCCAGCAGCCTTAGCTGCCTGGGCTTTCTACCACCTGTAACACATCTCTGTGAGCTGCTCTCCAGCTCTTGCCTGCCCCTTGCCCACCCCAGCCCAGCCCGGCAGGTCCTTGCAGGTTTGTCACAAAACCTGTGTTACCTGCTGCTCCTGCTCTGGTCAGTATGCTCTCCCATTAGCCCTTTGTTTGGCTCTGTGCCCAGGAACAGACTTCAGGATCCAGCCCCTGATGAGACTGAGAACATGAACACAGGCTGCCTCAGCCAAAATATCTGCCCACAGATGACTTTGAAGGCAGGAGAGCTGAATATATCCAGACAAAATCAAAAGAAAACACAGAAATGTGGTAGTTGTGTCCTTTAATGGACAGAAACCAAAGATAAAATATTAATTTTGACCCTAGGCTAAAGACACTTTCTCACAGCTTTTTTGTTTCTTGCTATTTTATACATTTTTAATTAATTAAGCAAAGATATTTAGGACAAACACCGTAGTTAAGGCCAGTATCTGTTTAATGCAAGGACTTCAACCTTAAAAGACAGCTTTTGTCCTTTTAAAAGACTTCTAACGAGTAGGATTTTACTTTGGAGATTGGGTTGCATAAAGGTGAGCACTGCTGGCACAGAAACTCAGCATGTTAATCTAAGAACAATGTTGACAGACTTGCGTTTCTACAGAAATTTGTGTCAGGTTTCTTCACCAGAGAATGACAATATAACAAAAGACACAATAGACACAATAATTAAAACCACTGTAAGATATTAACAGCTAGTCAACACACTTCAAGCCCCACACATTTCACGTCCTCTTCGGTTTATTTTTGCCTACTTTGAAGTAGATCTGGAGAGGAGAGGAAGGTAAAAGAGGAGAGAGAGGAAAAAGAGAAGTTACTGTTACTCAAATGATTATGATTGTTAGCTATTTGCACTACATCAGTGGCTGGTTTGAAGCTGAAGATCGACTGTGAGGTGATCTCCAGAAATGAAAAGGGAGACAAAGCACAAGAAGAAAAGTGAAGCTAGGAAAACCTTTTTTCAAGGTCACACAAAGGATATCCCCAGGACCTTTCTAAACTCTTTCTCAGGCCTTATCCTTTGAGCCTTGCTACCTTCATAGTTATGTGGATTATCATGAAGCTGTATATTAAGAAATACTCCTGGTTTTGCACAACAAGGTTCATGGGTTCTTCCAGGAGCATTTTGCAGGCTATTCAGAGTGTGCAGGTTTTTGTCATACAAGCAGACACATATTCTTCTCTTAGCCAAACTGCGGGCATCCTCTGCACATGAGATCTATGCATCTCACTGCACTGGAGAAAGTACCCTCCACCTGACTGCTGGTCACTCCTGGGAGGGGTCACTGATACCTCACCACATGCAGATGTGGGATGAAGCTTTAGGACAGAGGAGCTAGCCTGCATTGCAACTGTAGGCCAAAACTGAAAGATTAGCTATGTAAGAGATGCTTTTAGTCATATACTAATGGGCATCTAAGTCAGGACATTTTTGTAGAAACCCTGACTGCTGTACATCTTTTATTTCAGGCTTCTTAATGTAAATATGGCCAGTAAGAATAAAAGCTGAGAAATGTCTTTAGCAGAAAAAGACACTCATAGAAGAGTCTCCCTGTTTCTGTGTAAGAGTCAGCTGCGAGTATCACCAGAAACTGTGTAACACCAAATCAGGAAGTTTATCTTAAGAAAAGACAACACTTAAATAATCCAGATGTCTTTTCTATGTAATGTCAGGTGCATCTCTAGAAAGAGCAGCAATGAGATTTTTGATCATTTTTTATCAATTAAATATTATTTCATATTTCACCATTCTCAAAGGGAACAGCTTTTTTTTTTTTTAACTGTATTATTTCAGATGAGCTTTTTCAAGCAGACTGCCCCTTTCAAACAAATATCATTGATTATAGGAAAATACCATCCCAGGCTCCTTAATCTAAATGAGAATCTGGACCCACCTACAAGTCTCCAAATAAGGTACTGGCTTTGCATATTTTTTTCCCCTCAAATCCAAATACTTTTATCCTAGGGAATACCCATTAACTTAGAATAGTGCTGCTAGGTCTCTCTTTTTCTAATTAAGGCAAAAGGGACACATCAAAAGATGTTTACAAGCAAAAGATGGTTTGGATGGCTTTATTATGTGCAGCAATGATAATTTTCACTGTCCTATGAAAATACTTATGTAACAACAGTGGCCTGTATTCTGGTGGCTTTATGTCACCAAACATTATAATTTTAGGACTGTAGTCTTGCAAATGCTGGCAAATTACCCCACCAAATCCCATACTCTTTCTCTGTACTTACCTATATTAAAAATGGCATATACTACCAATTATCAGGGAGGTTTTTTTCCCTTATTTTTTAGAAAAGGCACCTAAAAATCTAAATTTTCTCTCCTCCCATTGTCCCTCTTTTTCTGTGCGCAAGGATGCAGCATTTGGTACACGGTACAAAGAAACATTTTTGTGGGAGGTACTTACTGAAATGCTGGCAGCACATGACTGAGATTATAATGAGCACAAAAGTGCTTACACAAATGCTAAGAGGCAGCCAGAACAGTACAGAGTAATAAGCAGAAAAATAATTGCTGAGGTTAGTTAGAGAGTTCCTGTATGTTGTTATTAGTTATGGCCCACCTAAATTTTGCAAAACAGCTTGACAAAACAAGATGAATACTGATGTCAGCCATGGTCTCAAGTCACAGACTAATAAAAACCAGAGTGATTCTTTGTCATTCTGGAGCTTTTTCTCTTTCCTGTGTTTCATTTAGTGGAAAAGCCTCATAGTTTCCATGCATGAATGTAAAAATAGAAAAATATGGATCCCTTTTTCTAACCTTGTTTGGTTCATATACAGTTCTGGAAAATATTTTCCTGTAGCTGGTACTCTCCTCAAAAAAAACCCCAATCACTTCTGAGCGCAATACAGTAACCATACTTTAGCTTGGATTATTTTGCCTGTGCTCCTATTTGTGATTAGCTTAATTATTGAAGGAGAGGATCATAGGAAAATTTCAAAATTTTAAGTAACTATGAAATACCTCCTGAAATTACCGTAATGGTATTCGAATTCAGTCTTCAGAATTCTGTCCTTTTTTTCTTTATTATGATCATTGGGTTCTTATTTTTTGGCTTTTGGTTGGTTTGTTTGGTTCTGTATTGTTTACAGACTGCTTTAATTTCCCCACCTTCACTGCCATATTAACATCAAGACTCATTAAGATTACTTTGAAGGCAACACATAACACTATAACACTGTGTTTCATTACTCTTCTATTATAGCTAAACCTATTTCAGCCTCTGACACATCTTGGCTATTGATGTAAACTCTGAAAAAGCCTGTGGAGAATTGTAGTCTGATGCTGACAGGACACAGCTGAAGGTCAGGACATAATTTAGACCAATGTATTTAAAAATTTTATTACTGTGTTATTTGTAGTAACTGATCCAGAAACAGGCAGAATCAGTCCTGTTATGCTAAGCACTGTATAAAGTCAGAGCAAAAAGCAGTTGTCAAGATCTCCTTGAAGCAACCACAGAATTCAACTGTAAAGGGCACAGAGATGCTTTTCATCTATGCTGAAAGGTCACAGATGTCCACTAATTTATGACTGCCATAGTCCCTTCGATCAGGACTGTTATTTAAATACCATTAGCCATCTGATTCTGCAACAGCAGTTTGAGAACCATGGATTTAGTTCTCTTGCAAACAAGGAATTTGCACATTAATATTCATGATTGACTGCACAGGACAAGTGAAGGTGACTGACATGAAATAAAGAACTGAAAATCACATGTTCTAGCCACTGTACCAGACATTTCTTGCATTGGCTCCTCCTGTGATTTTTAATAGACAGCAGTCAGTTGAAAATTCAGACTGACCTAAATACCTTGGTTTGAGAACTATCAGTGTGTCTGCTCTCATTATTCACATGTCCGAACTCACAGAGCTGGCAGTAGAAATTATCAAGAATAACAATCTGGTTCAGTCATCTGCCTAGGTCAGCTTCCAGAGCTGCCTGCTTCACTGACTTCTGTGAGTTTCTGCTGCAGAAAAACTGGAGTCCAAACATGAATCTCACTGTCTTGCTGCAGCATGAATTGTTTTCATGGTCACCACCTTCCACTGGAAGAAACTTCTTTTACACAGCTGTGGTGCTATATCTTTAACTGGCCTCAGCAGCTGGAATAGAGCTCTCACTTCACAGATCCTCTGGAGGGACCCAGAGTGCTCCAGTACTGTTTTGTAAGGAATGTCCTCCTGCTATTTTTTTACCATGAAGTTTCACTTCATTCAAGGCAATTCAAGGTCAAATTCAAACAAAAGCACACATTCATGTAAATCCAAAGCAGACAACACTGTTATTTATACAAGACAACTGCAAGTTTTGGAAAAAAAATAAGCAAACCCAGTGTTCTTAATAACACTTAAGAAATTAGAACTATCACTTCTTCTACACCTTTTATAAATATGGCCGGCTGTCACATCCTTCCAAGATGCTGTGTGCCCCAGATTACTGCTGCTAGAGTCAGTGATTAGACCGATCTCATCAGAGAGCACACTGTGTCAGTGTGGGATGCTGACTTTTATGACCAGTCTCCTCTACACTTATAAAACATAGTACATACACACACAACTTTTAAAATAATTCTTTAAAGTCTTGTTGAAAGTGTTCTTCAACTACAACAGTGACAAAAAAGAGCTAACCACCCTCTTTGCCATCCAAATGGGAAGCAGGCTCTGAAGCTCTTTGGGAGCTGTGGCAACTGGCATCTGAATTTTACTGCAAAAGCCAGCCAGTGTTTGGAGACACTTTGTAAATGGCTGGATGGTTTTGCCAAGCTGATTTCATATGGTTACCTTCTCCTGGGACATATACATCTGTGAGACTACCTAGGTAACTTCCTATTAAATGAGCCCATTTGATGCCAGCAGCAGGATGCCAAGAGCAGGGTAAACCAGATAAGGTTTAAAAGCAAAGGCCCTAAGGGAAAAGCACTTTAATTATTTTCCACTAACACTATTTGTTTGACTATAAGCTCTTTTCTTCTGAAAATATTCTTTGATCATAAACTTCAAGTGCTGGGATCTTTTTACATCTATATTGCAATATTAGCTATATATGTCTAAAATAGGAATTAAAAAATATAATGTTTAACTGCCTGAAGTATATAGATTATGGTTCTCATGAAAGATAAAACAAGGCCCACTGTGGAGACTGAGAAGTAAATAATGGCTCCACTTTTGCTCTTGACACCTGGGCCTCAGACTGTCTTTTTCATAGTTTTCTTATACCTTGGATGCTGACCATGTTTAGGTGTTTAATACACTCTCTGTTATGGCATTTGCCAAATACTGAATAAGAGGAAAAGATACTTCTTTCTCTCTTCAAACCCATGCCTTTGTAAAGAGAAAGACCCATAAAAATACAGAGCAATTTTCAGATATGTCCAGATTGGCATAATTTTAATATTCTTATTTAAGAACTTTGAATAGTGGTTTAGTTTTACATGATAAAATACCATTACAGTCTGCTGAGGGATGCCTATCTGTGCATGTGCTATTTGATTCCTGTAAGACTTCCCAGCCTAATTCAAATGGAAAGCAAGGGACAACATAATGTTTGTATATTGTTTATTCCGAATCGGGTTATAAAGTTGTTTAGACACAGATCAGACGTTTTTCTAACTACTGGAGACTGCGATATTTTATGTCTTAAGCCAAGTGGCCTCATTACAGTTTTCACTGTTCATATCTGCAATAAAATCTACTCTCTTGGATGGGTATCTTTTTCTCATTTTTTAATGAAAACCACAAGTAATCTAAGTCGGATGACCAAGCCAGATTCCACCCCTTAGAGTACTGACTCAACATTTAGTAGTGTTAACTACACAAAATGCTGTAAGCTCTTAATATTAGTATTTTATTCCCAGAGACTAATGTAAAACTTTTAAGACACCTTTAGCTACACCTGCATGACCTGTGCTGGTTGGACATTCTAGTGACCTCCTCTTAAGTACTCCCTGATTAGCAGCTCAGCCCAACACCAGCCCTTCAGTTAGAAGTGTCTCTATCGCTCCTCCTTTTCTAGAAAGCATTCTGCTTTCTCCTATGAGCCAAGTAGGGCTCCTGTAGCAGGCAGATCATCACACTCACCTTCAAAACACATGATGAGAAATTCATGATTAAGAAGATAAATATCACAGACCTCTGTAGTGAGTAGGCAGAATCATGGCATGGGGTCCAAATTTGGCTAAAACAATTTAGAATTCCAGTAACAACTACTTAGTTCATCATGATGCTGACTTTTTCAAAAAGAACTATGTGCCATATGTTTCTTACAGGGAAGTTTCTTTTTCTTTTCTTTTTTTATTCAAAGTAGACCATCCTAACTAAATTATGATGAATTTGTTTGGAGAAGGAAGGGACTAAAAATCTTTTAGCACTTTGTCCAAGTTTCATATAATGCCAGGAAGAACTCCCTAGACAGCCCACTGGGCTCCCCATCAAGTGTATACCATGGCATGACGGGACAAAGCAAGCAGGGACAGACTTGTATCCTAACAATAAATGGATAAAGGAAAATGATATGTGTGTGATTTGAAAGGGTTTTCCATAGCACTGCAATGGTGACCCAATACTTCTAGTTGTGGGGTTTTTTTTTTGATAAACACAACTCTAGTTTAGAGAACTAATTGTTTCTTGGTGGAATGTTAATTAATAAACATCACAATCACCTAAAAATCTCTTATCTCTTAAGTATCCAGTCTAAAGGGTTGCAGTCAGATATTGGTGGTAAGAATCCCATTCCATATTAACTGGAGAGACCCTAAGGCGCAGTTACCAACTCTTAGGGTCTAAATATTCTTTAAACCTCTAGATTCTAGAAGCCTATAGTTCAGAAAATCTCACTTTGCCTTTTTTTTTTAGGAACCAAATGGTTGCAAAGGAAAGGGTGCAAAATACATCTGAAGAGCATATCTTAAAGTAAAGCCATAGGGTAAGTATAAAGCATACAAAATGCATTTTATAATGTCTCTTTTCCAGATTTGTCTTATGATTATGAAACTCCTGAATTCTTGTGATAAACAAGTGTTTTTATAGAAAATACTTGGCACTCTTGATATCCTCTTAAATATCTTATATTTCTGCTGCATTCTGAGAAAAGATTATTAAGAAGTCACATAAGTGTTAAACAATTTTGGTGAACTTTCAGCTGCATTTTTATAATAGGTAAGATTTGCCTAGAAGCTATTGAAATTAATTTCTCAAGCAAAGACTATTAATCCCCACAAGAAATAGAAAACAAGGGTGTACAAATGCTTTCTGATAAATCAGAATATAATTGCAAATGAGCAATTTGTTTCTAACAATAAACCAGTCACTTTGGCAGCTATAAAGAAAAATAGATTTTACTTCAGCATTAATTTACTGGAGTGTAGCAGTTCAAGCAGCAGAAGTGAATATGTAAGCAGAGAGATGAAGAGTTTTAATAAATTAATCCTTATAATAAAAGGCAAATTTTTAAAATCAGATTAAAGACAGAAGAGAGAATCTCTGGACAAAAACAGGAGCTTAATTTCAGAATTCAAAATCCATATTAAAGGTGCCTAATGGTGAAATTAACAAAAGTGATAACAAATAACGGCAATTTAAAATATGATTCCTTAATGTTTATTGATACTGTTTTATTAGATCACTACATTTCTGTAATGATATTTAAAATATTTGAGTATATTACATTTTTAGCAACCTTTAGAAAAATAATTCTGACAGGGCAAATTGGAAATCAGTATTATGATTTCCATACTTATCAGAGATGAGCTCTGATTTAAGTCAAAAATCATGGATCATCTTGTTATAGTTTCATAATGACAATTAAATTATCAGGTTGTCATGCAATGCATCTGTATGTTTTAATTAAATGAAATGGAAAATAACACAGTAGGCTCATGTGACAAAAGAAAAATCTCTTCTTCCATCATCCTCCCTAGCCTTGTTCTGATGAGCAAAGCTTTACAGATAAGAAATGATCTCATTCCAGCTGCCTAATTACCCCATAGACCATTCAGTCTTTGAGCTGCTCAGCAAGAGTGGCAACAATGGAATCAGTTTTGACAGTGATTTTTTGCTTAATAGTGGTATTAAGCTGATTATAATTCTAAAGACTGGACCAAATACACACACACATTTTAAATAGACCATTGAATACAGATAGGCACTTCTTTGAGATGGGGGATTTATTTAGCAAAATTTCTTTGACGGAGAAATCTTCCCCTCCGCAATTTATTCAAAATATTTGGGTAAGATTAAAAAAATTTCAGGAGGACTTCAGGAAAAAACAACGTGGAGGGAAAAAACAAAAATGAGGCATAATAAAAAACTTCCTGAAGTATCAGAATATTTTTTGACATTTTCTAAACAGAAACAAATTTGCTAATTTAGACATTCATTAAAGAAAAACATCTTTCAAAAATGGAAAATAAGTAACAGGAAATGCATGGTTCTTTGTTGTTGTTTTATTTTGGGGTTTTTTTGCTTTTTTGTTTGTTTTGTTTATGTTTGGGTTTTTTTAAGTTATTTTTTTTATCTAGAAAAAAATCTTTTGAGTTCACCTAATAATTTTGTTTGATCAGTAACTGAACCACAGTAAACTAAACCACAGAATTATTATCTGTAAAACTGCTATAAAAATTTTGGGATCCCAGAGCCAAAAGTCAGTCTTGAATTCTGCATCAAGTATGCAGGTTTGGTCCTACTTTTGGGCCTCTAAACTTGCCAAAAAATTGCAAAAGATGAGAATTTTACCGGTACAGTGTCAAAATACAGCTGGCATTGCTAAGGAAAGATGTCTTTCTCACCCAGTGCATTTAGAAGGAAAGGATAAGATCTTTGTTGTCTGTAATATCTTCCCTTTCCAAAAGTGAAACTCAAGTTAGGCACTGCACCTCATTTCTATTTTTAAATAGTTTCCTGTGGTGGTAGGGGCAGGATTCACACAATGCACTGCAGCATGCAATAAGCAGGGCTGCTCAGGAAGGGTCATGCTGCCTCAGCTCGGGGGTCTGTATTACAGTATTGATTTAATTGCACAAGGTTAACACTGAGCCAGCCCTTTTATTCTGTACTCATTTTTCAGATCTTTAACTGAACCAGAGTTTGTGTCTAAGCTGAAACCTATCCCAATGACTTATGCTGTAGAAATTGCTTACATTAACTATCACGTCCCACAATTCGGAAGAAGATTTTATAAGGAGCTCTTTCAAGGGATTCATTAAAATATGGTGATCTGTTCTTAACTAAAGTCTTAGATTTTCAAGATAAACTAATGGCTTGAACTGTCTATTTTTGAATCAACAATTTAAAGCAGTTTTGAAGGATTGTGTTTCAGAAAGTGTTCTTTGAAAATCTGACAATTTAAGTGTTTAGTCTGCTAAAAGCTTGATCAGAATCTGTGGTTTGGGCCACTCTGATAACACTATATTGGTGCCATGAAGTCATTTACTGTTCTTCAGTGGGTTAAATTACAATGAAAATCTAATTACTGTTCTTTCAATTTTTGGTATATTTCTTCACTAAAAGATCCAACTAGCAATAAGTCTTTGGAATGTTTTCAGATAGGTTAAATTTCCACTTAGTATTAAGCTTCTAAAAGGCATCATACTGAACATTTTTGGAACCTTTCAGAATACCCATATAGTCTTTCTTGAGCATCTGGTGCATACATCTTTTCATAACATTTGAAAGAAAGGGGAATTATGTTCATCTTTATCTTACAGTTGGAAAACTGATGTACCTGAGGCCAGATAGGAAGCACGATCAGAGGAGTGCCTTGGAGTTGTCCCCCCAATTTCCTTGTCAGACTAAGGCCTGGGAAAGTAATTTTTTGCCCATTCTGCACTAGCAGTACTGGCAAGAGGATGGCACTGTCTGTTTCCTTATCTCTACAGTTACAGACATACAGGCTGCATATCACACGTTTGACAGTTCAGATGTCATGGATTTCTTCCCCTTCAGCATCTTTTCCTCTTCTTCTAGAGAAGTAGCTTAGTAATGGTAGGAAGATGCAGGAAGTGAACTATTTATCTTTTGCTCTTGACAAAGTGAGTCAAGCTAAATGGCAAGTTTTATTTTCCTCACTGCAAAATGGGCATTAAACAAATTACAAGTGTGTTAAGAAAATTCAGTTCAGCTTAACTTCCACTGAAATCAAACATTTTTGTGCTCATACTTAAAATGCTTTGGTAAATTGACTCTTTACCATCAGTAATACCTTCAGTATTCACTACAATGAAGTATTTATATAGCACTGTATATCAAACTTAAATTTTCATGTTTCTAACAATTAATTTGGTAAAAAATAATTTTTAGCACTGAAGTGAATGCATGAAAAATCAACCTTGCAGAAGGATTTACAATGGGTTCAGAAAAAGAATCAGAGATAAAATATGTGAGTATTATATGAAAGCCATTTTGCCTGATAAAAATCATTAGTTGTTAAATTAACGTTACATTAAGTGTTTCAACCATTAAGTTTTTTAACCTTCACTCTGCAAATAATTTTATGGAGGGGTTGTCAAAAACTACAAAAAAGGACCTGTCTATTTTGATTTGATGTGATTCTAATTGGGTTTGTACATATTGGATATAGCGTTTTTGGGGGAGATATGACAATCACCAATAACAATTATTTTGAAAAACTGAAATTCTGTTTGATAACCTAAAAAATGCAATTCGAGTACTCCAATTATCTGAACTATTACATTACCAGCAGAAACCATAAGTGCTACACTTCCTTTTTCCCTGATCTGTTTTTCAATTGTACCTTAATTTAAAAAAGAGTTAATTTAGAGGATACTGTCAGTCTTCTCACTTTCTATTTGCACCAGTGTTCCTACAGCAAAAAAAAATGAACTGTATTAAAAGAGAACATAATTTAAAAATTGATGCATCTCCTACTGATCATTGCTCATTCTTATTGTAATACAGTGTGCTGGAATATATTATGGAGGTAGGAGCAGTCAGAACACCTGGATGATCTCATCTTGTAGGAGAAAATGTGGGGGTCCATTATCAGGAATAATCTACCAATGAAGAAGAACCCACTGCTGAGGGCTCCACTTTTAAAATGCCACACACCTGGCTGACTCCACCATAAAGCAGAGGAATGGGGTTGATGACCTTTTAAAATGCCTTCCGGTCCTGTTTTGCCCTAATCCTATGATTTTATGACATATGAATCTGCAAAATGTATCGACCAATCTTGTAGATTATTTAAGATGAGCCAAGACACTCTGGCATTTGCCTCTAATCCAAAAACTAAATTTTTGTTTTCCAAAGCTGTACTCATTATATAAGCAGGCAATTTGAGTGGTTAGGAAAAGACTTTCTGAAAGCACTTTTCCAGCTAACTCGAAAGAGAAGCTATGGTTTAGGCAGGGAAAGGGAAAAATTGTTTCTGTAACACAATTACAAAAGAACATTAGAGGAGGATGTTCCTCTGATTTTCCAGGTGTGATATTAAGAAAAAGGAATCAAGGGTCGCAATATGGGGTTTTTTTGCAAGCCCATTGGCTGGTATTTTTGAAGAGTGAGAGGTTACACATAATTATTCCTGTGGACTGCTCTCTCTATATTCATACATTTGCTGTCTCTTAGATGTCTGACTACTACATTCTTAGTTCCTCTGTGATGAGAATATATTCCTATTATAAATATCATATATCTGATATGCCTGGATGGATTAATTGCTGTGTTTCCTAGATGCCACAATGAACAGCAACCATGAAATACAAGGAAGATTAGTTCCTCAGTAATGCATGCAATTATTAAGCGAAGCTTAATATGAAACTGAAAGTGAAGCTTTCGTATTTTAAGCTTCCTGATCTCTGCCTAATTTCCATATTTAGTATCTTCTTTGACCACTGTGTTACACATCTTTCTACATCTTTTTTATAGCTCAGATAATCTCTGTGCACAGAAACTCCTTTAGCAGTGCTGGCATGTCATGGCACAGTTATGGGGTGAGTTGTGACCAGAACTGGTGTGGACATATAAAGAACTTCAAAAGCTCTATTGCATGCTTTATGGACATTTTGATCTCATGTGAGATTTCTGATATACGTGGCTACCTACCATTTCTGATCAATTAGCTGGTTACATGTCTCTGGGAGATGGTGGGATAGTCTCAGTTAGAGATGTGTAAGCTAGCCCTTGGATATGCCACGCAGATATGAAATGAGTACAGAAAATTGCATTGCATCCCCCAGGAACACATTCCTGACACTTTATACTCATTCTCCATACTGGCCTGAACAGTCTAGCAGGGAGCCCTGGAAGACAGATAAAAGCTGAGGTCCAAGGACAACAAAAAACAGCTTGTTTCTTGTTTCTCTGTGATGGGCATCTGTTCAAGAATGGAAGAGTCTGTTTGTGCAAGAGACAGAGATTTATGGGATACTTCTATCTTTTCCAGAGTGCCTATGCATAATAAGACCAAAAATAAAATAAAAGCTGAATCTAAAAAAACCCCAAATCCACTCCCCCAACCCCCTTAGAAAAAGTACAGAAAAAAATATCTGTCAAACCCCAACTTTATATTATTCAAGACTTATGCAGGGACTTATGAAGCTGCAGAACAAGCTGCAGTTATAATGTTACTTGATATGAAACACTTCAGGTTTCAAGCTCAGCAATTTTCATTAGGAAGGATTTCTTAAGTTGCAGAAAAATTTTTTTAGTCAAAACTACTGAGCTATCACAGATATTGTTTTTCTTGTACTTTGGACATTCTGGTGAGAAAGTTTGGGTTCAAAGCTAGAGGTGTCATAAGGCAGACCAGGAAATCTGAGTCGTATTGCCTGTTCCACTCTTTTCATGACTCATATGCAGCCCAAGTTTCTTTATGATAGAAGTCATGGGTATTCTGGATTAGAATTGATAATCCAGTGTTTCAGAAGTGGGAGAGAAATGTTAGGAGGGTTTTGATTTCATCCTGTTGATGATCAGTAAATTTTCTAGAACTGTCATGTAATTCTGTAAGGCAGAAATAGCATTATGCCAAGTAGCAGCAGGAAAAGTAAAGGTGGGAACATTTAGCAGTACAAGATTCAGATCTGGGTGATGTCCCTGCCCTCCACTGCGTGATGCTGAGTAGCTTGGACAAGAGGTTTTAACGAAAACCCCAACTGTAGCACTTGCAGTATCCTGCAGGCCAAGTGATGGCCTTGGGTGTACCAGATAATAAGAACAAGTCTCCTGTGTTTTTGTGCAGAATGCCAAATACATGTGTGTTTTTCAGGTTTGTTGTCTGCGGTAGGTCATATTTAGTCAGATTATCAAAGACACTGCATAAAGCAATATGTTCTTTTAGTGGATTCTGCACCACATTAATGATAGTTCTTCAGCAGCAGACAGGCCGTTCTGTGCCAATGTTCTAGTTTGCTAAACTTGTTATTTTATAGCCACAGTAAGCCACAAAGGCATGCTTCATATTATTTTCTTTTTTTCAGGTGATCAACGTAAAATTTACCATGCTACCTGGAGTAAATAGTTTTCAGTGTACATTTCTTCAGCGCTGAAATTAAAGCCTTCATTGTTTTAAAACTTTTGTTGTTTTCTGAGAGTACAAGCAAAGAATGCAGACTGTAGATGGAAGAATTCAGTAGTTTGAAGTTATGTTGCTATGTTGCACCTCATACTTGAAAATAAACCAAATGCTTTAAAGCTGACATTTTGTCCCTGAAATCTCACTGGCACAGCTTATCTCAAATTTTCATGGTTTCCTAGCCATTAGAGTAAAAAAGAAAATTGATACAGAGAAAGTCATTCCCCCTCCAGTGTTAGAAAGTAAGCCCATAATCATAGGTCACTTAGCAGCTAAAATCAATACAGCACTAACTAAGAAAAATTTGAACACCTAAACTCTGAAAAAAAAAGTCAGAATAAACTACCATTTCCCAAGCAGCCTAACATTATTGAATGTGTGGAAAATCAGGAACGTCTTTGTGCTAAAAAATCAATGGTGTGGGTACTTGAGCTTGAACTCAGCATAGAATCATCTTGAAAGAAATGTCATTACTATAAAAAGAAAGCTATTCATTATTTCTTTGAGTCAGATGAAAAATCTTAACAAATTCCTTTGGTGGAGTGTGCAACAATAAATATTGCTGTGATAAAAGACAGGACACTGATCTCAAGTGGCTCTAAGTGTGCAAGGTGAAGAAATGGGTAATTTTGTTTTGCTTCCTTGGCTTTTTCAGTAAAGCTGGAAAAGCCTTTTCCGGAATGATGAGAAACCAGCTACACAACAAGGTGACCCTGTTTGAACACCCCTTTCATCTACTTAGTGCTACAATGAAAGACATCCTTTAACAGGATGGAGTCTTTCAGTCAATACCCAGGACCTGACTCAGAGCGTAACAGACACTTCTCAGACTTCTAAATATATAAAAGACTATACTGTACTTATAGAGAAAGAAATTATCTTTCATAATTAAGTGGATAATTTTGGTACTGATTTAAATAAACAAACATTAATATTAATGAATTAATAGTTGTCCCAAGAGAGCGAAGACTTTTCTATAGGAAATTACGTTCCCTACAAGCTGTAGACTTATCACTGGCTTCAGGAATTTAAAATCCTGTAATTTGATGAAGTAACAACATCTAAAATAAACTTTGCAATAGAAATGTAGATTTAAAAAAAAAACCTCTAAAAAAAACATCAGTGCAACTCTTTTAAAAAAGACTATATGGAAACTTATAAATAAAGGCTTAAAATAAGAATTTGGCAGAATTGGATTTATTAAACATTTTATAAAGGTATTAGCATCTAAAATCAAGTCTAAAAGATGTACATGCAACTTAAGTTGATGTTAATATTATTTTTTCCTATGGCAAGTGAACAATCCAGTAACATTAATTTAGCCATAATTTGGATCTGTTAGCTATGTTACATTGATCTTCACTTTGAATAGCATATCTTGCCCTGCACCTCAGAAAGTCATCGTTGTAGATATAAAGAATTCTTATAATTTAATCATTCCCTTTAGACATTTTTTAAAGGAATAGCCCCTTTGTACCTGCTATTCTGTTGGAATTGCTCCATCTTTATCCAGACTGCTCTACTCATTAATGCATCATGAAAACAATAGCAAGTGCCCTTTACTAGCATGGAAAATAGACAATGTTAAATCTCCAATTTCTTTTGCTTTTGCCTATTGATTTACCTCTTTTTTATTACTATTTCATCATTTTTTCATGGTAAAGAAATGTAATAAAATGTCCTTAAAGCAATTCCTGTGACTTGTTTGCATCACTACTGGGCTTGTTAGTGGTATATGAAGAAGAAAAACTGGATCTCCTGTATGCTACATTGTGACTCCAAATACCATAATGAAACCCTAAAATTATTAATAGTATGTTTCCATCACTGCTTTTAACCTTTCAGTTACAGACAGTGAGTTCTGTTTACACAAGTCCTTGAGACTTAAAGAAGAGACTGTGCTCAAAGCCTGCTTTTCCCCTATGAAATGCATGTCTGAAAATAGCTAAGCATTTTGCAGCTGGTAAAACAAGTAACTCCTGGATTAATCTCAATTTATTTTGAGCACTGACACTTCTTGTTGTGTGTTCTGAGAGTCAGCCACTTAACTGAATACCACAATTTTCTTCTTTTCAAAATAAGTCTGATGAGGGTTTCTCAAGGTTACTACAGTGGTCCCAAGTTACAAGGCACTGTAGAAGAACTACAGTGAAGCCAAGATGATGATTTGTCTCAGCTTACAAGTAATTCCATGAATCAAAGTGCTTTGTGCAATCCTGAAATGAAAAATGCTACATAAAAAAAAAGTTTTTATTATGAGGTTTTGCCTCAAAGCTGTTAAAAACTCATATTTCTTTTGGATAGATGTGGTTATGAGATTTTAGCTGTAATGCAAAAGAAAATGCCTTGCACTCTGTTGAGCTTAATATTGGCTGGTTGGAACTGGCATAGCTTCCTCATAAACCACAGTGACCTCCACAAAAATTATTTGCTCAGTGATAAGTTTGAAAGATCTGTGCAATGGCACAAGTGGAGCTATATATACCACACTGGGGCTTCAGCAACATATACTGACATTTTCCATAGGAAACAAGATGGAATGGGGACGTGTAAGAATTTGACCTTTACCAAGATTTCTGAAGTATCATTTCAAGTACTGGTCATAAGTCACATGTATTTTATGTTACTGAATTTGTCTATAGGCTCCAAACCCATGGAACTTCAAAGGGACTCAACATTCCATAAATGTTTGCTGGTGTATAGACACAAACAAAAACAGGTGAACATCACACTAATATTAAGGACACATTGATTCTGTCATGTTATTTTAGCCCAATTATTTTTGGACAGAAAGTTTATTGGAACAGATTTGTTTTGTTTAGACAAAGCAATAATGTTCACATTTTCCTTCTAGGACGATTGATATATGAAGGCTCTGAAGTGCTGCTGAGCAAAGTAAAGGTATATTTTCTAGGATGCTATAAAACTGTCAGTTCTGGCTGAGATGTTTCTGATAGTCTCACTACTGAATGTTAACCTTTCAAATACCATCCTGATATTCTGCATCATCTGACTTGCCTTAATTATCAAAATCTCCAAACAGTGTTTCTGTAAAGCATTACTAACAAGGGAGGTCTAAATAGTCAATTTGTTTTATAATGCAACACCTCCACATACATCAATACTTAATCTAGAAAATTTCTGCAAAACTTTATGAGATTTATGGCGACTTACTTAGTAGCTGAAGGCTTCAGTTTCAGTTTCAAGAAAACCCATAATCTCACACCTTGGCTCTGAAAGATTTGTGCCTGGGTACAAGCTGGAGTCCAGGTGCCTATGGAGTTGGGTCAGGGAGCCCTGGCTGTGCTGTCACACTGGCCTCCCAGCCCAGCTGCTGCAGGGTCACAGGGCATGTGACCCACAGTGTTCTGTCTCTTCTGTTGAGGTAAATACAAACCCTCCTTTAAAAAAAAAAAGAAAATCCAAGTATACAATGGTACACGTTTTCCTTCTAGCAACTATGCTCAAGCCTGCCCATTCTGCAAAGGGATTTTACAGCAAGAAGGAGGCATGTTCTGGAAAACAAGCTGTGTATTCATATTGCAACTTTCTCACTCTAAATTTACTTCATAGCCCAGGAGCTGTTTCTACATACATTGGTTTCAAATATTTCCTGCAAAAACAGTAGGAGATATCGCATGCTATGTTAGTATCTTGGCATAGCAGAGTGGGGGAAAAGCTCCACGTGTCAAGGGATGCAGAAATTGCTGTTCTATTTCTCAGGTGCTGCCTCACTGCTAAATGAACAACCAGCATGCTCCACCTCTTACCATTTGGGAAAAGCTGGCGGTAGAACCAGGAATCTGGAAGTCCTGCAGAAAAAGTACTTCTTGTTGTGGGAGGTTAAAGATAAGCAAATGTATTAACTACAAAGGACTAGCACCAGTTAAAAGCTCCTCCTGGATCAGCAATTCATGTGTAAATGTTCCTCTCTGAGAGGAGCTGCAGGCTGGGTAATGTGTTGCTGGTGTAGCCCAGGCCAGGTGACCCTAGGCAGCAGTGGACTGTGGGCAGTGGGGAGCATCAACCACTGCCTCGGTGAGAGTGGGAAAGTGGCCTGAGAACCATTGCCTGCCTGGGACTCCCCACACCAAACTACCCTCCAGGGTAAGTGTCTCTGCAGCAATTTGATCATCTAAAAATGATGGGATGGAAATTATGTGCCCAAAACCATAACACCACTGTCACTGTAGCCAGAAGATTTTTAAAGCATTTCTCTTCAAGATACCTAAATTATTCATGCCAAGTCAGGGCACTATAAGCTATATAAAAATTATAAAGTACAAGCTATAAACTTCTCTGACTCTGTGCCCCAGTGCTTTTGTCATGAGCTAGGCTTTCTGAGGACTGAATTTAAATATAAGGTAAGCTAACTGTGGAGACTGAAACCTGACTTATTTTTTATTATTCAAAAGAATTCCATAATTGATCTCTTAGGGCATTGGGAAAGCAAGGATTACCTATTTTTGAGGCAATGCCTACTGTGCTGAGGTCCTAGAGATCTGTCTCTGCCATAGTTTTGTTTTGCTACTTCTTTACAAGGTGTTGTGAAGCTTTTGAATAGTAACCCCTGCATAATGATCTCCCCAATGGCTCTGTCTCTCCTGGGTTACAAAGGCAGTGCTGGTATTGCTGCAGGGTCCTCTGCGAGCTGCACACTTCTCCAGTCCTTGTGAAGTCTTTGTAGTTTAGCCACCTTTGCTCCTCAGCTCCACCAGGAGTTTTTAAAAATATCCCTCATAAAGTTTTACACTGATTCAGCATCAGGTCTGTAAGTAACAAGGACCTGCCTTTGCAGAAAAAACAATAGAAAATACCAGCACCTTTCACTACCAATTTTTTTTTTCAAATGTTAGTGGCTTTCTGCAGAATTTACTATTTATGACTTCTGTTGGAAAACCACTTTGTTTTTCTGTAGCTTTCAGATCTATTCATGCAGAGTGCACTAAGATCTTTTTTGAAAATAAAGGAGAAAATAAGGCAAACATATTTATATTACACTCTAAATTCTATTTTCTGGTAATAGCATGTGGATCTGTGAGACAAAGTTGGGCAAAAGGATCAGCTGGGACAAAGATCTTGGGACTATGTCCATTTACTAAAGCCTCCTCTTGTTTATTCAAATAGTGAAACAAGGCTTCCTTGTATGTGTGTTGCAGGATTAGCAGCAAAATTTAAAGGTAGGTGTAGATTCATACATAGCAGTCCCTTTCTAGTTGTAAAAGAGCCTTTAGAAAAATAGTTGTTTTAAATCAGCCTGCTGGCCACTGTTTGTTAACAGTAAGGAATGCTGATATTACTATTCCACTTGTCCCTTTTTAAATCAGTTCCTTTTATATCGTGAGCTCCTTCCTTCTTTTCCTCCCTTATAATTTGCCCTTGAATTTCCAGTGAACTGGTTGTTCTGGCATAGTGAGCACAATTTCTTTCTTATTTCTGCACAATGCTATATCCAGATTAAGCAAGAAAAAGGTGACTGGGGAAAGAGGATGAAAGTGCAGTGCTGGTGAGGTGTCCCAGCTGCAGACTCTCTCCAGAGGGACATGTGATATTTTCTCATGAAGCGTGACATTTTCACTCTTGTCCTCTTCTTTACATTTACATACATACACTCTTTAGATTTACTGTTTGATTCACAAAATATTTCCTTTCTCATGGCCAATATTTCTTGAATGTTAATGTTCCAACATTTTCTTCTCAGCAGCGCAATGAGCGTGTTCCTTTGAAAACTTTCCCTGTCCCACCTGTAAGGAAACCCTGCAGTGTCCTATCTCTAGATTTACATTTCTTACCATTTCAATTATATTCTAGTCACAGGTAGTATGCATGTTCCCTGGCCATTTTCTATTTATGAGAAGTGAGCAAACATCTTTCTCCAATTACAGCTTAAGTCCATTGTAAGAACAAGTCTGATTAGATAATCAAAACTCAAATTACACAGGAAAGGGGGATGAAAAAGAGGGAAGTGAATAGGCAAAAGGGAAAAACACACAGGAAATATGAGGAAAAACCTTTCAAAATGAAAAGGTGAAAATAATTACGAAATGGGAAGAAGGCAAACCTCCAACATATTTTTAATTTAATGGAATAGAAAACATAGGTCTGACCTAAAAAGCCTACTGACCCACCTTATGCAAATTCTAAACCCTTTGCACTCCAAGACAGAAGGCTTATGGAAAAACCATTTCTAAGTGATTTTCTAGTACATGACAAACACTGTTATGGTTAGTCTATAAAATATGCATTTACTTCTGCTGCTTCAACAAACAGTCTGAGGAGTTCAAATGAGTGGCTATTGAATTGTTGGTGATGATTGAAACTTTATGAGGAAGCAATGTTTAGATTACATTGTGTTGCATCATACTCTTCCTTAATGATTGTTAAAAAAAAAAAAAAAAAGAAAAAAAAATCTGGCAAAATGAAGGAGAAAGTCATGAACTGTTACTTCTATGTCTTTCCTGCATTGCCATGGCCTGGTTACTGTCCAGCTACCAGCTAGCAGTAATTTAATACTGAAATGAGGCTGTTTGTACTTGTTGAATATACTGTTTGAAAACCCTTCTGGTATTATGAAGTGGCAGCCAGCTACTGGTGAGGTTGAGAAACCCTGCTGTTCCTGGAGTCTGCAGGAAGGCAAGGAAATTCGGGGAAAGCTTAGAATGACAGTGGTTGAAACAGAATAATCCCCTTGCTACCCTTTAGCAGTGTGGACTCATTGCCAATACAAGGTAAGCTTTGCCATGACATGCTGCCTGGAGCTGGGACAAATCGCTGGAGGAGATAAAGCCTCAGTGTTGGTTTGAAAAAGAAGGACTATTAACTCAAATGTAAGATTCTAAGCCCCCGAAATCTATTTTCTGAAACTTCATGGTTAGAGGGCGAAAATTATATCAGAGATGAAAAATCCCAGCCTTGTAACCTAGGAGGTATGGAACTGATATGATAGTGGAAAACCTACTTTTATCTGGTTTCGTGGTTATAGATATAATAATTATTTTTAAAATTTAGGGATGGAATAATACATTCACATATCCCCATGGAGCATACGTCTTAAACAAATTCTTTCCTCTATCAGTTAAGTGCCCTAAGAGTTAGCCTGGAGAGTCAAACATGCAGTCATTCTTCAATAATAATTTCATTCTGGTTTCTAAATCTGATAGAGGAATTCCCCTCCAAACTTGGAATTTTCTGTCTTTGACCTTTTTAGAGCATGTTGGGGTCCTTTCTGCCTCCTTCCCCATCCAGGAGACATCTCCCACCTACTTGTGGCATTCAAAGTTTAGCAATTAGGATGAGGGGATTTGTAGAAAATTATTATAGGGAGTCTGTCAAAAGTTACTATAGCTGGACAGTGTTTATATAGCATAGTATTTTGGACTTCCCAATGCTTTATTTCTGTGAAGTGGTAAAACATCTCCAGTTAAAATATCACTTGGAGCAGAAATTTATTTTATTGCAACATGGCAGCCTCTCTTTGCCTTGTGTCAGCACCAAGAGTTCCAACTTTCTGTGTTAATCAGCTCTCTGATACTGCTGAAAAGCACTACTTGGATTTTCTCAGTTTTCCTTTCCTTCCAACACCTTACTGTTTTTTTTCTGTCAGACATCTGCACCTTAGTTTTTTATACTTAAAAATACTTACATTATATAGATAGGGTATTTTTGATCAAGAGCAAAGAGCTAATCTGACAAACCTAATGCATTTTTATTTCACTCAGTTTCTGAAACATCGAATGGCATTGATTTTCACAAAGGTATCCCTGGGTTAGCTGCCTAATCCATATTTTATGCTAACTCTTATAATTAATGCCTGACTTAATAAGAAGTAGAGATCTAAGAGATCTTCAAAGGAATTTTCAACAGTTGCCACTGTTGTTTCACTGACCAGTGACAAAAATGACAGTAGAGGCAAAGTGCTCTTTTTCCAAGTGCAAAAGGTCTGTGTTTCGAAAACGTGCCACCATCCAAAATGAAAATAAGAAATCCAGAGCCTCAAAAGAGCCCAAACTCTGTCGGACAAATAGCAGTTTTAGTAAGAAAAAAACCCAAACAATCCTGAACCTCAAGTTACATTTTAGTTTGAAGGCTTCTGGTTTTGTTTCTGAAAATATAAAGCAAACTCAGAATAACTTTTCAAACTTTACCATGCAGTCAAAGGCCTAGAGATTTCACTGAAATGAAAGTAGACAGTCTTACAATCACCAGTCTTCAAGAGACAGGTCATTTACTTAAACAGCAAATGTCAGGAGACTTCATCTTAAAATCACCAAAGTGCAGAAAAGCACGTTCCCTGCAAATCAAACCTATAGAGTTCTGGCACATTTGGGTTCAATCGTCCTTATTTTTAGCACAAATCCACTTCAAGAAATAGCTTTAAGAGTATTGGAATAAAAATCACACATCAAAAGGATAAGGTTGGTGTGGAGGCCCATGGCAAACTTGGAAACTTTGCTTGCCATCAGGGATGTGGAACAAAGGCACAGCTGTGCTGTTGGGGATTACCGCTGCAGCTCCTCATGTGGAGCAAGGTGGGAGCAGCAGGGTGTCTCAATAGCACCCAGAGCTTTGGATACGGCTGAAGAAGTATTGTATATTTTTGGAAAACTTAAATTTGTTGAAGGACTTTTCAAATGCTCTAACTGCCTGAGACTGCAAATTCCCCAAAAGTGAGTTAAGGGTAGCCAGTAATGATCACATAATTGATAACGTTGGGTATGACTGGGAGAATGTCAATGAACTTTGTGTTTGAAGGGAGATACTAAACCAGAAAATAGCAGGAAATAATATTAATGCTCAATCCTGTATTAAGTTCTCCACAGACATTAGATTTCCCTAAATCAAATTGCATAGAAAATTACTACTATATTACTTCAGTTACAGTAGCCATTCTGGTTTGACAAGTGCATAAAACACAATAAAAGGCTATTGTAATTTGTAAATTCCAACCAAATCCCATGTATGAAATTTATAGTTCTGAACACTGTGAAGAAATATAAATAAAAAAATAAATCTTTACAGAAGAAAAATCTATTCTCCCTTGAGAGAAAAGTGGACCTATTAAATGACATTCAATATTTCTGCGAAAAATCTCTACTCTTTTACTTTCTTATAGAATTCAGCAGACTCCTTTGTACAGCAGCTTCCAAATTTCCATAGTAGAGGGCAACAACCAAAAACAATGAGCAATGCTTCCATCGCTCATTGTCATGTGTTGCAACTTGTCTATGATTTGCATTAATTAAAATGCCACAGCTTTGCCACGATGTAGGCAAGCACTACAGTCTGGACTCAAAGAAAACCTCACCAAACACCAAAGCAAAATCTTCTACTGGCTTGCCTGATTAGATCTTTTTATATCTGCACCATAGACACAAGTTGCTCTGTACATCTTGGTAAATATGGAAATTTAGGTAAATTGGAACTTGGGCAAGGTAATTTTTTTTTTTTTGTACCTTAGAAAAAGTATATTCCTTCTAATTTTTTATTTTAAAGCAGGACTTACTGATACCAGCCAGTCATTTTGCTGTGAAGACTACATTTTGGAGAATCATAGCAAGTTAACCTACAAGCCAATGAATTCCTATACATGAAAGAAGCTATCCAGCTGACTTAATGCAAGACAAATATCCTTGTTCCACTAGCATGTAATCTCGGTACTACAACCACAAAGGGAAGACAACAATAATCAATAGGGTATTGCACACATTTCCCTTCTTGGAATGCTGCTGTGTATGCTGCTGAGGTCACTTTGCTCCAGATGAATAATCATGGATATATTTAATACCTCTGGTTTGATAGCAACATATGTTGTTCTAATTAAAATTTACCAGGTTTTGTTGTCTGTTTAGACTCCTTGATAAGTTTCTTACCAGAAGTATTCAAGATACTAGAGTCTCTTGTAACAGTTATATATGAGACAAATTACACAGAATTTGGAAGACACATTCGCTCATATGTGGCAGAGATGGGACTTTATGTGGACCATAAATCTTTTGCAAATACCTGCTTTTCTTCAAGAAATGGTTAGACTACTTCTTTGAACTGATGCCCTAAGTTTTAGCTTTCATATTTTCCAGATTTTGTACTGCATTAGTATATAACTCTGAACTAAATGTAAAGTGCTGGCAAGTTCTCTTCACAGTTTAGTTAGACAAAAATATCCTTTTCAAGCCTGAGAACAAAGGACACTGTTGCAGCTTCAGGCCCAAAAAGTATAAAAACCAGTAAACTGGGGAGAGCAATCTGGGAGGATGGGGCTTCATAACCTGAAGCTGTAATTGGACAATTAACCCCAGTATGTAAATGGACCAAAACTTATAAAAGTGTGAAAACTCGTGACCCGTCATCCATCTTGGGTGTAGCCACGGCTGGGCTCTTGTACCACCCAAGGTGTATCCTTTGAGGGCCTTTTTAATAAATACTTGCTTTATTCCTTTAACACTGTTCTAGGTAGCCTCATAAGGCATCAAGACCATTGATCAGAAAAACATAACCACTGTTTCTTCACTTGCTTTATTAGTTAGTCTGAAAAGGTCTTGCAGGGTTTTAAAGACATCCACCATAAAGTATACTTGTTATATGTAGTAAGAGAAAAAGAAACACAAGGGAATTTATGCTATCGTTTGAAAAATACCTTTTTGTCTACATTATCTGCTGACTCCAACATGTCCGGATGTTCTTGTGTTCAAAACTCTTCATAAAGCTTGTACTGGTTGTTTTATTGTTGATTGCCAATAATTTCTGTTTTTTCAAAGCTTTGCTGTGGTAGTATCAGGATGCCCATTGCATCAAGTCCTGGATGAAATGGTGAGAGAGCCTTACAAGTCAGAAAGCAGAGGGAGTGCTGGGCCTGCTGTTTCTAGCCATAAGATGACTTTCTTCCTATTGGGCATTATTTTCAGGATACTGGTAAAAAGAATTAAATCTAGAGATGTTTTTTGTCAGAGTCTGCTGAAGCCCCCTAATGGATCTAGAAATCTTAGTGTTTTAAAAAACACCCATCCCCATCCTAATTAAGCTAGAAAATGTAATAGCTCTCTATACAGTGAAAGGCTTTGGAGTTTTGTGGAAAAAGAATAAAATACAAATTCAAAAAATAAATAGGTAATTGACAGCAGCAAAACCCCCAAACCAAACTGCCAACCAAGTCTTCTTTGAAAGTTAGAATCTGAGGCAGACATATACTGCCCAGAATTTTTACTGCATAGTATGGTTCAGAGGCTTTATTTTCTTCATGTTTGTAGCACAACACTGTCCCTGGAATTCCAAAACTGTCAACTCTAAAACCAAGATTGCTTTGAAGTGGTGAGTGCAGAGTGACAGTACCCTGTTGGAACTAGTGGATCTTTATTCTTCTCACTGACTTTAACAGCCTGTCATTATTTCATCCAGAGGTTTTTATTAAAATCCACCAATATTCCCAGCTCTCAAAAGGGAAAATGAAAATCCTAAAAACTGGAGAAAACACAGCATTTTCTATGTGAATGGTGGGTGTCTCCTCTCCCTGCTTTCCCAACAGATCTGCTCTCTCCAGGCGGGAGAGGCTCTGGCCAGGGGGGTTTGCTCACCCTGCTGAGCAGCACTCTCTGCCAGCCACAGATGACTCATCATGTGCCCTGAAGGAGCCCCAGCCTGCCATCTCTGTGCAGATGTCCCAGCCACTGAACATTACTGTTCTGCATTCTTTGCAGCCCTCAAATTTAACACCCAAGCTGAAAAAGCACTCATGACCATGCTTTTCATCAACTGCATACATACTGACTTTTCCTAATTAGGGGATGAATGCAGAAAAAGTGACCCTTCTAGTCTCCTGGGGGCATTATTACAGCAAAAGCTACTATCTAAAGATTTCTATTTTAAATATATATTATTTGTCTGATCCCTCCCACACTGCTTTTCAGATAAAATCAAAAAACCTCTTAACTGGTTTTACCTGATTTCCCTGAAAATAAAGGGTTAGGTTTGATGTAACATAGAGAAAGAATTTGAAGGTAGTTCCATTTCTGAGTAAGAAGATTTAAGTCATTCCAGACAAGGTAGATTATTGCTCATATACTTTTATGAACAGGCAGAGCATGAAAAGACATTTCTATACAGCAAATCCATGTAATAAACTATTCTTTTTGACAACACACACTGCTTCAGTTGCTTGGATTACTGGCTTGTGTGACCTCAGACACACACACACACACACACACGACAGAGCCCAAAATAGAACCAGAAGATGAGTCATGATGTTCAGGAAAGATTTCAAAACACATGGACCTATTTACTTGTGCATCTGTCTCCTGAAGCTGGTTCTGTTTTACAATGGTATTATTGATTTGTTCTCATTATCTGCATCTGAGAGGTTAGTTTGTTTTTGTTTTTGATTGGGGGGGAATTTGCATTAGGTAATTAAAATAGCAGTTTAGCTCTTCAGAGGAAGCCTTTCAGGAATAAATATGACGCACACATTCTGGATGATCTAAAATAGTAGCATCATAACTAAGAAATACTCAGCATTGCAGGAACTGTGCTTCTTGCTTGCCAAATGCCAGGCAGTTGCACAGCAGTTTATTTTAGCATTAGGAAATCTATTAAATAAAATGCTTTTGTTGTCATTGTATGAGGCATGCTCCATGCTTTCACAGATTCACAAGGCTGCTATGTGGTACACATGCTAACAATGTGATATTCATTATTATATCTACTTAATATTGTAATTGCTGTAGGACTAAAAGGAAAGGTCCAGTCACAAAGTGAGGCTATAAATGTTTGCATGAAAGTGTTTTTCAGGTACAGAGAGATCTGTTTTAGCACAAGTCCCAGTGCTTTCCAAAAGGTAAAAACAATATAGTCAGCCAAATTTTCAACTCTTTCTTTTGACCTAGCACCCTTTTACTTTGACTAACAATGATCTTGTGTATCTTTAAAATAGAATTATTATTCTGAAATGGTTCTTGCATTTGACTGCCAAACTCATAATGTTTCATCAAGCCTAATTATCTCCTTAATATGATGCTACTTTATTACAAAAGCAAAATGATGCTTTAATTTTTTATTACTATTATTATTATTATTTTTTAATAAGTTCACTCCTAAAGCATTAGGCCGACTGCTCTTGGCATGATAAAATGTGCATTAACTTCAGTGGAATCTAGATCAGACCCTAAAAGCAAATGATAATTGCTACATAAATCTCAGGAACTTGTTAGCTACCTTCCAGTGTAGCTAACTTAAATGGCAACATCTCTGCAAGAATATTATAGATCTAATTACTTGTTATGGATTTATGCTAGCATTGCCCCATATGAAAGACTCACCATTTATATGACAGAAAATGAGAGGAAAACAAACCTCTAGTGGACAAAGCATTAAGAGCTAACATTTACAGCCGAAATTCTGATGTTTATCACATCTGAGCCTTTCTGGAAATCAGTAGGTTTCGGGAAATGAAAATAGAGCACAAATTATTGCTTTGCTTCAGTAATGAAAGACATAATGAAGGAAGGCATATACCAGTACTGCTTGTATCATGGACTTAATGGTCACCAGGAATTACCTGTTTGCTTCACAAAGGCTTGAGCGAAGGGTCACAATTTCATAAGTCCTTCATTCAACAAGATAATGAATTATTAAGAAGAATTTACCTTCAAAATATGTCAATGTCACAAAAGATACTGGCTGATTTCTATTAGATGTGCAATTTAATGTACAGCCAGCAGGCAGCAGAGATGACTTCAGAAGGACTGTGATTCACTAAAATTAAACTGAGTTTTAATAATCACCTCTTACAGCTTTTGCTTATGGAATTTAGCATTTGCCTTTGGATTAATGCTGTTTAATTTACTAAGAAAGTATTTATATTTCCAAATGATGCTGACCAATAGCTGAGTTGATACAGACCTTGTTTGTAAAATATTTCATTCTGACTCCCTTAGGGTATTTCAGACTCTAGACAGGCAAGAAAAAAGCCCAAATAAACAGTCTGAATACTGATACAAATGCACATTACTGAATATTGTATACAAACGTACACATATCGCTGATTACCATAAAATAACAAAATGCCCCTTTTGCTAATATATTCAAGCAGCAATTGTGTCCTTTACTAAAAATCACTTGTTTCCACTCTCAAATTAAGGACTCCTGAATTTTTTAAACAAACCCAAATAATAGCAGTATAAAATGATGATCAATAAAAATCATCATAAACCCCTCATTTATATTGGTAGATGTAGTGATAAAAATCCTCATCATTTTTGACTCTTTTCAGGCCGGGTGGTGTTTTGATTTAACCGGTGAAGTCATAGATGAGCTTGCAGAATGCAGTGATCATTCTAAAAATAGGACTTTGGAAATACAGCTTTGGTTCACCCAGCAGACTCTGCCTGTTACTAAGCAAACTTATTAACAGGTACTGTTTTGAACCCTTCCCTTGCTCCTTTTGTCTCTGGATATTTATGCTGCTTATTTTTACAGCTATAGAGTTATAAAATTTTTTTTGCATTTCATTGATTTTTTTTTTATAGCAGACTAGTTGATTTCACAGTGTTTTAAAGAATATTTTACTAACTTATCTATAGGTGAAGTGCCTACCTTTCCTTTTCCTTTCAGTAAATTTCCATGGAAACTGAACCCATTGTGTCCTCCTGCTGGCTGCAGTTCTTGTCTACCTGAGATTGCACTTGGATTAAATGTGTTTTCATAGTTAACTAGTTAAAACCATTGTGAGGCTTCTCCAAAGTCTTTGCTAGTCTTTTTAAAAATGTTTTAATGTTTTGAATTAAATTTAACATATGTGCAAGGAGAACAAGTAGTATTTTCTGACCTAGGTCAATGCTACTACTGCTCAACTATTTCAGTGCAATTACAGAACATCAGCAATATGTGATGAACTGAGGTGTATCATCAGCTCTTGATACAATCAGCTATGATGCTAGCTCCCTACTTCACTGATTGTGCCTTTTTTGGTGCCAACTGCTCTCATAACATGTTTTCCCAATCCTCATTCTCTAAGCCATTGTTCTCTAACTTGCAACCATCACAAAAAAAAATTAAAAGACTTTACACAGCAATTCTTCCAAACCATAACAGGCTGTAGCATTTTCCAAGAAATGTTCTGCTTTAGAATGTACTGCTCCTGGTACGAAAGGAGCAACAGGTTCTGATGATGACAGAAAGCATTTCATTATATCTACACAGTCTCGGAAAGACAAAAATTATTTGGGAATGGTATTTATGTTGTGGGATGAATAGATTTGTGATAGGTAGATGCCACAACACCCCAAGAGCTAAATTTAATGCTGATAACTTTTTTAATTTCTTATCTAATGGGGCCAAGCCCTTCCTCCAGAAAGTTAAATTGATTATAATCCTAAACAGTGGATTTTTAAAGAAGTCTGTGACAGGGACCTCTACACAATACATTTATTCTATTTCTTCCTAGTCCAACTCCTCACAGGCACAATTTTAATTGTAGATTTCCCTGAAGAATTGGGGCAGGGTGGCAGAGTGTCTGTGTGTGAGTGTTGTTGTGTGAGGATTGAGGAAGTAACAACTTTCCTCATGCATAAGGAATGACAATCAGAAGCTACACAGTTTTAGCATGTAGGCAATAATAAACTGATTTTTAAAACCTCAAAGTTTTCCACCACAGTCCTCTCCCTAGGTCTTAAATCTGGGCATGAATTAGTCCAGTTTGGATACTGGTCACTGAAGCTTGTCATGGAATCACAGAATGTGTGGGTGGGAAGGGACCTTCCAGATCATCTAGTACCAACCTGCCTGACATGGGATCTTTGGCAAGAAAGAATGAGCTTCAAGATAAAAAAAAAAATCTGCATTAGAGGTCCTGGGGAGAAACTGGTATCTGTGCTATAGTGTGAGCTCACCCCACCCCCCCCAGTTTCACTCTCCAGGGCAGGAACAGTGCCAGCATGAAGCCTGGATCCCTTACCACTATGGAACCAGACTGGAGTTACAAATCTGCTGTTGGATTTGTCATGGAGAGGGCAGATGATGCCATTTTACTGATCTATCTTTTCATGCTGCTCGTTAATAGCACCTGTATGACTTTCAGACAGTCTGGTTCTGTATGTAAATGGTGTAAATTGTGTTGATTCCCATATGCCACATGCTACAGGAAACCCTCAGTTATATGAATGGGGAATCCTGATCTTACAGGTCTCTGTCACTCATTGGAGATGACTGACAGTGCCTGAAGGCAACAAAGGCTAATAAATGATGAACTTTCAAAACCCAGGTGTCCCCTCTAGGTACACATGGACAGTTTTTCTTTCTAATAGTCAAGGAGCAGCAAAAGCAGGTACTGCTCCATAACCAGAGGGAGCAGGGATTGAGGAACAAGCCCACAGTATCTGAGCACAGAGAGCAGGTTTTGGCTGCAAGATCATTCAATAGTCCAGTTCCACCTAGTTCACAGGGATGAGGCAGGTCTGAGGACAAGCCAGAAAGTCATCAGTGAATCATGGTGGTGTGCTGGATTTGACTGGGGTCTTAGGACACCTTAGTTATTAGGACACAGCTGGGACAGCTGACCCCAACTGACCAAAAGAATATTTTGAAAATGCCGGATGGTGTTATGCTCCTCAAATAAATCTGGGGGAAGAAGAAAGTAGGGGGAAGATTTGCAGTGGTAGAACTTGTTTTCCCAACTAGCCACTATGTGCGATGGAGACCTGCTTCCCCAGGATCGGCAGAGCACCTACCTCCCCCTGGCAAGCAGTGAATAATTCCTTGCTTTGCTTTGCTTTGCCTATTAAATTGTCTTTATTTCAACCCACAAAAGTTCTTACTTTTATCCTTCTGATTCTCTTCCCCATCCCTTCGGAGGGGAAGAGAGCAAGAAGCTGCATGGTGTTTAGCTGCCAGCTGGGATTAAACCACAAAAGAGGATCAGAGCAACGGAGGTAAAAGAACATCCACAAGAAGGCTGCACCATAGCTCAAGAGCAGGCCCTGAACAATGTGGGCTGGGGCATGAAAACAGGGAGAAAAGCTCTCACAAGGTTTCTTGGCAGAGCGCTCTCCAAGTGTTCAAGGCTTGACACGGCACCTTTACCTCTGTGCATGCGAAGTCCAGGCAGCCAAACCCAGTGTTCTTAGTTCTCTGACATTTGGGACAGCCACTGATGGAGCAGGTATCTTGTATTTATTTTGAGGAAGGAAAAAGACAGCCAGATGCTTAGGGATTGTCATATCAAAGATGTCTCAGATTCTGGAAGTTATATACACCTGCCTCTGAATAAGAGCTTTTGTCCTAGAATTCATACTTTTCAGCTTTTGAAATTTGATCCAGCGTGATGTGCTGGTTCCTGGAAACCAGCTTGTGCACCTGGTTCCTGTGCAGGGCTAAGAGTTGGACTTAATGATCCTCATGGGTTCCTTCCAGCTCAGGGTATTCTATGATTCTATGATTCTATGACTTTCCATCTCCTGATAAGGTTGGAAATAACAGCAGAACAGATCTCTTTTGCGAACTCTGCATGCCTAATGCCTGATCCCTTGGGAAATTGAATACTTTAGATAATTTTGGTAAGAACTAAAATTAATTCTAGGTAATTAATAAATTTTGGGGTTTGAATCTTAGTACTGTACCTTCAGAAGAAATGCATGGCATCAGGGTGCCAAATGGTAGGAACAACTCTTGTTCCAAATGTTATGTAACACTTGTACTTATGGATAGTGTGGTACAATATGAAGCGTTCTTTTAAAACCCTGATATAATAAATGATCATTAATCAACCCTCTTCAGACTATATGTCCCACTGTCTTTAACCATTAACCTTCAAAGTGCTTAAGTCACTTTTATAAAAGTATAACAGTTACTGTAATTATTTGTGGGTACCTTAGAAAACTGGATGTGGATGATGGCTAGAGAGAGTCTAGACTTTGTGTTTGGTCAGTATTTGGCCTCTCAGCTGAAAAAGTGTCGTCAGGAAGGGCGAAGGGGGTTTCAGAGAGTCTACCATTCCTAGGGGCTCATAGTCGCATCATCCCATTACATCCCTTAAGCCCTGTTATTATTCATGACTTTTGTTCACCAGTAATCTGAACCACAGGAAAGGTCCAATCTACTTCCTACTCTTTCACAAGTGCAGCACAAAATCTTCACCTTAAAGATGGAATAATCTTGGAATAATCTACTTTTCATATTTATGTATTATGGCTTTTTTTTTCCCCTTGAAATTTCAGGTACCTCAGCACCCAGCGGAGCCCAGGTTTTCTTTTGTGCCTATTTTTGCAACATTTCTGCTTCTCCTGCAAAATTTGATAAATGAGGAGTTGTAAAGTTGCTTATAAGAATATGATTACGCAGAATTAAATTGTCAGGACCATTAATTATTCTGATGAAACACACAAAGCCAAACAAAGGAATTTCTGTGCCCCCTACAACGAATTGTGGAGAGCCAATCTGTGGGCATTTTCACTTTTATGCTCTATTAAATGCCTCTTAAAATGTTAACACAATCACTGTGGCAGAGCTGAAGTTTCACTCCTGCTTTGGTACACTGGCATTTGCAAGGCTTTCTGCCTTAGCCTAGTGAGTCCACCAGCCACCCTGCTGTGCCTGTGGAGCCCTGTGCGCTGCAGTCCTTGCTCTCCCTCCACTCAGTCTGCCTTCATTTGCATTTCATTATGCAAACATGCAAATCACCCATTTTTACCATTATGAACAATTATCTTACAAGGAAAGATAAAGAAATATTTTGTCTTGTATTCACCCATAATTATTCTGAATGATTAAAGACAATGGGGGAGAGGAGGAATCTGCTATCTAATTCTAATAAAAATACTTATTACGCAAATAAGAGGCATTCTATCAGCTACATTTTCTTCTGAAGGCACTGACTCATTTGGCATTGTTTAATTGCAAATCTTACATTGTGGGTAACCACTACAAATAAAACATCAATGAAAAAGAGCATGCAAGATTGCAACTACAATAAGGTAACAATACAATAAGCTAGCAATAATAATTGACAAAGACTGTAATTTTCAGGTGTCCTGGGTAGACAGAAGATTCATTTGTTTTAGATGAGAAAATGACCAATTCATGTAGCAACCAAACTAAGAATCTGATGGATTCTTTCTCATTACTGTTGCTGCTTACCAAAATCCAGCCCAATAAGGGGCATGGGGAAGGAGAAACATGAAATATCAAAATGTTAGAGACCTTGATGTACATTTTTGTCTCCATAACAAAAAGGATGAATTTTTCTTTTCAGAACAAACCCCTCTTTGTCTGAACTTTGAAACCGCTGCAAATACTTCCCCAGAAGAGAAGATCCAGGAAGAGAATGAAAACAAAACCATCAGCCCAGAAATACTACAGATGGTAAAACCCCCCACACTCCTGAGCTCAGTATTAAAGGTTTCTTAAAATCCTGGTAAGAAGTCTTGTTTATCACTGTATTTATAACTTTTCCTGATGTCAGTCTAATAGCTCAGTATGTAATTCTGGGGAGAAACAGCTCTTTGGGGACTGTCTTTACATCAGGAGTATGTAACTTATATTTAGCTATCTAAAATATATAATTTCTCCTCTTTATCACCGAAAAAGTTGAAATATTTGATTCTACTATTAACTCCCTCCTTTCTGGGCTCCAGTTCTATAAAAAAGTTAAACTAGTTCATCTGTGCAACTGCATATAAAGGAGACTGTAGAAAAAGCCATACTCAAGTTTTGTGCTGAGCTTCAACAGGATGATGTTCCTCATTGCAGTTCTGATTATTTCTGTTCTAATTATTTCTGTTCTCTAATTCAGTAAATTCCAAACTTTTGTGTCAACAGACCATGCTAAATTCAAAATTGTCCATGGAAAAGCACATACATTTACCTAATTTATGACTTAGAAATACAGCTGAAATTACCAGACCTATTTGTTTGATTGGCCAAAGGGAGGTTTCACAGCTCCTCAGAGCCTGTGCCCACCTCTGAAAAATTTGAGAGAAGAGGTAAAAAAGAGAAGGGTGATAAGTTCTTCAATTTGGAATAAATATAATAAGTGGCCTTGAAACAGCAGAAATACTGACCTGGACTCTGGAAGCAGGAAGGAAACCAAAGCAGAAGGAGGTCCAGGCCCACACATTAGCTTAGAACTCCCTGGGGTTCACATCTTTATGTTGGTATATAACAGCAAGGGGGACAACCATACCTGGATTTCACCAAGAGAAATGTCAGCTCACTTTTAAGCTTCTGAAATACCTTAGACAAATGCTTCACAGGAAATGTGGCTCTCAATTCTACAACTGAACTTGAATGTTTTAAGAAATGTTTATGTATGATGTTTGTAAATCTTTGATCAGTGATCCGTAAAGTAGAATAACCTAATTTCTTCCAAGCATAAAAATGCTGGTTACTTTCACAAAGAGCCTTTCTGTCCATCTCACCATTTTATAAGGCTCTCTGACATGCCATTACTTGCTGTAGTTTCAGAGGCTCATTGGAAAGCTCTGCACAGGGCTCTCCTGAGACTCTGGCACTGCTAATACCAGGTAATATGTGTCTCTCTAACTTTGTCCATCTTCCTCTGGGAGAAATCTTCCACTTCATTACTTCAAGAAATGCCTGGGGATTTTTGCAGTTCTTCTGACAGTAACTGGAATCAAAATAAGAACTCTTACCAGCAAGGCTTTTAGAAGAAGTTTTTGTTTGAGCATCGCTGGCTGCACTCTGACGGCTGACATGAGCCCTTCACTAGCATGCAGGGAGAAGTGATTAAGACTCACCAACAGATAAATCCCACAAGGATTACACACATCTTCTTGTCACTAACAATGACATGAACACAGTTTTATTGTAAGATGAATCAAAGGTTATGCAAGAAGGCTTTTTCCATATCCCATTTCCCCATTTGTCTGGAGCTGTCTCCTCTTACTCAATACTTGCTAGACACAAACCCAAAAACTGCAAGTCTGGGAACCCACCCCATTCACTGCTGACAGCAGCATTTGTGCTGGTTTCAGTGAAGATTTTTCTTTCAGGTTATGAGGGTATACAAAGATCAACACTAAACAGTGTATCCAAATCCTGTCACCATTTCTGTGATGTTGCCTAGGACCAGGTTGGAAATGCAGAACTGGACCTTTGCAGCAAAGTTGGAGCTACCAGCTCAGAACCAATGAGTTTCAAGGATCCAAAACTCCCCATGAGTTTTTATGGTCACAGACATCCGGGCCCTTTATAGCAAGCAGGGATCTGTGCAATGCAGTCAATTTGCAGGGTGGCAGAAACACCTGAAGTTAGGATTCCTGACGAGTGTAGTAAAAGTACTTCCCTCCATTAAATTTCAGTAATGAGGAAATTCAGAAATTATGAAAGAGAAACATGTTTTAACTCTTCCTATTTTCTATCTTGCTAAGCAATATTCCCATTCACTTTACCTGCACTCACTTCTGTGATTCATATTCATTAAAAATGAATATATAGCAGTATGTGTTTTCTTTCCCTCCTATGTCATTTATAGTTTGTTGCTTTCCATTTTAAAGTATATATTATTGAACAGACCACATGATGAATTTTTGATGAATTCGTGAAACAGGGGCCAGACACAAACCCACTGGTTAAGTAAATTATAACTATAAATAACTTCATAACAAGGCCAAATACACAGTAAAATGAAGTTTGCATAAATATCTCTTGATTTAATGCCTGTTCTTCCTCCCACTAAAATAAATCTCATCAGTCACTGACACAGTGGCTATGTTTTTTTCAAATTCTTTGCTGCTTGATCCAGTAAATGCTTCCCACATGGTTGTGATATTTCTTGTACAAACAGAGGATTAATGTCAATTGATACAAGTGTGAAGTGTTCCAGAACATTTTACAGGGCAAGACTGCTGCTGGCCTTTATCCATGTAAAAAGGAACGGGGGTCTCCTATGACACATATCTTCTTGGAAGTTAGAAGCAATCATAGGCCCTCAGTTATGAATTTCAATATTTATATTTCAGGAAATTCTGTGTAATCCTAAGTAAGCAAGGAAGAAATTAACAATTCCTCATTTCCTATGCAGAATGAAATCTCTGAGCTATTAGAGAAGGAAATTCATCACTGAAATATGTGATGGATCTTTTATATTTCCTATATGTTAAAATCTGGTTGCAAAATAGAACAGACTTTCCTTTTCCTTTTCCTTTTCTGTTTATTAAGTCCTCCCTGATTATATAGCTTGTGTCTACATACCAATCTGTGAACTAGGTGGTTTAGCTCAGAGCACCAATTTCTTTAAGTAAAAGGTGACAATGTACCTGGAAGAACTAGAAAGGGAAAAATAAATCTAATGGAAGAAACAGTTCAGATAAACTCCTATTTTCCTTTTGTCTGATTCTAAATCTAACATGGTGGTAAATACAGATTTGCCTGAATAAGTTTCTTCACAGTACAAAATTTGACTGGGATAAAGCATACAGCACCTAGAATTCGCTGATGTAAGTGATCTCTACATTCCTCATCACATTATTGTTTATTTGTACTAGTTTTATTTTTTTTTAGAGTCAAAAATGCAGCCTGTGCAAAAGTGACAGGAAATTATTTAGTTCTGTGATGGTTTATCACAGAACTAAATTATTTAAATTATTTAGTTCTGTGATTGTATATCATAATTCACAGTACTTTGCAGAGTTCACAAAAAGAATATTTTTTCATTATATGTCTTTCTTACCTACATACCTTCCTTTTGCACCAGTTCTTAATTCTGCATGAAGGGAAAAGCAGGAAAAAATACCAAAAAGAAACATGATTGATAAATTATGTTAGTTTAACAACGATCATTTTATGATGTTAAAAAACTCACTTGCTGTTCAGAAAGATACCTGGTTGCTTTGCTGCTCCCTCTGTCCATGGTTCTCCTCTGTCACCATAATTTTTTCTTATGTGATCTTTCAATTTAACTTTCAAACCTCATGCACATCACTTTGTGTGTGAATGAAGGAGCTTCCCGAATTTATCCTAAGTTCTATATCCCTTGCATTATAAAATGTTACTATTTTTCAGGGCCTTTTGCAGTTGGTGTGGTCATAATTGGAATGATTAATTTCCCTGAGGCTTGTTAACTTTTCCTTTAGTTACTCATCTTGAAGAGGCTCCTGAGCTTCACTTGGATTGTGTTGTCCTTCCTCTTAGAGGGACTATCAGCACAGTTCTGTGAACTCTCTGTTCTGTGTTTGAGTTTTCCTGCTCTGTACATCCATAAATAAAGACTTTCACTGTCATCTGAGGCATATGATACCTCAGAGTTGCCAGCTGCATGTCATGAGAAAGTGTGTTTAAGAGAATACTCTTTCATTGACTCAGTTTTCTTGTGACTCTGCAAGAATGCACGGCCCATGTTCTCTGTTCCATGTACATCTGTGTTCATTTAAACTTTCACTTTATCAGGGGACTGAGACAGGGACAGCTCGACCATTTTTGGGGTAAGCTGCAGAAGAGAGATGCATGTGTAAAAACTAGAACAAGTGTTTCAGTAGCTATTCTTGTAACAAGATATTCACCGGAGTCTCACTGCAGCAGCCAAAGCTTTTATCTCTCACACACACTTCTGCTAGGCTTTTAGGAAAACCATATTGGAATGGTTGCATTGGATAATCAGGTCATCAAAAAGGGTCTTGAAAAATGAGCTAAAATCTCTTTGTTGCTTTTAACTAATGGTAATAACTGTCATGTTTTAATTTGCAAGCATGTGAACAAAAACCTGAATTCCAATTAAATTACAAAAAACCCCAAACAAACAAAACAAAACAAACCCCCCCAAATTTAATCTTCTGATTTTATTTATTTATTTTTTTTTAATTAGAGAGGCAGGAGGAATGAGGAGAACAGAAGGAAACCTGCAAGTCAATTGGAAATCTGGTTTTGTGGTTTGGGTTTTTTTCCTTTACGAATCAAACTCTAAAAAAGAGGATTTCTTAAAGTTTTCAAGGGCACATAGTTCTTGCTCAACCAAAACTTGATAGAATCTATTGTTCTCCAGATTTTCCTGAATTTTTCAGGAGATATACATGTAAGCTTAATTTAACGACACCGTGTAATTCCCTCACTTTAACTGGAGGGAACCATTTTGTAAGCAGTTAAACATATGTTAAAGTCCTTGTAGATGTATTTATAATTAGCCTCCCTTGGACAAGAAAGATTTTGCTTGAAATAATTGATTTTAATAAGGGGCACCAGACACAATAGTTCCCTCTAAACATTTAGTCTTCACTAGTTATTGCCTTTTTCCTGGGAAACTTGGCATTTGTAGGCATTTGGAATAGGAGATTGCTCTTGTCACAGACCTCACAGTGAAGCAACTGTTGGTAAAACTGTTCTTTCAAATGCTGACCTTTCGATTTGTCTGTGTGAATGCAGCTGGGAAGTTATTATGACCTCCAGCTACAAATTAATGACAAATTGCTGAAGGAGTCTTGCCATCAATCTTATCTTCTTTCTTGTTCAAAAGTTAAGGTGTTGATCCAGAGTCCATGTAAATGAACGGACTGAATTCCCCTACTTTCAGCTGCCCACTGACTGTACCTGAAAATCATATTCATATTGTTAGGTATATGGAGTATATAATCTCTATAGACACTAGAAATCCTAAATTGCCTTAGAAAATATTAGATTAGAGTACTAGAGCCTAAGGTATAAGTTTACAGTGGAAAAGAAAAAAAAATGCATAAAATTTAAAGAAGAATAAACCTGAAAGAGAGTGATTTTCTAACTAAAAAAATGTACTTATTTGCCTCAGTAGAGTAGGAAAATAATAGGTTAATGGGATAAATAATACAACCTACTTCTTGGTTTTCATGCTGTAAATTCTTTAGCCAAGCTATGTCTTTAACTGTAAGTACCATAGACTTAAATTTTCTCTAACTGAGTTTACACTTATAATTTCTACTGATGTCAAAGGAACAATTATGGTGTGGAATATATAAAATGTAACATTAATACCTGAGAAGAAAATTAAGTGGTGTAGTCAATTGGATGTGCTCAAAAAGTCACAACAGTCTTAATGTCAAATTCCTCTTCTTTATGAAGTTTTCTGAGGCATGTAATTTCTTGGATTTCATGGGAAACACATGGTCTGATAAAATTTTAAATGCCAAGGTATACACAATAATCTGTGTCTGGATAGACAGACAGATGCCTACACACATGCACACACCCAATAATAGTGTATCAGCAACAGAGAGCGTAGGGTGAAGATGCTTGGCAGATGCTTTTAACACCAAGAATTTTTTCAGCAAGGAATCAGTTGTGACTAACTGAAGAATGTGCTTGACATTTTATTCCTTAAAAGTTACAATAAAAGCCAGAATAAAGGTGGGCATTAAGGTTATAATAAAAGAGTAGCACTTTTATTGCAAGTTGCATTGTTTTTCAATAACTCATGCTGAGAAAATGTAAGTCCATAAGACTTTCAATATCCACTACAATTCTTGTTTTAATACCCAAGCAGGCGAGTCCATGGCCAAAACTACCTGTGATTTTTTTCTCTTCCATCTACTCCTTTAAATATAATGTTTCAAACCACAGAACGGTTTGGGTTGGAAAGGACTGTAAAGATCACCCAGTTGAAACCCCACCTCGTTCCACAGGCAGGGATGCCACTGGATGCCCCATTCAACCTGACCTTGAACACTTCCAGGGATGAGGCATCTACAACACCTCTGGGCAGCCTGTTCCAGTGCTTCACCATCCTCACAGTAATTTAACACCCTCTAATATCTAATCTAAATCTACTCTGTTTCAGTTTAAAGCATTCCCTTGTCACTCCATGCCCTTGTAGAAAGTCTCTTTCCAGATTTCTTGTAGGTCCCCTTTAGGTACTGAAAGGCACTATAAGGTGTCCCTGGAGCCTTCTGTTTGCCAGACTGAGCAACCCCAACTCTCTCAGCCTTTCCTCATAGGAGAGGTGCTCCAGCTCTCCAATCATCCTCATGGCCCTCCTCTGGACTCACTCCAACAAGTCCAGGTTCTTATGCTAGGGGCCCAGAGCGGAACACAGAACTTCCTTATCAATGGATTGCACCTTACCTTCCCCTGAAGTTAGATATTACTGGGTTTGGAATAAGGGATATAAAGAAAAATATATGGTTTCATGTATTCTGTTGAATCTCCTGTGCATTTTTATTAAGAGAATTGTTGAGTTTTAGGCAATGGGGGATGGTAGTAAGAGGGAAGAAAATGGTAGCCATCTACAAAAGGCAGGGGTTTTTATTAGCAAAATGAAAGGGAAGAGCACTAGAAAACAGCAGATTCTTCTGGTCCAGGGGAAAGAGCCACAATCCAGCCCCCCAAAAAAACCAACCAAAGATTAACAGAAAACCCAACTCATTGATATTTTAAGCATACTAGCAAACTGAAAACAAATAAAGCAAAAGATAAACACTGTTGCTGTCCATTATTTCATTTTTGCACTAAGAAGCAATTTTTCCAAAATCAACTTCAGAAATGTTAAGGAATTATTGCCTTTGACTACCTGGCCTAAAAATTCTACAATACCCACCCCCTAAAAAAGTACAACAAAAACCACACCAAAAGTAAATGATAAATTGACTGAAGAAACTACAAATGTAGCACCTGTAGTATTCTCAGTATTTCACAGGTTTCTTCTGTGAAAAATCAAACAAATTTTTACTGAGATTATCCAAATAATTGATTTTCCAAACCCGCATCTCTGCTTATTTTCCATTCCATTTATTCTTGAAATGGGAAAACAGAAGCAAAGAGATCTGATTTTCAGTTATAATCCTTTCAGTTATAATTTGCTTCTCATGACATTCAATAGGAAAGGTCACCTTAAAGAGAGACAATTATATTTTGGCCTATTTTAAGGTTCTGTTAAGCACAGTCACACTAATGTAAACAGAAACTAAACAACTAAACTACACAAACAGCCCCCATTGGAACTAGAAGTAAATCCAAGACTCCCAATCTTGTCTTGGAACCCAATGTTTTCTTTGAACCTATCTTCCTTATAAAATATTACTTTTGGAGTTTTTTTTCTTTTAATACGTCATCTAAGACTTTTTCCCCCCTGCTTGCCTGATATTTTGCTGAAGAAGTTTTAAAATACAAATTTGAGCACTTTAAAATACTCATTTGAGACAATAAAATATGTCCTCTCCCTAACTGTATCTAGGTCCTTTGCAGAACAGTGTAATGCTCTTTTAAATTAAAAGAGAAAGAATTTATATCACAGACATGTGCTTATTCACTACAAAAGCAAAAGACATGGATAATGCTGTAAAATTAGTACATTTTTTTCTAGGGATAATTAATTCAAATTAAAATAAAGATCGGAAGAGC
>JAYDZK010000113.1:30939576-30957040 GCA_034509185.1 Euphonia xanthogaster | reverse complement strand
AGGAAGGAAGGAAGGAAGGAAGGAAGGAAGGAAGGAAGGAAGGAAGGAAGGAAGGAAGGAAGGAAGGAAGGAAGGATCTGGATCTATCTTTCCCGGAGCAAGTCCAGAGGCTGAAGCCAGAGAAATGACTCTTCAGCAACTTGGGACAGATTGGGATTCTGCTGTGGCTGCTGCGGTGCGGAGTCATGGGGCTTGTGTGCTGTGAAGGACAATGAACAACAAGGCCTTGGGAGGAAAGAAAAGATAGGCCTCATGATACAAAGGAGACGAGATAGATCCAAGGAAGGCTATGGGCAATTTTTCCCATAAAATGCATAATTGAAGGGTCTCCTCCATGTCCCACCAGATTTCTTTTGTGTTTCCCAGATCAGGCTCTTCTCTTTATATTTAAAGATAAATGTATTTCTTGGCCATTATTTGTATATTCCAATTAAACGTCTCTCTATATAGAGTGGCTACTGCTGGTGCCTTAGAAGGTGCTCACATGCAAGGAAAGGATGGGAATAGATCCACTTTCTATTCTGATTAATTCTGGGCTATATCAACAATGATTCCTCCCTCCCTGGAAACACTCCTGCACGCCTGCACAAAAAGATGTCAGCCATTCATTTGTTCTAGTCAGAAAGGTACATAAAGGCTTCTGTAACATTACATCCCTGGGGTCTCCCCCTTTTGGCAAGATTTCTGTGGCTGTAGCAGTAACAAGAGCACTTAAAAGTACTATTCAAGACAGGTCATGATAACTCTCCACCTGCCTTCTTTCCTTCTGTACATAGGATAAACTATATCACAGAATCACAGCCTGTGTGTGTAACGTGTCTATTTATAACACAGGAGCAATACTGTCACTTCCGTGTCAGTAACTGGTCGGAGTGGGTACAGAGCAGGTGCTGAAAAAGTAAGCATACCTGTGACTGTCATATGCAGTATCTTATAAGTGACAGCTGGGATTTATGAGTGATTAAAGAAAAAGGGGTTTTGCTAGGAGTTTTCAGATGAAAATAGACATTTTTTTCAGAGGAAAAAGCAAGGGAAGCAACAAGAACGTACAGGTGGGAAGAAGGAATGTAGCAAGGTACTTGTTCTGAAAGATGCACCTCAGAGTTTACTGATTTGAGACAGGAATGATTGGGCTTACAGCTTATGTTCTGCAAGAAATCCATCTAAATGATCACAATAGTTCCATAGTCCGTCATAGGTTTAAATATCTATGAATCAAGAGACATAAGAGTTAACAAATATGTAAGTGAGTAGTATCTCCCAGCACATTAATCCAGTGCACCTTCTTCATAGTCATTGTGTCACACTGGCTAAAATTGATATATTGAACTGCAACAATCACATACAACTGAAGTACAGATGTATACACTGTTAAATAAGGTACACATATTAAATGTGGTACACTTATTATTAAATAAGACATTCAAAAGACTCAAGTTTATCTGGCCAAGGAATGGTACTGGTAGTGCTGCTATACTGAGTATTTTTTCTTGAAAACAGACTTTGGACCATTTTATTTCAAACCTCAGTTGTCAATGTGATCATTGTAATTGTGTACCTCCTAGACTCATGTATTTCAGTGGACCTTGGCCACTTCATCACTCAATTTTTTCTGAAATTTGAAGTCTTAAATCTAAAGATAACTTTTCATGTTTGACCTCTGCCAGATGTAATCCTAGCTGTGATGCAAGGTCATTAATCCTAGTCTACAAACAGGGTTTAATTTCAGAGTTTATCCTGATTGCTTATACTTTGCATTACTACTGCATACTCTGTTCAACTCTTACTTAAATTATACATTGATTTTTCTCTTTTGTTTTCTTCTTAAACCACTAAAAGGGTCTTTAAATAGACTCATTTCTAGGGAAAATATGCCAACAGAGAAGAGAGGAACAAGGCTGTGCATTCAGTCAGGTCACAGACCATGGGTTTATCACCAAAAGGTGTAACTAGAAAGCACTAGGAATGGTCTGTCATGCTTCAGAGATTCTGAAGTACAACACAGCTTTTGAGCTTTACTTTTGTTGCTAATGCACAAGAAGTGATCTGAGCTGACTGTGCTGACTCCTTGAAATGTGCTATACTTGCTTTGCACTGAATATATTACAGTTTTTATTCACTAGAAGTTAGGCTGAGACATCAGTATTACTGCAGCAAAACATATTATCAGGTACTGGGGACCAGTGAGAAATTAATGAGAAGAACCAGTCAGAAATCAGCTGAAATCAGCAGAAATCAAGAGTATGTGCAGAATATTCATTAGTTCAATTACACACACACACGCTTACGTTAGAATAACACTACTGAAATGATACAGTCAAACACTTGCCAGTTAAGAAGTTTCATAAAAAAGGATGCCTCATCACCTATCATTAATTTTATTTCACATATATATTTGGATATGTTCACATGCTGGTTTTTTCCACAAAATGTCTGTCTCCTCCTGTGCACAAAATTGGTAATGCCCATATAATGACTAATTATATAATATTTTTATGTATACCCCATCATTTCTAGAGCTTACTTAATTTTCAAAATGTGTTTTGAGGACATAATTATAAGGTGACTGTGCTTAATGCTGGCAAACATTACTTAGGAATCATGGTGCTCATGACCTGTGAGCTTGCTCTGAAGACCCCCAGAGTAATTGAAATCAGTATGTCAGCAGTAGCTGGATCTGGATCTCCTTCACAAGCTCTCAGCTGGGGGCCTCACTCAATCAGGTGTGTATTAATGACTGAATCTTCTCAAGATCTTTCTTGAGAATATTTCTTTCTGAGATAAGAGTGTGCTGTTGCTGTTCTATATGCAAATGGAAGGCATCTAACCTACAGGCATAAAAATTAAATTTTAAAATAACTGGCCCCAAAACTTTTCCATTAAATAAGCAGGTAGTACCCATTCTATTAAAATATGAAGCACAGCTTCCATTGGCATGAACACAACTCACACATGCTAAGCAATTCTGCAGTCCAGACTCCAGGCAGAGGAACTTTACAGAAAGTGCAATTTTTCCATTTCTAATTGGTATAGTACTGTGGTTGCTCACAGCATCTGCAAGAACTGAAGTAGGAATTTGGTATGTGACAGTCGCATTAAATATAAAACCCCAATCCAACCCCAGAGCAGGTATTTCATGTCCACTGGAACACACTATGGGTTTTTCTTTAATTTGTTTCCCTTGAAGGGTGCTTTGCAAAGTCCTGGTGCAAGGGAGTTCAACTGAGGTTGGAGAGGGCTTTAAAGGGCTGAGTGTGCTTTCACCTAGTGTTTCATCTTCCTGCACAAATTTAACCATTCACCTGCTTTTCTACTTTACCCATTTTGCTGAACAGATAGATATATGCCTCCTGACTTTTCTCTGTAGACAACCTTTCTTCTGGTGATTCCTAGATATGCTGCAAAAAGAAAAACATCATCTTATGTTGACTCTGAATGTTGTGTATTTCACCAGCAGAGTAAGAGTATTTATATTCATGTGAGTTTCTGCCATTTGAGAAATTAAAGTGACTGGTAGCAACAATGATTAACCACCAGAAGACCAAATTGTTGCTTAATTTTGAACAAAATTTTGACAATTAGGAATCCCATGTTCCATGTAAAACCCCAGAGAGTATGCACTGTAGCAGGCACATATTTTTCGCTTCTTTCTCTGAGTATTGATAAGTTATGGCTTTACCTGAGTCCTTTGTTCCAGTCCAATTTCTTCATGCTCATCCTGTCCATTTTTCAAGCAGTTCTAGCTCAGTCCCAATTTCGGGATGCTGCAGAAATCAAAATGCAAGATGAATTACTGAAGAGTGTTTGTGTCCTGTAGATGTGTCCTTACTAATCTTAGTTGAAAGCTATCAGGAAAATATAAACTTCCGTAAAGTTTTACATGCTTAGTGAATCAGAGTCAATACCTAATTATAAACTGGTATAGCAGAAAGGGTAGTGCTTTGCAAAAAGCCCAGTGGCAGAGAAAATTTGGAAAAGAAAATGTTTTGCATGCATTGGACTGACAGAAATGGGGAGACAAACCAGAAAAGATTGACAGTTTTATTTGGATAGAAGGATGCTATGTGGGTGCATCAGTATCATGATAGCAGTTGAATTTGGGTCAAAATGGGTCTGTGGGGGCAATAAGATATGTCAAAGACCTATGAACATATTGAAGCCCTGAAAGAAAGAGAACAAATGGAAATTACGGAGACTGAGGGCAGAAAAAGACCAGCTGGAGCCAGGGAAGTCACATGCCAAAAGTAGGATAGTGTAAAGCATGGCTGAGAGTTGTTCCAGATGGGGAGAGTTCTGCATTTTGGCTGTGACAAAGCCATAACAGATGTTGCCAATTCAAAGGTAGGCAAGAAAGCCAACTTGCAGTGAAGCTATAAAATGAGTCAGAGCTCTGTAAGTTGATGTCAGCCATGAACAGGAGTCACCAGGAAAGGGGCTGCCAGAAAGCTGAGCAAAATTTGGTGCTGTTCAGAAGAAAATAGGGAAGCAGGTGAATGGGGAGCAAAGGGAAAGCAGAAAGGTTTCTCTAAGAGACAGAAGTCATAGTGTTTCTTTTTGGAATGGCTGCTTTGTTTTTCCTGAAAGCTACCCTGGTGTGGAGAGTATTGAATCTTGACAAAGGTATTAGAAAAAGAAAGTAATGTATTTGGAAATTCTGGAAAATATGGCACATTTTTTTTTGGTATAGAGATTGGTCCCATTTTGACATCTGTGGAAGTTTTGAATCATTTATTTCCAAATTTATTTTTAAAATAACTCCTATTTTAATACATATCATGGGTGTTTCAAAATGTTCTAATATTAAGATGTTTAGAAATTTTTGTAACAAAGTAATATGATTCCCCTAAATGTTTTTAATGATGCTTTTGAAAATATGTTTCCGTAGGTCAAAATAGGTCATTTTAGTTCCATTTCATAATGGAAAAAAAAAAAAAAAAGAATGAAGTGTCACCATTTCCTGAAGATCAGAATTATTCCCTCCTGACCTACTTCTTTGCTACTTCAAAAAGCATTGTGCAACTTGGAGTGGAAAGAGGAACACTGAACTAATTAAAGTTAAAATAAGAACAGCAAGGATTAAACAAACAAAACCGAGGCAAGCACATACAGAATACAGTCCAAGAAAAGACCAAAGAAACAATTAATACTATATTTCATTCAAGAAATCAAGACAAAGGACATCAAGGTAATACTCTAACAGAGTGATGCTTGGGAAAAACAGTAAATGTCAAATACAAAATTAAATCCCACCCAAGACAATATATATACAGAAAAAAAAAAATTTGTGCAAGACTGACAATAATATTTCTGCTACATCTATTCTTATGCTTTTCATACATTTCCTTATTGTTTCCTCATTCCCACTTCAACTGCCATCATATGATTACATAATTTTGCTGGAAAATAAAATTTTAAAATATTGCTGCTATTTAATAATAAATAACTTCAGAAAAAAATAATTCTCAACTTGTGAGTGTTGCTGCTCCAAATTATTTCTGAAACAATAATTTCTGAATGAAATAACAGAAGATGGAGAGAGATCTAAAAGGAGGTTAAGTTTCAATAAATTGTGTTAGAGATGTTATATTTACTTATCTCAGGTTAGGAACTTGATACATAGTTTAAAACAGATAGACCAGTTTCCGTTTAAAAAAAATCCCCCCAAAATGTATGGAAGTTGCCAAACACAATAGGGTTTAAATTGCTAGAGCATATTTGTTAGACTATGAAGAGCAAATGCAAGGAAAAGCATAATTTAATGAGTTGACACAAAGCATAAACCCACTGAGGCAAAAAGAGATGTCTAGTACAGGTAATTTTTTTTTTTTTTGATACGGCATGCATTTTTCATCTCAATCACCATACAGTGACCATCCTAGAAAAATGGATTAAGGAAAGCATTATCAATGTCATTATTTTTGACTACCTGACTTTAGGACTAATACAGAGAGGTACTACTAATAAAAGGCTCTCTAAGGGTAAGATGGTGATGGAGAAGACACAAGAAATGGTGTGCTACAAACAGGAAATACAGACGTGGCCACTTGAAAAATAATAGAATCACAGAATGGTTTTGTTTAAGGAAGGCACCTCAAAGATCATCTAGTTCCAACTTGCTGCCGGTGGCAGGGATGCCTTTCACTGGACCAGGTTTCTCAGAACTCCATCCAGCTGGACCTTAAACACCTCCTGAAGGGATGGGGCATCCACAAAATCTCTGGGTAACCTGTTCCAGTGCATCCCCAGCCCCACAGTAAAGAATATTTCCCTTATATCTAATGCAAACCTCCTGTCCTTCAGTTTGAAGCCATTCCCCCTTGTCTTGTCACTACATGTCTTGCAAAAGGTCCCTCTCCTTCTTCAGGTACTGGAAGGCTGGGATTAGCTCATCCTAAAACCTTCTCTTTTCTAGCCTAATGAACAAACCTAATTCTCTCAGCCTTTCCTTCTCTACAAAGAAAATTGAAATTGGTGAATGGGAGACTTTAGAAATCCCAATGAAAAGATCAAGGATTGTAACTTTACCCTGGAGTTAGTGCAGAGCTGGTGAGGATTTAATTAAGAACACTAGCATTGAAGGAAATAATTCAGGATGTTTAAAGGTCTCACAAAACCATTCCAGCAGTTTTTTGTCAATTTTTTTTTCTCAAATTTTCTTCTGAAATTGTAGTACTTTCTATTCATTATGACTGTTTATTTCCTATAACTCTATAGTGTATATGAGCAAAGGATGAATGCTACGAGCATTTCAACAATGAGATTGCAGATATCTGGAGTGGTAACTTGGCAACTCAGCATCTACCAGGTGCCAAACCATTTATTCTCTGTTTCTATAGCAGCCTGTATTCGATGTAATATATTTTGTACATAGCAATTTAGAGATTTAGAGAGGAAGGAAATTAAGCTGTGTGGAGAGAAAATGAAAAAGGCCTTTCAGGCCAAATATCAGAAAAGCAAAAACTAAGTAATTATGATAAAACAAAACACTGATGGATGGATAGCACAGATAGATGAGGGAAGCAGGGATTAAAAATAGTAGCAAAAGAAATTTGTTAAGAAAAATCCTAACAAAATTAAATATTTTAACTGTAGTTTAGCCTTACACAGAATCACAGGACAAGCTGAAGTTGGAAGGGACCCACAAGAATTGAGTTAGACTCTAATCTCTGGACAGGCTACCCCAAGAGTCACACCATGTGCCTGAGAGCATTGTTCAAACCCTTCTTGAACTCTTTCAGGTTGGTGCTGTGATCACCTCCCTGGGGAGCCTGTTCCAGTGCCCAACCACCCTCTGGGTGAAGAACTTTTTTCTGAACTCTAACCTGTCTGGACAGGAGTCCATCCCACGGTCAAAAGTCTTCCACAAACTGCTGCAGTGTGGGTGCACTCTTCTGTGGTGTGCAAGGACAGAAGGGTCACAGGTCCTACCAGCAAACCTGCCTCCAGCTCAGGCTCCTCTCTTGGCAGGTTCCTCTCCAGGAGCCTGTTTCAGCACAGGCTTTCCACAAGTTCACAGCCTCCTCTAAGGTATCCACCTGCTCCAGCGTGGGGATTCTCTGTGAACTGCAGGTGGATCTCTGCATCCCCATTGTTCTGCATGGGCTTAGCTGCTTCACCATGGTCTGAACCACGGTCTACAGGGAAATTTCAGCTCTGGCACTTGGATCAACTCCTGCCCTTCCTTCCTCACTGACCTTGGTGTCTGCAGAGTTGTTCCTCTCACATATTATCACCCTGCTCTTCTCCAGCCACAATTACAACTGTGCAATAACTTATTTTTTCTTCTTCTTAAATATGTTATGACAGAGGCATTGCCACCACTTCTATTTGGCCCAGCCTTGGCCAGGAGCATGTCCATCTTAGACCCGTCTGGAACGGGATCTGCTGGATTTGGAGGAAGTTTCTGGTACCTTCTCACACCTCTTTTACTTCTATCAGCCAAAGGACAGACATGCTATTCAGGCATTTACAAAGCTTTTCTTTTCATGGGCAGGTGTGATGCCAAAGCCCTTCTCTGACACAGGTTTGCCCTACAGCAAATGAATTTTACCTGGAGCAAGCATAATGATTTGTTACTGTTTTCTGGATGTTTTGTAGCATGCTGATTTTCTCAAAGGCTTTTAGTGCTGTACGGACATTTGGGTTATAAACTCCTCAGTTCTAGTCTCAATGATGGGATTTTTTCCAGAGAAGGATCCCAGAATAGACAGAATTTGTGTCTGAGGGAGAGCTCTTCTGATCTATCCCTATCCCACTGGCTTATGACCTGACAAGAACCATCTGGTACTCCTAATATCTGCTGGTTTATGTGACATTCTTTGGTAGATGGAATTGGATTCACTCTCTTTTCTCCCTTTTCTGAACAATGAAGATTCCTCTTCTTTGCCTTCCCATGGCTTGTCTGTTGCCTTTTATCTGAGATATTCTGCTGCTTTCTGAAACATTCTGAAATTGCTGAAGCAACTAATAAAGAAGCTTTGAGGTAAGGCATTGGGAGAAGAGGGTGTGGAGACCCAGGAGCATGGCTGCTGTTGGAGAGGGAATGTGGGACACTTGACTGGGATTTTGAGAGCTGAGACTGGGTTGGAGGCTTTAATTTTGTTAGAGTATCCTTGCAGGACAGGGATGCTTGAAGGATCAGTGATTTCAGTATCAGTGCTGTCAAATGATCATTCAAAATTTAAGAGTGATTTAAGAATAAGGATTTATTTAGAACTTGGCTGGAAGATTAACTGCTGACCTAGAAACTGCTAAATGTGGATGACAATAGTTTCTGCAGAACAATGGACCTAAAGTAATCTTCAAATTCCCTCTAGTTGTGGACTATATTAAATATACTTCACACTGGCAATTGGTAAGGGAAAACTAAATATTAGCTGAAAGATTATAATGTCATAATCTAATTTAAAATGTCTAATGATTTGGAAAGCAGAGGTAATACTGCACTTCTCTGTGTTTGTTTTTTCTCTTTTCTAGTCTGACTCATAACAGTTCACTTATTAGGCTTGGAAAGATGAAGATATATAAAAAAATAGACATGATGATATTTAAAAAGGTTGATCTCTTTAGCATACAATTTCTTTACAGTGCATGGAGATAGAATGAATTTATCTTCCACAGACTGACTCAGAGGGAATGCTTTGGAGGTGTATAATTCCACTCCCAAAATAATAATCAATCTATATTAGAACTTATAAAATTAAGAAGTTACTGAAAAGGCAAAAACTAACAGAGACAAAAAAAAAAAAAAAGTATGAGTCCCTTACATTCCAGCACAAATTTTGATGTAAATAGTAAACTCTGGATTGAGAAAAAGTATGAAGCAGGTAAAACCCTGCTTAAAACTCTTGTTGAGAAATGGCTTTTAATAAGTGTGCTCAAGTGACTTCAAAAATTTAATGGGAAGATTTTCATGCTAAAAATGGGCATCAAGAATTTGCCACAGTGAAAATATTATCTGGTTTCATGTGCCTTTTCTTATCAAAATAATGTGATTTTTAAAAAAGTAACTGAAAATCTGCTTGTGCAATAAAGCTGTTTCTAAGAAACATTACACCAGCCAAGAACCCAAATTTAGATAGAGATGAAAGAATTAACTGTTATTAAGAAAATTAATCAATCTGAGAAAGCCTGTCAGCCTGAATCTTGTACAAAGCTAAATTCCATCCTAAACTTATCTAAATGACTAGCTTTTAAAAAGTCATAGAATTATAGAAACTTAGAATCATTAGGGTTGGAAAAGTCCTCTAAGATCATAGTGTTGATGATCAAACATCAAGTTTTGAATTATCACAAAAAGAGGTAATTGTCTGTAAGAGCTACCTGTGAGTAGGATATAAAGTAAGAAACAATGGATTTTACTACTTAATGAATGTATTTTGTTAGTTACTTAGTTCTAGGAATTCAGTGCAATTGTACTGAATGATGAACAGGACAATAGAACTCAAGTCTATCAGCACGTATGCTGCCATGGAAGGGAAAACACGCGGCTATATACTCTGTGAACTCCATGTGGATACCTCATGTCCTAGCCAAATAACACACAAAGCTGCACAGAAAAATTGTTTCAGCACTTCATGTACTGTACTTTACACTAATCCACCTGGGAGGATGTAGCTCATAAGTAGGTCTAAGAGTGCTCAAAGAGAAAGAGTGGATCTTCTCCTTCTAGACAGGCTGGATGGACTCTGGGGCAGCCCTGAGCAAACACTGCACTCACTATGCTATAGAAGCCTCAGTTTCTGCATGCACAGCCCACAAAAAGCAAGAGCAATCACAACTCTCTCAATTTACAGCAGTGCTGAACCTGACCAGAGGTCACTGTACTTCCTTGCAGACCTCAGCACTGCAAGAGTTGTGGGTATGTCAGCTCCACTGGACACAACACAGCAGAAAGCAAAACTAGGTTAATGTTTTTACTGAAATTAAGTTCACCTGAAAGTAAATTATATTCTGCATGTAGAATATAGTCTGGGAAAATGAAGAACTACTTTTATTTTTGAAAGCAGTTGAAAATTTTGATTAATTCTCCTTAGTTATGGGTAACCTATAGTCTGAGAAAAAATATTTTTCCTACTTTATTTGCTGGGAAAGTCTGTGGATGTGTCTATCTGGACTTCAGTAAACCCTTTGATGCCATTTCTCACAAAATTCTCCTGGAAAAAATGGCTGTGCATGCTTGGATGGGTGAACTGTTTCCTGGGAAAAAAAATGGTTGTATTTCCAAGCCCAGAAAGTGGTAGTGAGTGGAGTTATATCCAGCTGGCAGCTGATGTCTAGTGGTGTTCCCCAGGGACCAGTGTTGGGGCCGGTCCTGTTTAACGTATTTATAATGATCTGGATAAGGGGATTAAGAGCAACCTCACTCAGTTTGCAGATGACACAAAGTTGGAGTGTTGGAGTGTTGGTATGCAGGAGAGTAGGAAGGCTCTTCAGAGGAATCTGGACAGGCTGGATGAATGGGCTGGGGCCAGTGGTGTGAGTTCAACAAGACCAAGTTCCAGGTCCCGCACTGGGGTCACAAAAACCCCAGGCAATGCTACAGGCTGGGAGAAAGCGCTACAGCACTACAGGCTGAGTGTCTGGAAAGCTGTCAGACAGAAAACACCTCGGGGTGCTGGTCAACAGCCAGCTGAACCTGACCAGCATGTATCCAGGTGGCCAAGAAGGCCAATGGCATCCTAGCCTGTATCAGCAATGGTGTGCTGGTAGGATCAGGGCAGTGATTGTCCCCCTGTACTGGGCACTCGTGAGGCCACACCTCAATTCCTGTGTTCACTTCCTGGGCCACTCACTACAAGAAAGACATTGAGGTGCTGGAGAGTGTCCAGAGAAGGGCAACAAAGCTGGGGAAGGGTCTGGAGCACAGGTCCTGTGAGAAGCTGCTGAGAGAGACAAGGAGGAGGGAGGGAGTCTGGAGACAAGGAGGCTCAGAGGAGACCTTACTGCTCTTTGTAGCTGCCTGAAAGCAGGGTGTAGTGAGGTGGGGGTTGGACTCTTCTTCCGAGTAACAAGTGACAGAACAACGGAAACAGCCTCAAGTCGTGTCAGGGGAGGTTTAGGTTGGATACCGGAAAAAATTTCTTCACTGAAAGGGCTGTCAAGTACTGAAACAACCTGCCCAGGGAAGTGGTTGAGTCAACATCCCTGGAAGTATTAAAAGACATGTAGATGTGGTTCTTAGAGATGTGGTTTAGTGGTAAACTTGGCAGTGATGCATTAATGGCCAGAGTCAATGATCTAAATTATTCTGTAAGTCTATGAGTCTATGATCTCTCTCTGGTTAATTTTTTATGTAATTCCTCTCACTGTGACTCTTGATGACTTTGTCTGATCATGGTAATTAATGAAGCAGTAATATTTATGCTACATCATCTACAGTACTTATATGAGTAAAATTAAGCATATCCCAAGCAGAGGTTGTAATTTCTCCCTCAAAGTGAAAAGGAGAAGGGAAAAATAAAATTCTTCAAGGCAACTAGTTCATCCCTGCCAAGGGGCTTTGAGTAATAAGTCAACCCTTGAACCGGAATTTTTTTTCTGAAATGTGTAGCAGACACAGAATTTTTATCTCCCATCATTCATACCTCCATTTAAATCAGAGGCAATTTAGAGGAAAAGGAGGTAAATGTCCAGGGCCAAAGATCTATGGATTATTTTCCATCAGATTAGTTTTTTGTACTTTATCTTTCAAAAGATTTAAGATATCTTTTTTGAAAGACAGCTTTTAAAGTTCTTCTAACTTTAGCTGCTCTGACAGCTGTGTTATTAAACTCTTAGTTCATCATGATGGAAACTCATACATAAAACCTGACATAGTTAAGAATTTAACTGGCAGTGCTCATAAATTACCCTGTTTGCGTTAAAAAATAATTTCAAAAAGACAACGCAGCATTTTTAAACACCACCAATAAAAAATCAGTGTCACACTTGTCCAGTGACATTTTAAAGGGTTTTGGAAAATCAGGTACATTATGATATTTTGCTTTCTTGTGTAACTTTCAGGCTGAGAGAGACACACTTGATGAGGTGGGATAACACAGTAGGAAAAAACAGCCATGAAGGTAAGATAAAAGAAAATATGGGACAGCTAAATTGGTAAGTTAAATCAGTAAGTCAAAAAATTTGAGGATTTTAAAAGTTCTGACTTTACTTTTTGTTTTGTCTTAGTGTGCAAAGTCATCTCACTGATCTATGCCTCGCTGTCTCCCTAGCAAAGTGAGATTGGTTAATATTCCTTTCTTAGATATTCATGTCTTACCTATTCTAGCATTGCCAAAAGATTAAGTTGTATGGACAGGTCCTTTGATTACTACCAAACAATCCCCCTCCAGGCTGGTCATCTCAGGGCTTAGAGCCAGTAAATGACCTCCCTTCAATGTCTTTGGCTGCATAGAGGCTATCAGGGTGAAGGTCCAAAGAGATGTAGCTCTTCTCCCTGAACACAAACACTGTCAAATAATTAGTCATGATAGATTAGAAGTGTTTTATACAGCACAGTAAATTCCAAAAATCATCAAATATGCATCTCCTACCTTCAAGCAGATCTACTTCTGTATCTACTAGCATATGGTAGTACTGAAAAATATGGAGTTGAGTGGCTCTTAGAGGTCATTTTTATCCGAAAACAAAAGATCTATGTAAATTTTGTGCTGTGTGGTTTTCAGATAATTGTGCAGGAGTGAATAATAGAATATTTTAATGTCTATATTTCTTTACTTGTCTTCTAAGGCTATACTCAAATTGTAGCTCTGTTGATTTTAAATAGTCATGCTCTAGCATAATACATTATTGTCAGTTATCATCAGCATTTTATTTCTTACAATTATTTGTGTCCTGTTATTACTTGTACATAATCTTGTATTCATGGGAATAACTCTGCTTTGTTCAAGGATGTGATTTGTATGGAAAAAAAGGCCTGTAAAAAGGTTTGTAATATTTATAGCATTTAATAAATGGTCTTAATGTCTCTCATTTTTGACAGTATGACTACAGCCAGAGTCAGTGGGTTTATCACCAGTGTAGTTGAAATATGTTGGAATAACAGGGCTCTATTTTCTCTACTATGGGGCATTTGTACCAACATTTAATTGAATTTACACCCCATTTTATAGGGTTTAGAATTGAACTGCACAGAATAGAATACAAAGAGCCCCAAATCATCCCAGATTGCCAATAACAGCATTTAAGTAGAAAATTTGAACAAAAGAAATTTTCATGAGTATGAAGAGGGATTTCTGGTCAGGTGTAGGTTGTAAGAAAAGGAGGTGCTGAACCAAAATGGGAGGAACAGGCAAAAGCAAAGGATAAAGTGATGCATGGCACTCAGTCAGAGACAAGATACTTGACAGATCTGTGTGGTGGTGTTCCAGTTACTTTATTCCACATATGACTCCTAGCAGGCTAATGCTGGAGACCATCTTTTTTGCCTCTTTATCTTCCTCCTGATAAGACTTGTTGGGACCACTTTTGTTACTGAGAACAGACTCCTGTTCTTCCACATGCACAAACCTGTTTAGTGATCATTTACTCTTCAGTGGTCTATAGAAAATATTCTACAAGCCCTAAATGACCCACTCTGTAAAGCATTTTATAAAAATTTCTAATAAACAATACAAACAAGAATTGAAAATTGCAACCAAAAGGTTTCACAGAAAATGGGAGGGGTGGTGGATGAGGGGAAACTGAAAAAATCAAGGTTGCTCCTGAGAAGCAGTTAAAAGTAACTGAATATTAACAATATTTCTTACTATGCTCCAGATCATCTGGGTTGTACTTTGGAGCTGAAAAAAGTATCTGAGGCCCTGCCAATTCTCTCTATCCTGTGAAAAAGAAAGTTGAAATTCTTTGCTACATTTTGATAGTATTTGCATTTAGTTAGTACACTCTACTAAAGTCAACAATGACTAATGATTTCTGACAAGTTCTCATTTATTTAAGATTTGGGAATTTTGAAAAAGGTTTGGGGAAGGGTGGGGATTTTATTGTTGTTTTTCTATATTTTGACTTCATCCTCTGTTGTTTAGGTTTTCAGCTGCAGGAATTTGGGAGGTGAGAGCTTTCTGGATAAAATATTCATTAAGAAAAATATTACCTTTTGCTGCCAGGATTGCTTTCAGTAGTAGATGCTAGATTTTATATTACTCAGATCTTCCAAGCTTCATTAATAAAATGATATTTTTTGTTTGCTAATAATGCCAGACTGTGAGTTTATTATGTAATTTTCCCTGGCTAAATCGCCCACTCCAACCCTAGCAAGTAAAAATGCAAAATTTATCAGGGTGCCTATTCCTAGTAAAAGAAAACAAAGTCTTTGGAAGGGGAAGGTGGGGGGGAGAGAAGGTTATTTTCTTTCTTTCACAAGAGTTCCCTTATAAAGGTGTAGAGCTTTATAAGCAGCAAAAGCAATTATTCCAGCTCTTTGATATTCTTGCCAGCTTAGGTTTTATTATTTTTTAAAAATAAACATTTTAATGTCATATTTATAATAATAGTGTGTCAGAGAAGAGTTTGTGATTTCACTTTTGTTCAAAGCCAAGATTTACCAAAATTGAATTAAATAACATTTTAGAAAAAAAAAAATCAGTACTATTTCTGATCTAATTTTTAAACTAATATTGTTCGATAGTCTGCAATTTAAGAGAATTTAAAAGTGTCAAGTTTGAGTTTTTAAAAATGTGAAATAGGCCTTCTTTTTCTAAAGGATTGGGCTATCTTTGCGGTTGGTGTTTACATAAAGCCACAAACACAGTCTCACCCACAAATAAAGAAGGGGTATCCTCTACTCTTCCAAATTCTAGTAATTTGGCCAGAGACAATAGCATCGGATAGATTTAGAGTAAAGAAGTCCTTCTAATAAGATGTGAATTCTTCTTGGAGAAAAACAACCAGATAATGGAATTTTATCAGGGAAATTAAGTAAGAGTATGACTAAGGAATCTTTGCAGGGTTTTGAAACCTTGCCATATTTTAGCACTTTTCTGGGCTGTCTCTATAGAGACCGAAGTGAACTTAGTAATGTAGATGATCCGTTTTCTTCAGATGTGCTCCAAGGAGCAAATATTGACAACGCAGAAAAATTTGGACTGTGTTATTTGTTTTGGTTTTTTATTACTGAAGTTACTTCAGTTTTCTAGTCAATGTTGTTAATTTGGCAGCTTTGGTAAGTACTAAATTTGCCATTAAGTGTAAATAGAAAATCAATGACTAACAGCAACACTATGATCGACTGTGACTAATGACTTCAGCTAATCTGTGAATATTGAAGGTCTCAGGGCACTTTCTGATGTCAATAGGAATTGGTGGTGATGCTGGTATTGGAACAAGTATTTCTGTGTCTTGTTCTTCAGGCAAAAGTCACTCAACAGGATGGCAATTAGTAAAATTTTGTGTTCTTAAGAAATATTAGTGGTATCTGAGAAACGACTTGAAAGCTTTTTGATGCTAACTGCAGGAGGTGCACTAAGTTGGGCCTTCTTGTAAAGCTGCTTCTTATGCAAAATATGTGCTTTGTGTTGTCAGAGAGAGATTTATAATAAAATAATAGCCCTTCTTAATTTGCATTGAGGTATATTTGCTTCTGTCTTGGTGGTATCCTTGCTGCAAAATATGGTAGAAAAATCCCTGCTTTATCTGTACTGAGAGCAGCTACAGATAAGGCTGTAGTCTGTTCCAGATTTTGGGTACCAGTGCTCCAGCTTTGGATTCTCATTTTTAAAAAAGAATTCAAGAATAAAAAACTGCCTTGATAAATAAGAATAAAAATAGAAATAAATTCAATTCCAGATATTGTTCTCTTTTTGTTTCTACATTAATGTATTCAAGTATTGTCCTTTATTTCCCAAGTCTTAAAATCAATGATTCTAATGTCAAGCACCATAGCTGTTTTAGGTAAATATTCAGTATATGGATTCAGGTTTTTTCCGCTCCTGGCTTTTTTTTCCCATTCAGGTTTGTGAGTTCACAATTCATAAACCTTGTATGGAGATCCAGCTGTGCCACTGTAACTTTGAGAGACAAACAAAAGATGGATGTCTTCAGTACCTGGAAGTCCTTTAGTCACTTTCCTAGGACATATGTCTAGCATAAGAAGCACATTAACCCACAGAGCAGTATAGAAGTCCAGTGCATTTTGTCTTTCAGACCCTGACCATTGGATGGGCTGGAAGTCTCTTCAACAAGCAGAATTAAACACTCTGCAAAACCAGCCTGAATTGCAGCAAGCATGTTTGCTGGGAAGGGCTGTGCATGCTGTATGAAACAGTCCTGTGCACATTTCCTTTCTTTGGCTCAAGGAAAGCTGTCTGGAATGCACAGCATAGGATGTGCTGCACAGGCACAGTGTCGTCTCGGTTTGAAAAGACAAGTGTCTGTTAAGGAAGGCAGGAACATCCCTTGAAATTGAAAATGTAAACCTCTCCCTCCAAATTATTATAATTTTGGAATTAAAAGGCTCTCAGGAAAAGATATGGGAATAGGAAGAACAGTTCTTTACTAGGAAAATTAAAAAGAAATACAAATGCAATAATACAAAAAGAAAATTAACACTGACAGAGTCAGAATATGATCTAACACCCTGTTGGTCAGGGTGCTGGTAGCACTCCCAATTAAATGGTGGCTGCAGTCCTCCTGGACTGACAGATGTGGTTCTGTTGGAGTGGCGATCCCGTAGAAGAGTGGAGTTTTCCTCTGAAGGTCCAGTAGTAGTGTAGATAGGCCTGGTCTTCCTCTAGGAATCAATTGGAGAAGACATCTGCTTCTCCAGGAATCCAGTGGGAAAAAGCTGTCTCTGGTGTTCCAAATCTCTGATTATATCCAGGTAGGAATGTTTGGCTCCTCCCTCTGGGAGGAGCTTCTCACAATGGGATGATGTAATTTTGTCAGCGACACTCAGTGGCCCATTAACAGAAGATGTCTTCCCAGAGGGAGGACTGGTTGTGGAAGAGATAAAGAAAAACTGCCCAAT
>JAYDZK010000113.1:30901731-30939476 GCA_034509185.1 Euphonia xanthogaster | reverse complement strand
GATAAAGAAAAACTGCCCAATTAACAGAAGATAACTGCTCCACCTCTAACAGATTTTACACCCCCAACCTAAGACAGTGACTTAGTGGGACATTTTGTTTCCATAAGATCAGCACAATTAGAGTCAGGCCTGCAATGTTTCAGCAATTTTCCTCTCAAGTTGTATTCTCATTTTGACATGAGAGTATTTGGTATGTAACATGCAAATTCTGGCAGAATCGCTGTTTTGATGCCAATTTGGTTATGAGTTTCTGCTTTTAAGCTCGGCATATGAGGAAAAGGAAAATTGTGTGGGAGTCATGAGTAGTGATGTATTTTTTCAGGCAAGGAGTTCCACAGTGCTGGAGGAGTACTTCTCCAGAGTAGGCTTCATCTCTGGCCAATTCACAGCATCAGGGAAACAGTTCCTGTGAGCAAATCAATTGTGTTCCCTTTGGCTGGGAGGAAGGAATCAGATGAGATGGACCTATGGAGGTTTCCACTAAAACCTTAAGATGAAGAACAAAGAGAGTTTTGTCTTTAAAGCATAATGCCTTTCACATTCAGGTTGTCACTTATTATTTGTTGTAGGAGGTGAAGAAACTTGGGAGATCACCAAATGTCACAGATATTGTGAATGTAACTTTTTATATTTTATTTTTAAATTGACATTGGAGGATCACCTTGAAACTTTCAGCTTTTTCCCTAAATTACATTTACTCTTTTGTGGTTACGCAACAAGAAGCGTGAATTATGACCTGAGTGCTCCTCAAAAAAAAAATTTTTAAATAAAGAAAATTGAAGTCACAAGTATTACATATCTTTCATAAAAACCTGAGACAGTCTTAAAATAATGCCATTTTTGCTTCTCTACTTATTTTTTTTTTCTGTAAGTCATGTAGAATAGACAAACAAATTTATTGTAACTCATATTTTTCTTTTATATACTTCTTTGATAGCTTCTTGAGCCTTTCATTTGGACTAATTTTTTTCATGTAACTTCTTTCCTAAAACATGTGCCTTGTCCCACTTTTCCAAAGGAGAAATAATGCAAATTTTTATCTTTTCTATAGTTGTCTAAATCCTACACTCCTAAGTATACGAGTATACTACACATAGGTATTCTATACCTATGTGTGTGTATACCCATGCATGCCCGTGCAAGCCCATAGGTTGTAGTTTACCTTATGATATGGTGGTTATGGTGAAGGACCTTCAAAAATTGAGAACATACGATGTTTGAATAGCTTTTTTTTTCCACAGACACCAAGTTCTTTACAGTATACTTGGGCAGAATATATATTTTTATAGCTATCCCCATATTTTTCTTTTTTTTTTTAATTTTAAAATATTTTATTTTAAGGTTGTTTGTTCATTTTTGCAGAGAACTACTAAAAATTTCATCTACTCTGACTCACTGAGAAAGTAATTTAGTATGATCCTTTCCAATATGCTACAGAATCTTTTTTTTGATGGCAGAATACTTATAGAGTTTCCTGGGGGCCTTTTTTAAACTCATTTTCTTTCCTTGTTTCTATATGAGGCCTCTGTTTATCTTCCAAATTTCTCTGTGTCAGCAGTTGACTCAGATGCTGTGTGCTAGCTGGTGTACCAACTCTTTGACCCGAACTAACCCTTTTCCAGCTATTCTTCACTTGCATCCTTGATACTCTGGCTTCTCAACTAAGCAGTGATTATTCTTTATATTCTGTGCAGTGAAATATGATGCAATGTGCTGTATGTTAAATTATTTACAGAGGACAGTGGAAATGAAACAGAAAAATTTTGTGAGAGCTGAGCTCTGAACTCAGTTTCTTGTCTAACTGTAGATTGACCAATCTTCCTTTCTTGTTCAAAAAGTAAAGCAATGAAGGCTTCTAGCTGCTTAATGTAAACAATATATATGCTGTTTTCCATATATTTGCATCTTGAATCTAAAGCTCAAGGAAATGGAACAGGGAAAAAAGCAATGTTTTTAGGCACAAGAAAACACGTCAACAAGCTGAAAAGGGATGTCAGCTGACTGGGGAACAGAGACAGCACAGCTGGAGTTATTTTCTAAATTAACTAGTGTTAGGCATTGCAAAGACTGTTTTTCCGAGAGTAGCATTAGGTATTTTGCTTTTTCAGCACAGAATTTTTTTTTTTTTACCCATAATAAAGAGCCTGCAGAGTATTGTTGTGTGTTACTTGGGGCTAAAACATTTGCATTAAGTCAATGAATATTTTGTCATGGGCTTTGTGAGAGCTGAACAAATTGCTGATTCCACAGCTTAATGACTACAGCCCATTTCCACATCCATTCCACTTTTTTCCATACCCAAAAGCCTGTCTGCAAGACAGAAAATGAATCTCTCCTTGTTTATCCTTCCCTTGTCTCACTGTGGTATGTGCTGTCAAAACAGGTGCTATAAAAAAATACAAAGGACAGTCTCATTAGGATAGTCCTGCTCTGCTTTTCCTGATTGTTATGATGATAGTGGAGAGCATTAAAGAATAGAGCTCCTTTCTCTTCCACAATAGTAGCCATCTCTGTATAGCCACATCCACAAAAGGTTTTTGGCCTGATGGGATCCAAGGTCCTCAACTAGATACATAGGCTCCGTATACTGATATGTCTGACCTGAACTCCTAAAAACCACCAAAGCAGCTGCCATATTTTCATGAAAATTGTGAGACATCCCAAGGAAAATGTGTATTTTTGGCACACCTGCTGGATCCACAGAGTTCTTCTTCCACTTCTGGAAGTCATAAGCATGTGCTGTAGCAGTTATGGTACCTTTTTTCCCATAAAAAATAAGGGGTTTTGCCTGTAGAAAAGGAAGTTCTACATTTAAACTTTTCTTCCTTTTGGAACTATGATATTAGGTGCCTCAGAGATAGGAGCCTTACCAATTTTTTTTATTTTATTTGCTAGCTCTGTTAAAATAGACTAGATGTAACTGTGCTTAAAATCTGTTCCTTTTGAAAAAGCAAAGAATATTTTTTAATATTCTGGAATTCAAGAAAGTGGTAGTCTAATATAGGATACACAGTACTCCATGTTTTGAGATCATCACCTTGCTATGGATGGAATGCCATTTAATTTGGTAGTTCGCTGCACTCACTGTCAAAGTCAGACTACTGCTTGATATAAACTAAATATGTATTTTCTGTAACCCTGGTATTAACACAGTTACCAAATTAAGAAACAAATAGGTTATGGGGGATCACTACCTCTTTTTAACTTCCTGAGTTCTAGACACTGTTCACAATCCAATTCTCTGGATCGGGAGACAAACCTCTCTTTTTATATTCATGTGTTTTTTCAGATTACATTGCATAGGCTCTGCAAGATTTCTCATCATTTATAACTTAATGATAATGTTACATTGCACTTAGAAAATGCTAGCGCCCCTTGGGTATGGCTATCTGGAGCCATCTCCTGTTCAGACAGTAAACAGACTGTGTTAATGACCATCCTTCTTCACTAATACTTGGGGGGGGTTATTGATTTGGAGTTGTTACATTCTGAGTTTCCAGGTGGGATCCAAACTTTAGTGCACAGTCTTTTGTGTATGAAATCTGTAATTCAGTTGAAATTGTATCCTGGTTAACAAACTTCATATGAGCTTTTTCCGTATAGATTAATATTGCAAATAAATATGGTTTTAAAACGCAGAAAACCTGTTTCTCTATTCTTCTGATTTAATAAAAAGAGCACTAAAAATCTAATTTAGACAAAAAATGTTTTTTTCAATATACCAGATTTCTCCATTAGTATTAGTATTGAATTATGGTGATTGAAGAATCTAGTTTGTCTGTGAACTTACCTTTGCTACTGTCATGTGTTTCTTATGGGAGAAAATGATTTGGTCTGATGAAGATATCTCAGGTGAACCTTGAATTCTTTGTATTTGATAGCAAATAGAAAGTGTGCAGCGTTTGATTAACAGACAAAGGCTATTACTAAATTAATTATAAGAGCTATTTTTTGCTCTTGATCGGAGTGAATGAGTACTTCAGAAATCAGAGCTAAGGAAAGGAAAGAAGGAAATTGTTAAGTATTATATTATGAAGTATTATTAAGTATTAAATATTATGTGTTAATAAGAAGGAAATTCTTATTAATACAAAGTGACAGCTAGAACAAATGTAGATGTTGTCATGCCATTGTGATGTAGAAAATAAACCTAGGGTTCATAACTTTGCCATTGAAAATAAGAGAATTCCCTGTGTTTGGAATCCTGGATCTTCTGGGCTGTTTCTTAGCCAACTAAGAAACATCCTGGAGTGCAAATCTTTTTTTATTGTTTTTATAGTGACCAAATTTCTTAGGTAGATAGCCTAAACAATCCAGAACTACAGAAAATGTACAAACCACATATTTTCACAAAGGTGAGGGTAAAATTACTAGAAAGGAAATAGGATGGGCTCACATAAAAAGATACCTTAGGACAGGTGACATATTTCCTAGGATTACTGCCTGGGGTTCAGACACAAAGACACAGTCACCACAATTGTACTGTCTTTGAGTTATATATCAGGAAATCCTGAATTAATTTAAAAGCTGACTTCCACAGTATATTAGAGTTCCATTCCACCATACATCAACTCAGTCTCTAAGCAGGGGGAATGGTTTAAAGAACTGGAAGGTTGGATGATAGATTTGAATTCTTATATTCAGCAAATAACAATACAGTGGGTGTAATGGCTATGCAAAATCTAAGTATGATGGGTTCAAATCTTTTTCAATCATAAAAAATACAGCAGAAATGTCACATATCTCTAAAACACCACTTTTACTTGAGACTTGCTAGTAAACTTTGCCCTTATACTGTGTATACCTAGGGACAGCACAAGTAACATAATACACAATAATTTTCCTGTTTAAATTATTTATGAACTGTGCTTATAAATGAATATTGAACTTGAATCAAGACAACTGGAGTTCAAAATTTTAATTTAATAATTTTGCATGGTTTTTGTTTTTATTCCTCAATTCAAATAACTTTCAAATTCACATTTTCATCTCCCTCCTTGGGTATGAGAGGTAGTCACAACTACCCAAGCATTCACAGGGAGCATATAGTTAATACTTAAAGGAAAAATTGCTTTTGAAGGACCAGCTGCCTATGAACACCAGCAGTTTCCTACAAGCATTGCCTGTGTTAGTTTTAATGCAATCTTATAGATTCATTGCAATACCTGACCAGCATTTGGAAAAGCTTGATGAGATTGTTGAGTTCAAGGTGTTCTTAAAGTGTGAAGAAAATGCTGCACATGGACGACTTTTTGTTTATTTTGCTTGAACAGGCAGATATCTGCTAAAATTTTCATTTAAAAATGAGACATTTTGAATATGAGACCATGGATGTAGAGTGTAAGATGTCAAATAATTTTTGTTCATAATTAAGTGAACATCGGGCTGTGTTGGAAACATAGCATCTCTCCACAGCATCTACTACTAGAAATATATATGTACAAGATTAAAAAAAAATCCCTACTAGTATTTGACAAAAAAAAAAAAATCAAGAATTTAAGAGATCATGAAGAAAAAAACCCTTTAATTTTTTCTTGCTCTAAATAACATCAATTACATTCCTGTAAGGTGTAGCATGTCCGTATCTCTACCACACTTCAAAGGAGAGTTTAGTATGAGGGAAGATGAATTCAGAATTCCTGACTGAGTCAGTAGGCTGTCATTGTGTACAAAACAAGAAGTGCACCTAGCTGATAGATACAAATGGGGGTCATCAGAGGTCCATGCCTGCAATAAATGCCTGTCTGCCTCCCCAGTGGTGGCAAGAGCAAGTGCCTCTGGAGCCCCTTGTAGCAGCTCTGTCAACATCACTGCCAGGATCTAAAATTATCTCTGCAGGATCTCTTTATGGAAAATTGTTGTCATGTGGACTAGTTTAGGAATTTTTCTGTTGATGTTCGGGGACTGGTTCACTGGATGCCTGAAAGATGAAACTCCGTGGGGATTGCTACCCAACACATCTGCAGCATCAAGGGAGGCCATATCAAAGCAGTCCAAGCATTGGGGCTCACAGAGCAGCATCTGAATGCTTTACCCTGTTTTTCTGTCTCCTCTTTACATTGCACAGCCTATTTTTGCTCTGCTTTTTAAAGGGGATACTGATTTTAATTTTCTCCTTGATGTGGTGCAAAAATACATGGATCCTTCTAAGGAAGGATTGGGTTGCAAGATCTGTTTGGTTATTTTTGCTAGTCACTAGCTTCCTTGCAGGCAGAGACAAGTAGCAGCAATGATGGAGCAGGACTTTAAGAAGTGAGATCCCATGTCTAGATTAACTTCTCTTTGGGGGCTGTTGATGAAAGAATCCTAGGCTTCAAACTAACATGCAAATCACTCCCTTATGGAAGTCTGCACTCAGTGTGGAGGGGAAACAGCAAAGAAATGAAAGGCAACAATGTTTAGTGTTTGCATAGCACCTTTGCAGGGAGGTTAGAAGGTAGCATAGCAGACATTTTACCTCTCTCAAAAAGCCACCCATGCATCTGCTCAGCTAGAAAATGAAGTGCAGTTAAGGGACTACTGGCGCTTTGCAGCTATTCTGTTTTGCTCGTACATTTATGTGTTGTTAATTTAGAAAAAAAGCTACGATGCTTCAGATGGTATAATGGGTTTGATAAAGGGAAAACATGACAGATTAAAATACCCTCCTTTCAGCATAGCCAATTGCCAAAGCACTTATATTTAGGCTCAGTGGGTCATTTATCTTTGAACTCCACAGCTGACTCGGCACTGGGGTGGGCTGAGAAGTAAGCAGTTTTGACATTTAGCAGCCCAAGGCTCCTTTTCTCCTTGAGAGACTTGCATGTCATCTCTGTTAGCTCTTTTCTGCTGCTACTCTTTTGAAGCAGATGGTTAAGACTCACCTCAGCTGGGTGGTTGAGACCCTTGCAGCATTTAGCAAGGCTAACCAACTGAATTATAACTGATTGTGCCTGTGGGTATCGAGTAGCATATGATTTATGATTATGGTGCTTTAAATATAGTCTGTGGAAGGTACCAGAGCATAGCACTCAGTATATTTTGAAAATCCAGAGAAGAAAACACTGAATCACTGAAACCCAAACACAGCAGTTCAGAAAAGGGTCCCTTGCATTACAGCTTCTTCATAACCATTTTGTCTATTGTAGATGTGCTCCTGCATTTATTTAGTCTTCATTATGTTCTGAAATTATTTAAACATAGTATTAGCATGGAACGTAGCTTTTTGCTGTTATATGTGCAGTTTAGGAGAGGCAGATTTCAAAGCTGGAGTCTATGGATGCTGAAGTGATAAGCCTGAAATAGCAGAACACATTCAATGAGGTTATTGCATCGGCACCTCAGCAAGCACTGCTGCTCAGTTAGGCATAAAGCCTGAGGGTAAAGTAACGACCATTGTGGAATCAGCAGTTCTATTTTTAGATCGCTCTTTTCCAAACCTCATCCTCTTGCAACACAATATTTGCTAAATTGGAAATAATGCATTCCAAACAATCTGAATAACTAGAGATCATGACTATTCAGGCTGCAATTTAACAGCAATATATATGCATCTTTCTTAAAACAACGTTCCTTAAAATGAAATGAAAATATGTTTATTCAAAATGAATGTCACGAGATAAATGCCTATCAAGGGATATTTTATCTTCAGCTGTTTAGTAATGCTGTCTAATTATGTCCCTGCTGAAAGTGGAAAATGTTGTAGAGAAAAGAAGGCATTTGCTGCAAGGTACTGTTGCAAATACAATTAAAAAAGCTTCCAGTCTCTCAGTAAAGTCTGTTTAGTAATATACAAAATCTAATCCAAGCGCTACCTTGCAAATGACATTTTTAGTTGCATGATCTACATTTGCTCTGCGTTGGCAAAAGACAGATGAGGTCTGCAACTTTACAAGAATTCAGTGAATGTTTCACTGAAAATAACATAGAGGACAAGTGTAGCCAATTTTAGCTCACAAACCATCAGTGAATGTGTTGAGATGTGTGTTCAGTTTTTGTGAACACTCTGATGAAATATGCTTGTTAGATAGTAAGCTGCTCAGGAGGGGAGCATGCTGTACGTGCTCACATGGCGTGTGATGGGCATTATCAGGACATAGAACTTTGTCTGCAATCCAGTACTTACAATATGCTGTTCATCAGGGCTCACTACTGGCACCATAGGTTTAATCACATATGTTATCTCCATATTGCCCTCATTCCCTGCTGGGATAAATTTTGGGAACATAAAGTTCTTTAACTGTATTTTCTTTAACTGAATTCTGCTGTCAATTTAGATTTTTTCATGAATATTTGCTCACACTAACATTTGTGAGTGAGCTGCAACTAAATGTAAAGAAATCTGCATGGTTTGCAGGTGTAAGAAAAGCAAACTCAATGAAATGTCCCCAGCACTTCCAGCAATACATCCCTTCGTTTCCTACATGTATTCTGCTTTGACAACCTGCTCATACATGTTTTGGGTTTTTTGAGGGTAAAAAAAGAAGGCAAATGCACATACCTTAGCATTCTATTCACATTATCTGAACACATATATATGTATCATCTGGGGACACTTATATTTTTTTTCTTGGAACAGAATACAGAATAAGGTCTCAAAAGTTATTATGTACCACAGGAGTACAGCAGAGCAGAGGAGAGACCATAAAGGTAGCCTTTCCTCCCAGCTATCCCCCTAAATACCTCTCTGTCCATCTGACCAGACAAAAACTCCTTGCTGACCACAGCATAGCACCCACTTTAACCCTGACTGAGTGAAGAATGTGCTCCACCAGGCAACAAATTTTTTGCTGCTTGAAGAAACATAGGTGCTTTCGGGCAAAGTCTCATCTTTAGTTGTGTTCTGCCACCAATGCTTAGCAGCAGTAACTGGCCTGAGATGCATATGGAGACGTGGAGTCCTCATAAGAATGATAAAATATCAGACTTAGGGTTTGATTTTCCAGGAATATTAGCGAAAGCTCAAATAAAAATATTCCCAAAGAACATACTGCACTACAACATCTTTCTAGCTGTGCTAAAGCTTAAATCACACTGTATAAACAAAATTCAGCTATGTATAGTGATCAAAGAAAAACACCTTGTGGTTGCATCTAACCAAATGTTTTCTTTGAAAGGCAAACAGTTTGCCTGTTAAAGGACATGAGCAGAGTCGGTTTAAATGAAAAAGAACATACTTGCTCATATTTCTAGAGTGCTAAACAGCCCTTCCTGGGAAGTGTGAAGTGCCACTTGAGAACTGAGATGCTGAACTGTTCTTAATATTCATCCAAGTTGTTGGCTTCAGAACAATGTTACAAACACTATTTCATTTGTAAGGGATAATTTTAAAAATGTAGAGTTATGAGGCATCCATGCATCAGTATTTTAGGGAAGCTGAAAAAGCATTTAAACTTGAAATTTGTCTGAATTTTCACCAGTTAGGGACATACAAGAAATCCTTTTGTAACATCTGACAGTGACACATCTTACAACAGAATCAAAGAAAATCCTGAATTTGAAAACAGATCTTAAAGAGCTAGAAGTATTCAAGCTACAATGCTTTTTTTATTACCAGTATAATGAATTGTACAGATACACACATAAGGTTCATTGAGACAGAATTTTTCTGATTCCTTCCATTTCATCAAGTCTTGACCAGTTTCAAAGGATAAACAGCACCACAGTCAAATAAGTTATTCATTTCCTTCAGAAGTTTAAATTGTCATTACCACTTGTTGGCATTTCTGATTTAGGGCTTTTTGCCTTTTTACTTAATTCAACAAAGCTGGATCTAGTGCAAGCTTCCACAGTGTGATGTTTTAACTCCAGCTGGCAACTAAGCCCCCACAGCTGATTACAGACCCTCCCTGGCCCACTGTGGGATGGGGGAGAGAATGAGAAAAGAAAGAAAATCCAAAATTGGGCAGAAATTGAATCTAGCAGCCTTGGGAACGAAGAACGAGTGAGGATGTCCTGCTATGACCTGCTGCTCTTAGCCTCTTGTAAATCAAAATTTGGCTCATACCAGCCCTCTTTCACTGAGCTGTGGTTTTGGCAGTGGGAATAGATCTGCCAACTCCATGGAAAACAAAGTAGGGTGGCTGTGAAACTAACAGATGATCAGAAAGGATAATGGACAATGGTTGACACCTCACCTAGTGTTAGATGAGAATCCACAGGGGAAAAAAGCAAACAATAACCAAACTCTCTTTTCATTTCAGCAGGAAGAGAAGTATGCCTCAAGCTAATTAGAAAAATTATTCTTATAAGCAGAATTTGACCACTGAAACTTAAACAAGACTAATTTTATATTATTTAGATCCCTTAGAAAATGACACCTGCAGACTGTTCTTTCCTACATCAGTACAGTGTACAAGAAAGAAATTACACTTTTATTAATTGCAAGGAATTCTGCAATCAGGCAGTGCATTATGTAGTAGTCACAACATTAAGCACTAAAGAACATAGTACCTTATGGCTTCTATAAATCTTCTAGACATTTGCAGGTTGGTGTTTTTTTCCCCTCAGCTCCTAAAATGCCTTTGAAACTTTCGTTTCAGCTAAATTTTTTTTCTTTTCTTTTTTTTTTTAAGTTTCTTCTAGAACATTTTCTTTTTCTATGTTTTGGTGGGACAGCTTAATGCTGTTTGCCACTCCTGCCCAGATCCTTGGTTTGACAAAGCAGAGTTGATTTAGTGTAAGTTATAGGGCTTGTCTGGACTTTGTAAAGTCTTGCAGAATATACTCTGCAAGATATCAATGTATCTATTTTAGTGAGAAAACTGGGTAATAGAAATGTTTGGCTGTTAAATGAAACTCACATTTCTCCTTGACTTTGGTGCAGGTGAACAAACAACATTAACAGGATTAGGGTTAGGTCCAGATATAGGGTTTGCCTGGGAATGCCAGGAAACATGAGCTGCAGCTACTTTTGGTTCCCAGAAGTTTTCTTCCTGGCTCTTACATCTGGTTCTGCAGGAGGAAAGGCAAACCTGACATGATTTGTTTTGGAAAAAATGTCTCTGAATTAGGGATTCAGTACTGCTGAATGGAAGGAGGGCTGAGCTATAGTGTAGGGAAGTTTGCTAACCCATCTTAAAAGTCCTAAAATTTGATGGATTTGAATAATTTCTCTAGAAATAATTCCAAGACTATAATTATAATCCTACATTAGGATATAAAATTCCAGGGTACTACTTTGGAAGTAATGTATATGTAGAATTCACTATTCTGGACATGAAAGGTCTGACCAGCTCCTGTAATTTTAGGATCTAGACAGATTAGTCAACCTAGGCTTATGGCTGGTTCCTTTAGGATCTAAAGGAATATTATTTCTGGATATTTCCAGGGTATTTTTCCTGGATTCTAACAGGTATGCAATATTAAGTTTCTAATGGTGGTATGATTGCAAGAGTTAGAATTTGGTTAGTATTCTGAAATGTAGAGAGTTCTGAGATGCAATAAATTCAGAGTTTAGAAATGTTCACTAACTATACTAAACTTTAGGGCTTGTACATGAAAGGAAGTAGTATGGTAAGTGACTTCCCATCACTTCCATTATATTGTACCAGAGCTAAATCTGGAATTTGGGATAAAGAATACAAAGAGATTATGATTAATTTTCAGATTGTAGTTAAAATGTGTCAGGGCTAAATTTAGGAAATTGTAATTTGGATTTACGAGATTTTCATTTATAGTTTTGTGGGGTTTTAATTTGGTTTGGGGTTTTTTTGGTTTTCGTTTTTTGATCTACCCTTCAGTCTGTGGTATGAGGTAGGATTGGCTGTAAGAAAAATCTGCTGTCATTTTGGAACCACTGTGTTTGAGGAATTAGGTGGATAGTCCATATGAATTATTTCAGATAGGACTGAGTATGAAATTAAAATGCCTAATTTATGCATTTAAGTATATGTAGCTGCTTGTGAGTAAGATGCCTATAATATTTTTGTAGTCAGCAGAGATCCACTTAATAAATGATTCATCTGAGACTTCCATCAAAAAGACTAGTCAAAGAATTTATTCCAGTTCTCAGGAACAAGTGACTGTTGGTTCATTCAGGTTTAGGATTTGATTTTGGTATGTCTAGGGATGGGATACAGCCATGCAGTAACTAATAAAATTTTTCACGTTGTTCAATTAGTTCAGAATTGAACTACTGCTTTAGGTGACCACGAGCATTTTTTTCTTGCACTTTGTAAAACCTGTAACCTATGACTCAATATTAAGATAAAATTCAGTGTGTTGAAGAAACTAATGCAAATAGTACTAGTATTAGGTTAGCAATATTTTAAAAACACGGGGTGACTACTGTTCAGCTGTCCCTGAATGTATAGCAACTAACAATTTACACAGCAATAATAATAGAGTAGTAACAACAACAACAACAACAACAATAATAATAATAATAAGTAGTAGTAGTAGTAGTAGTAGTAGTAGTAGTAGTAGTAGAACAATGATAATTTATTCATTTTAATTTTAGCATTAGTGCTTTATTAATAAGCTTCTCTCTTTTCTTCCTTCTTCACCCCACCTAGAAAACTTTAGGAACAAAGCTGAATAATTTTAATGACATCTACCTTGTTTTATTATTCCAGCCAAACCATGCTTTCTGCCAAGTCATTCATGCAATAGATATCTGACTGGTTTCATACCTCTGCATAAGGGGAAATCGTAATAACCTGAAAACGGTTTTGTAACAAACTTGACAGAATGAGTTACTCATACGTTAATGACTCAGTCTTCACATTTAACATTATTACTTGTTAAAAAATTGATAGCTTCTGGACAGGTTTTTTAATCTCTCAGGAATTGATGTCTGGGCTACATTATAATCTCACACTGAATTTTATGAAATTGCAAGGGAGTTCATAAGACTGCAGCTCAGAACTGCTTTTCCATAATATTTTGAAAATTGCCAATCTTGTAATTATGAAACTTTGAACACAGAAACAAAAAAAAAGGTAGCATCTACAGATAACCTCAGTGTATCACTGAAAAGTGCTGTTCTAAAAGCTTTGCTTTTAAGTTCACCTAACCCTCTAAATTATGCCTCAAGAAAAGGACATTTGCAAATCCTTAAAGACAGAATAACATAATCATAAATACAATAATACATAATCAGAGAGTGCTCTTTCTGGTAACCTTAATACCTGTTAATGAAGAGGCTGTTGCATGATTTTGAGCTTGGTAGAAGTAGAATAACGTTAACTTGCCCTCATATTGAAAGGATTGCAATCATGAAAGCATTATCAATTCATCATTTGTCAGTGTAAAGCCTGACCCTTCCCTGAGCTTTGTTCAGGAAGATGTTTGTGTGCTGTGGCATTGCTTTCAGTGTCACAGTCAAGGCCCAGCTGAAGTTCCAAACTTGCAGCTCTACATTCAAATATGCAGTAAACACTGAGACACCCTTTCATAGGTCAGTCTTTCCACCTGCATAGTTATGCTACTTCAATGAGCTTTTGTACAGACTGGAAATTTATGTCATCATAGCAAAGAATCAACATGCTTCAATTTGAAATACTGGTTAGGGTTAAGGTTATGATGGAATTATGATGAAAATACAGATTACTAGAAGGTAAATGTGACAATCATGTACAATGTCATCTTTTGGTCCTGGGTCACTGTGACAAATACCTCCTGCACTGGATGTTGGTAAGATGAGAGGTGCAAAGAGGTTAGTTCCGAATTCAGGTGAAGCGGGTGTTTCTCTCTGTGTGTAGTGGCAACTGTGGCCCTCATCCTCTCAACAGCTCCATGCAGCTCATGAGCAGGGGTGGGTAACATAGACAGAGAGCACTAACACTCGTTTGGTTAGGAGTACAAAAATAGTTCCAGGAACACTGAACCAGAGGTCTTGTTTCCAGTCTTCACACATCAAACCATCAGCTCTGCCTAGAAAAGCTGCAATGTTGTGAAAATACACGCATGCGGTAAATTTTTGCATGCATCAAGACTTCCCAAATCTATAGAGAGGCCAACTCTGAGGTAATACTTGGAACTTTCTGGGAAGAGCAGGCTAGCCTGAAATCATCATCAACCCCAATTAAATCAGCCTTAAAAGATTAATTGCCCTAAATTGCAACAAAACATGATGCAGGCACTGCATTCACCTACTATGAAAATGGAAACGCAAGACAAATTTGAGACAAACACTGATACAAAAGACTGTGTGACTAAACCAAAGTTTTTAAAACCAGCTGTATTTAATTCTTTCCAACAGCAACCATAAAAATGCTTGCTTGCTGTAATTATCTTAATAAGCATATCCTTTAATATCAATTTTTCTTCTATTGTTAGCTCACAAATGAGGATTAGGAAGAAAACTATGATGTTTCATAGCACTACTGACTACTGACTGTAGTTCATCTATTCATGGCTGCATATAAAAGAGAGCAAAACAACAGACAAGTAGGTATTAACAAGACCAAAAAAACAAGTACTCAATTGGTATCTCTTCAAGTGTTTGTAAAGAGTATTTACATGCATGGCAATTTGATGACTCTCCTTAAAAGAAATAGAATTGTATGTTTACAGAAGTCAAGGAAATTCTTTGAAACACTTGAAACACTGTCTTTGAACTCAGATCTAGAGAAGGTAACCTGTGAGGTTCTGTAGGCCTATTGGTCCTGGGAGACCTGCTCTCTAATCTTTTATTTCTGAATTTACACTGTGTAGAAATCATGACTCATGCCAGATGGTTTTACTTTGGAAGTTGCATGTATAGGAACTAGAACACTACCAGCATCTTGCAGGTTTAAAATCTGAAATATAATTTACTGAAGAGAGTGAAAAGCCTATCTAAACTTGTGACATGCAGATCATCACGCAGGTTCAGAGTTATTGTCCATTAAGTTTGCTGATATTTTGGCATAAAAAAGTGAATTTTCATGGAGCATTTTTCTGTGAGTGCACACATTTCTTGGAGCAGTTCCAGTTGCTCTCAGAAATCTGTATCAACTGCTTTCAGACAACTTATATATATTTCCCTCTTTCTCTGAGGCAGGTCCATGGACTTCTCGTATTACAGGAAGGAATAACCTCTCTTATGCCCTTGCAGAATCATAACAAAAATTTCTAGGGAAGGTTTGTTTTGACATATGGGAAGAGTTCTTTTTTATATATTCATAATTAATCGTCTTCTCTCTTTGTGTGAAATTTCTCACTAAACTCAAAGCAAATGTATTTTAAAAATATGTCCGTTGTACTGAATTATTTTTCTGTCTTTTGTAGCAAAGTGCAAGTGTGCAAGATAGGTATCTTGCATTTTAACAGTTTTATAATTTAATTTTTCTTAGCTTTACACACTTCTGTCACTCTTTTGAAACAACTAGCAAATTGAAGAACTCACAATGATCTTATTCTTAAAAAAAAAAAAGCAAAGGCACTCATGAAAGCTATGAGGAAAAATACACTTAAATTCAAATCCAGGCATCACAGGTACAACTAGAAACTGATAAAAACCCAAATCCACAGTATCCAATGACTTCATTGGAATTGCATGTCTCATGCTTGTCTTCCTTCTTTTCTTTTTTCTTTTTTCCTTTTTTCTTTTTTTTTTTTCTTTTTTCATCTTTTTTTTTCATTTTTCCTTTTTCTTTTTTTTTTTCTATTTTTCTGGCATTATGGATGAAATAATTGACTGTGCTAGTGTTCCTGTCAGAGCTGTAACAAGTTTGCAAATCTTTATAGTTATGCTGAGCTTACTGTGATGAAATGTTAAACAAATCTCAGCAATGCTTCTCACAATGGGGAAAGCCTGAGTAATTTTGAATTCTGTTCTTCAATGTTTCAACTTGTTTTAAAAAGTTTATATTTGAGATTTGCATTGGGTGAAAATTTGCTTGCATCTGTGGAAATGTAAAACAAAAGTAGGCAACCTTTTTTTTCCCACAGTTTTCACTGAATTTAGTTGAAAAATGCTGTCATTTTCTTAATCTAATTTCCAAACAAACTAAGCACAAAACTACCATATTAAATGCTAGTTTGAGGTGCATTGTTAGCTGCCCTACTACCATGGAAATTAATGTAGGAGTCTTAAATCCAAAGATATTAGGCTTTCTACCTTATATTATTCAGCATTCTAATAGAATCTGTTGACCAGAATCAATTATTGCAGAAGCCAGTTTAGATGAAAATAGAAGAAAAATTTGAATTGCATGGCACACATTCAGGAGGTCAGCATTTATCTCTGTGTTGGTCCCTAAACATCATGTCACAAACAGTTTAAAAGTTAGAATATCTTCATTTGTCTTCTCTCCTTTTCTCCTTTCATATCCTCTCCATCACTCAGCACAGCAATATGGTTACCTGATCTTTGCCTCTCTTGAAAGAACTTTTTTATCCCTCTTCTCACTTAACTCTTTTCCTAGACTTAAATTTGAAATTTGCAAAGTCCACCTCAATGTGACTGAATGAACCATTTATGAGAAAAATTAAATTAAGAAGGAAAAAGTGTTTTCAAATTTTTCAAGGTCTGATACTAGCTTGTGTTGCTTCAGAAGTGTTTTCTGAATGGCTGAACAGGGATTCTCCAGGAACTGCAGAATAACTTTTGATCTGTGGCATCAACTTTATAACTTACATTCTTTTCTTATTTCTACTTCTGCTTCCCTATAGTTTTTGGGGTTTTTTTGCTACCTTTTTGAAATCCTAGCCATATCTCTCAGTAACTAGTAGTATTATAATCACAATATCTGATTAATATTAAAACCCAACCTGCATTTTCCATATTGTCCTAGGTCCATGAAGCAAAAGGTCTTGGGGGCAATAATAGAGGTATTGGTAGAACATTTTCCATCCTTTTATGTATATAGAGAACAAAATTGCACTGGAGTTCATTAGTGAACCATTATTGTAAATGCTTAGGCAAGGTAATAGAAGAAAAACCTGTTTCTCATTGAACAGGAAGATTAACATCCTAGATAGGACAGACAAATATTCAACTATCTACCACCCATATGTAGATATGGGTGGCAGATAGTAGCACATTTATACATTTTTTAAAAAAAATGTAAAAATGTACAACTATATGTTGTACATTTTTGAAGAAAACAACAGTATAGAATTGCTCTTTATGTGCAATGCTGAAGGGCTGGGTTACACACAAATCCTTGCTTAGCAGAAGGGCCTCTCTAGAGGCTCTCATCTATCTGCAAGCTGGCTGCCACCAACATTCTGCTAGTCCCAGGTGAAAGCATTTAAAGGAACTGTACACTTTAGTGTACAGATCCAGGCAGATCTCTCATGATGGAGGTATTAGATGACCAGGGGGAAAATGCACATGTCTCCATAACACTGTAAACTGAATAGCAGAAGTTTTTGGCAGGTGTCTAACAACAGTGCCAGCCAAATTGAAAAACATGGCAGTAAGAGGATATTAGTTCTAGAGTATAATTTAATGCAGAAGTTCAGTAATTTTCCAGAAACCTTCCAAAAATCAGGACCTGGATGGGATAGTTGTTTTGATTAATTAGAAGAGAGATACATTTATTTCAAAGATACATTTTTGGTCTAAGGAAGAATGAAATTTGGGCAAAGCTGAGGGCTACTTTCCTTTAATGGTGCAAAGCACTGAGAAACCAAATATTTTCAATAGCAGTCTGCAAAAAATGTTTCCCATAAGTCAAAAATAACCAATGAGGGGATGTGGTAGTTGGATAATGAGGAATGTGCAGTGAGGGAATGAAGTTTCCTGCAATCTACATGTCTGATTCTATTGTAGGTCTAAAAGATGTAATATAAGATGCTGTATAAGATATTTAACACAAAATGTAATTAATTATTCTACCCAACATTCTGCTTTTCCACTAGCAGACTTCCACTTGCTCCTCTCTCCAGCTATTCATTTTGATGACAGCCGATATTAATCTAATAACATTTCATATTTACTGTGCATAGGAAGCACACATTTACTGGGAGTTCAGAGAAGTTGATCTTCAGATTTCTGTCCAAAACTCAAGGCGTTATGATGACACTCATTCTTGTCTTTTGTCTTAAAATGATTCACTGCTTTCCTTAGAAGAAGCCAAAACAGTCAGGCTCTTTGGAACTGCCGTTCCTATTGATTCCATGGCCCATGCTGTAGGCTGAACAAAGGATCTGTGCAGCTGTGGTTTTCACCCACTTGGTGGTTGAACAGGATTTTAGTACTGTGATGAACAAATCCCCAAGTAAATTTAAGTGTTGTTCTAGCTCTCCTAGGAATGTTCTTCTGCACAAAACTATTGCAGTATGTTGTACAAAAGCTTTGTCCTTTCTTATGCCATCTGGGGTATTCCCAAATGCTGACTAAACTGGCAGCTGCCTACGTACAGCAGATGTAAAATCTTTCAATAAGAGTCCAAGAGGAAAGTGGAATTTACTGGGACCAAGAATATCATGGCTTTTCTTGCTTATTCTTATGAATATTGGACCATCCTACTGGATGGTTCAGCTCAGGTCATGGTTTCAGAAAACTAACCAAAATTCCTAGATTATATTCAGACCATGTGTGTGCTTCAGCTATTTTGTTTCTGTGGTTTTTTATCCCTTGGGTCAGATTATTTGACGAGTTTCAGAGAAAATAGCCAATTTGAGCTGGTCCTGTTGGTATGAAGATTAGCCCGAAGAAGTCGCTTGTCTTCTTTCCTTTGGCTGGGCAGAAGTGCCTATATTCTATTTATACCTGATCAAGATGAGAAGCAGAAAGAAGCTCTAACTCACTATGTTTGAGTCTTAGGAAATTGTTCTAAATTAGAGCAGACCTGAGGCCGCCCTAGGCTATGTTTTAAGCAGCAAACTAAAATACCTGGAGTATATAAAATTCACTTTCAGTGACAATTAGCGTCTTCTGCACCAACTGGATGTAGGCTGAGGAGATGATCTGGCTCAGTGTACTGGAAATTACTGGAGACAGCCATGGAATGAATTCTGCTTGGCAGCCACAGCGCTTCAAGCCCTTTACCTTTTGTCTTTAATGCCTGACTTTCATATCGAATTCCTGCAAAGTCAGTGGGTTGGATTTCCTCATTCTGATAGATCTGATTTTGCAGCCAAATGCTTTGCCTTCATTTTGTTACTTTGAACAATGAAAAACTCAATTGCTTTCCCTTTGTGGTCAGTAATTAACTTCTAGATAGCCCACCACACTATATTAATCTGCAGAGGAATTGGCATCTTGGTCAAGTATTAGTAAGACATAAAATCAGCATATGAAAACTCTGGTAATAACCATGTCCCTAACCAGTTTTTCCCTCTGATACTACCCTATTTTTTAATACACTTGATAAACATTTAATGCCATTTTTACTATCCTTTAACTCACTCTTTTTTCCTCTCCACACCTCTTTTTATGTTTTATATCTGTAACATCTGTTTTCATGTGTCCTGTCTTTTTAGATTGTCTTTTGTAGTTTGAGTGTCATGGCAAACAGGATACTGGAAAGAGGAAGACTCCCAAATCCTGAAACTTTCATGGCTGTACGCTGCATTTAGGAAAGAGAGACACTTGCAGTTTAGGCTAACTGAAGCTTTATAAATGTTATGTGACTCTTTTACAAATGTAGCCTTAAATTTCCATTTTGAAATATTCATTGCAATGGATTACTCTGCTCCATGTGAAATTCTCTAGAGTAGCCCTTCAGGTTTTCAAGTTGTACTTGAATTATTCTACTTTAAAATTAATAATACTTTTATTTCCCCATGGTAACAGTTTCTGGATATTCAATAACCTTAAGATGAAATTATTATAGGAAAATTACATAAACTTATACTCTTGATGACTTAAAATCATTGGGATTATTAGAATGAGAAGGAAGGCCCTATAAGTAAACTGGAAAGAATAGCTGATACAGATAAGGGGGTTTTTATATAATTTAATCTTATTGAGAGATTTCTTTAATAGTTGATATATTTAAAAGACTAAGCCATTTGTAATAAGATTTTTCTTTTTCTTACAGTAATATACCTTATATATAATATATTAAATCAATATATATAATTTATAAAAATGGTAATAAGGCCAGTAAAACCAGACTGCTAAAATATTTGTCTGTATAGTTTAGAAAATATTTGTTCTGTATAGTTCCTGGCTTGCCTGTCTCATGACTTTCTGAGCCAGAAGAACAATGAGCCTGATATTCCTGCCACGTGCACAACTTAACAATCATTGGACACCAGGTAAAACTTCTGAAATCAGAAAATTCGACTTCTTCAATGTGAATAGTCCGAGGGACTTTAGGAATTTTTTCAACTGTTTCATTTTTCAATATTTACATTTGTGTCACTTCTTTGCAAATGTTATGATAAATTAATCCAGTTTCATAAGAATTTACCAGAACAGCAGCTTCTAAGAGAGAATTACAAAATATTTTAAAAATAAGTTTATGCTTTGTAACTTTAAATATTCATGCCTGACTAAAATTAATGTACCCATCCAGGAATAGGGCAGAATCACACTAAGTGATCTATGTGCTGAATCATCTCAGATTCAACTCTTTCATGGTGAATATTTGTATAATTCTATAAAATACTGTCTTGAGTCTATTTAAACTAATGAATTAATAATTTCTAATGCAATTTGAGAAGCCCATACTTAAGTTTTTCAGTTTTATTACTAAGGTTTGCTTCCTGAATGGCAGAATTTTCCTCAGGGGAAAAAAAAAACAAAAAAATAAACCACACACCAGGACAGATCAGCACCCTTAGCGTTGATAAACAAGAATCTGCAGTAGGAAATATTTCCTTACTCATATTCTCATGAATGCATATTGAAAACTATCCTAAAATCACAGGGCCATACAAGTCAGGAAGAGACTTCAAGAAGCCTCTTAACCAAAGTCCTGGTCAGAGCTGGACCAGCTCAGAGATCAGACCATGCTGTTTCAGCTCTCTGTCCAGCCTCATACTGAAAACTTCCAGGGGTATCAACAGTACAAACTTTCTAGGTACTCTGTTGCACTGCTCAGCTGTTTTTTCATGATTAGTCTTTTTTTTGTCTGTGTCATATCCAGTGTGAAGAGTTTTCTGAAGCCTCTCATCCTGTGCCCTTTGCCTCCCAGCCTCCCACCATTCACAAGTGCACATACAGCTGTTGAGAGCCTGACTTCTCAATAACTTCCCCCCAGGCCCATCTGGGGGCTTCCAGGAACTATCTTTTCTCCAAGCTGGATGAGGCTAGTTCTGTCAGCCTCCCCTCACAAGGCAAAATCCAGTAGCCTGCAAATATCTTGGTGGCCTTCCACTATTTTCATTCCAATTTATCAGAATCTTTCTTGTTGTGAGGATCCCAACACTTAATGCAATATCTACATCTAATGATTTGTGGTCTAAGGAATGCCTAGACCACAAAATCCAAAGAGGAATATTTACTTCCCTCCATCCACTGATTCTACTGCTGTTTATACACTCTCATATATTGCTGACCTTCTTTGCTGCCAAGGGAGCACTCCTGTCTCATGTTCACAGACTACAAATACCCCCAAAATTGCTCTGCAGCCTGGAAGTCCCCAGCCACTGCTGTTCCTTCATCCACAAATCCAGCCATACCTGCCTATAGCTGTATATTTTACTTCAGTTCTATGACATGCTTAATAAAGACCAGAGCAGAAGTAAGCTTATACACTTAAATTGGAAATAAATCACTTAAAATGTTGCTGGGAATCATGATAAAGAAAAACACAGGTCCCTATGCGATGTAAATTGATACTTATGGCAGCTAAGCGTGGGTTCAAAACATTTAGCATTCCATTGTTAGCTATAGACATTAATGGGTATTGGTTGCATCTTCATCTCTTTCTCCACAAATCTGTTTTAAATAGATACATTAAAGTTTAACACACCTGCACACTTGGTTCTTAAGCTCTCAGTGAGTTAGACCTTGTGTTATATTAATTTCTGCTGCAATTGAATTCAGGTAAATATTGCAGAGTGGCATGACTTCCTAGACAATAATGCAGGTATATTAACTTGGAATTTGATGTTTTCCCCTCACTTCATTTTATTGTTAGATATAATTCTTTGGCAATATTTTTATGTGTGCTGCATAGAAAATGATTACTATGCACAAACATATGTATGTGCACATATATAGGAGGAGCACCTGTCAAGAGTCAAGCTATATTCTACAACTCCATCTGGAGCTCTGCATTGTCTCAGATGAAGCTATTTCATATATAAGATTGCATATCTTGTATTGCAAAAATATGTCATGGTTTTGCATTGTGACCTTTGGAGAGATGATACCAGAAATGCTTTTTGAAGTGTGCTCTGCTATTTTTCAGGATTGATGCATTTAGATATGATTTTATTAGATATTATTTTGTTCTGATACTTACTCTCCTGTCCAGACTTTTGCATTCCTCTGTAAATGATGCTATCATGCTAGATACTGCAACCTCCTTCTTTTCTCCTACCTAACTCTTAAAATTAGAAGCCCTCTATTTTATTTTTCTCCCCCAAAATGTAAAATCCCATAGTTTGTAGCTTTGTAGCTTTGTTGACAGATTTACTGAGCTGAAGGATGACCTTGGTGATTGAAGCAATGCTGAAAGTTTTTCATTTTAACAATTATTTTGTAGTTTAGGAAAGTATAGCACAGCTCATACAGTACACCCAGTATCCTTCTCCCAGGGTTCTATCGATTCTTTTGTGGTACAAAATGAAATAAAAATGAAAGGGGTATGTTGATTGCTCTAGGCTGAAGATTTTTTTAAATTCTTCTTTGTGTGGAGAGAATTCTTTAGGATTTTTTCTTCTTTTATATATTCTTCTTTATCTTTTGGAGATTGTTTGATTAACAAATATTTTTCCCCCACTTTTTGAACTTGATTAGGACTTCTCAAGAGAGGAACTTTAAAAACTGATGCTGGTGTGTTGCTTAAAAAGGTCAGCATGGCCTTGTACACACCATGTGCAGAATCTTTCTACCCAGGACACATTTTATTCTCTCTTCATGAGACCCAAAATATGTTGGTTTAATCACTCAAAATCCATCATTTTGAAAGTCTGTTGTGATGGTTAAAATTTTCCAGCTGCATTGATGTTTCAGGATAAAAAAAAAAAAAAGTTCAGATATTTTTTTTAAGGATTGGATTTTAGCAGAAATGTAAACCTAATGTTTAGAAGCTGGTGTGACAATTAGAGCTATTTCTTCTGTAGAGTCACTGATTTATTTGCAGTGTTACTTGGCTTCATAATAGTTGCCTGTGGTTTTGATCATCATTTATTATGACCTCACTGAGATTTGTGGCAGATCTCACAGCTGATTCTCATCGTGTTTTGCTTAAGCTGCACTGCTGCTTTGCATAGTCAATCTGAGAAAACGAAAAATGAGCTGATGATTCACAAAGCAAGAAGGAGCTAGTAGGAAAGTTATAACAAATACATCTATTTCTACAGCATTCAAGAGACCTACTTCAGAACTAGCATTTGTTAAAGGAAAACATTTTGTTAGCTTGCTGTGAGCCGTCAGAGAGAACTGATTGTTTATCAGGCCAGCCTACAATCACTGATCCCTCTGGATTATCTGCAGTACTATTTAGAAAGACTTCTTCTTCAGGCAAGAAGACTTCCCAATGTAATTTACAGTCCAATCTGGCTATCTAGACAGATCTTTGATCTCCTGAGTAATGCAGAGAAAAGACTCACTCCCTTATTCAGTCTAACTTCTTTTTGCAGAGGCAACTTTTCTTGGGAGTACTGTTGGACTCTGCCTAAAAATTTTTATGTCTTGTCCAGCTGGACTACCAAAACACTCATCATTGATCAAACAGTCCTCCCACCAAGGCCAGCCCACCAGAACCACAGTGAGCCTATAAAGCAGAGGTCCTGAAAAATCACATATCCTGTTAGCCATCTGAGTGCTCTTAGCTATAACAGCAGGTACTGTAGGCAGCTATCAATGTTTATGATTTTCACTCTAAAAGCATCCAAAACACGTCCTACTGTGTGTCCACACCCCCGTAAAGTCAGGCCTGAAGGACTTCTTTCCATTTTGGCATTGCTTTAGCACTATCAGAATTTCCACTGAGTCCTTGACTCAAAGCATTTATTTATGCTATAAAAGCAGATTTGTCTGTGCACAGTATGTATAAATAGCTTATCTTGAGTAGATGTATTGTATTTAGAATTCCACATGATTAATTTTTTTAATAATTATTTTATTTTCTGAAAACATTGTCAAAACTCTATTGCTTGTGCATTGCAAAGCATAAAGAACTGTAAGACTGGCAGTAATCCTCCATCAACATTTTAATGTGGAGAAACCATTTACCCTGACAACCACATAAGACTAATACTGTGAATGTTTTACCTCTTGCATTTAAGTAAACAGAAGAAAAGTCTACAAAATTATGTGGCCAGGCAAATAAAATTATTTCTTTTGTTTGTTCATGCTGATTTCATTATTTTTTAATGTGCAGTTTGTAGAAAATACTCCATTAACTCTACCAAACTAAAAACCTACTGTCCAAGAACACAAATAAATGTGATTAGTTAAGTGGGCATGTATTTAAATTAAAAATTGATCATGAGCAAATATGGTTTCTTTCTGTTCTTTCAGTTCTGTTGCCTGGTAGAAAAATGAATTGCACCATTGATGGTTCACTAACCTAGGGAAAAAAGTAGGCAGCGGGAGCTTGTTGTTTAGCAATTTCACCAAAATTGAGTACATAGTCAAATGATTTGTGAGGCCAAGCAGACATCCAGAGAATAACAGAGGATGAGCTTTACTGAAGAGCAGAGAATGAAATTTTTGTATTTCTGCACAGTATCAAGCAATCATTCTATTATTTGGCTAGATCAAGACTGAGCACCCAATCTGAATCAGCAACAGATATCCCACAACCTCTTCAAATGCACATGTTGGATGCTTTGAGGTGAACACCTTGCCTGAAGACACTGAGAAAAACTACTGGAGTACTCAGTGTGCTTAAAACTTTTTTTAACCCAATATAGCTTCTAATTTGCCTGGATTTATTTAAGGCTTTCTAGAAATAACATTGCAAAATACAGTGTAGGATGTTTCATTACACAAATAGAAAACATCATTATCATTACCACCATCATCATCATCATCAGGTGTCTGAAGCTTGTGAGACAGATTTAATTATGGAAAGGAATAGCTACTTAGTAACAGAAATTTAAAAAAAAAAAAAACGAAAAACAACCAAAAAAACCCCCATAACAATTAAACCCTTCCAATATTTCTCCTTTTTTTACAAAGCTAAGGCAAAGTCCTTACTGTCTCCAAACCTTCTTCTTTTTGTCATGTTCTTTGGAACTTTACCACTCTTTTCAGAAGAGATTTTTATACTAGCTGCTTCTTCCCTCTTTCTTTAGATTTCTAACCTACCAGTTCAACTGTATGGGATCTTGGTGATGTGGAATGTTCTCTGAAATGTAGGGCCTTTTATAAAAAAGCATTTCTTTGCATTTCAAAGTAACTGCGCAGCAATGTCCCCAGCTGGACAATTACCAATGCAAGACTACTATTCTAGACTCAGTTTTAAAAAACAAACTTAAAAAATATTTAAAATTGAGCATTCTTAAACAAATTGTGCAGCTCATGACTTTCACAAAGTTGCCATTATTATTTTCAGAGCACCTCTCCTTAAATAATAAAAATGCCATGAGAAGATGATCCTCAGAATAAACAAAGTGCAATTACAGAGTGAAATAACTAAAAGGTAAAGATAAACAGAGGTGGAGGGCACATCAGAGAGAAAGGAAAAACTTTTCTAATTATATAAGGAAAGGAGCAAAGAGAGAAATAGACAAAGATATTCTGGATCATTGAACAGACTTGCTGCAGGATTTTTGTTTATACTGATTTTTTTCTGAGCACAAAAGGAAAGAGACTACCATACTGCTAAATCTTGGGCATGTGCTGTGTTGAAATAAAAAATGAGCAAGATCTCACAAAATGTCATTGGAGGAATGTAACTGTTATTGTTGTATAGAAAAAAGAAAGGGCTGGCCAAATTCTGGCGTGGATTGAAACATAAATATCTTACCCTGATGTTGATAGTTGTCTTCTTGAATGTTTTTATGTCACCTTCTTCCAAAAATTAATATCTGTACACTTAGAAGAAAACAGCCCCCATAGGCAACTTTGAATTTAAATGAAAATTATATAAACGTAACTGAAAACAGAAGAAGAAACATTTGAAAATTGTTATTAGGGAAACAATACTTATCTTTCTGTCAGTAAGTCTCATCCATATAGATGCATCTTTAAGGGGTTAAATTTTCTCTTAGAGTTTAAGAACCCCAAATACATGTTCATACCTTGCATGATGCCTGTCATTAAGTTCACCCATACATTTGGTACTATGTAGAACTAACAAACTATCTACTCTTTCCCTGGTTCCATCCCGAATTACTGTGAAATCTACTTTCTTGCACTTTGAAAGGACTTGAAATATACAAGAAGTACAAAAACTAGCCAGGAAAAAAATAATCCTTAGAAAAAAAGAGCATTATGTGGTGGATTGACCCTGAGTAGCAGCCAAGCACACAAAGCCACTCACTCACTCACTCACTCACTCACTCACTCACTCACTCACTCACTCACTCACTCCCTCCCTCCCTCCACACCTTCCAGCAAAACTGGGGAGAAAACAGGAAGAACAAGAAAAAGATTGTGATTTAAAAAAAAACCAAAAACACTCAGCAGTTACAATCATAAGCAAAGCAGACTTGGCTGGCAGAATTTAACTTAATTCACAATATGTAATTACCGTTTCCCATATTGGGAAACAAAAATGACAAACATTTAAATACCAAGGGCTGCCATGGGCACATCTGCTCTCGCACAGGCTTAGTCCATGGGCTTCAGTTGCTTTGGGGGTGTCCCTGGTCCAGCACAAAGCACCTCCTGCTCCTCTGGCCTTTCTGTAATTTCTGAAATATTATTTCACTGTGTCACTGCAAACTTCTTTGATTGGTTCAGAGGCAACATCAACTCCACTGTTGGACTGAGCTGTGTCCTGCCCTGGGTCCATTTAGGCAGCTGGAACTGGCTGTGTCTGGACCAGGGCAGCCCCTGACTTCCTCCCCCAGAGGTCAGTCATTAGGATCCCCACCAAAACACGTCATTTAGCAATATGATTGCAGAGTATCAGATTCTGTGAAGCCATGCTTTTGGAAACCAAATTATTTGCTTGTAAATAGGGCATGGCATCTCTTACGAGACCAAAGTTCTTCTCAAGAATAAAGTTGAACCACAGGGTACAGACTGCCAGAACATGAGTCTCAGCTCATTTGGTCTTGAACAAAGCATCAGGCAGGTAACTGCTCTTCAGCAGCTGTCCTGTAGTCCATGAGGACCTGATCATAAGTAGCAGTTGAGTGTTAATGGAACTGGAGACACAATGTACTCTGCAGAGCTCAAGAGCTGGCCTGACTGCCAGACAGCCCTGGTTATCCAGGCTGGCACCAGCAGTGAGGTGGCCTTTGTTCCCCTTTGTTCCCCTCTAGTATTAAGACAACCTACAGCTATGTTCAATCTGCCATTGACCTGAAGGCTATGAAGTTCAATGCAAAGCTGTTGGTGGAGATTAAAGTCTGTTACTGACAGGAAAAACTGGTACAGCCAGTGTGATTAGGGTGAATAGATGCATAGTTCTACAAATGTATTGTTGTATCAGTTATGCTATCAGAATTGCTCTATGCCGAGCCATGAGCAGGTATCCATTAACGCTCTGCAGGGACGAAGCACATTCCATTGGCCAAAATGAGTTGCAGTGCAAAAGTAGATGCAGCACCCATTTTACCAAGAAGCTTAGAGATCAAAAATTATTAGCAGCTGCAATAATTAAGTGTTAGCTCTCTAGGACCACAATCAAATGTTCACTCAAGCCTTGAGGATCCACTGAGTCAGTGCATTTAGGGCAACAGACTGTGCAATGAGTGCTGCATGGCGAGCTGGATCAGCCATCTGTTTCTTACTCCTGGGTTCCAAAGGATCAGGTGGAGCAATGGTGTGCAGTCTTTTGGTATGGGTTCAGATCAGTATGTGCCATTGACAGGCATGTTTGTTGTTTTGTCCTACAGGTTAGTGGAGAAAAGGGTAAGAGGAAATGCCTTAGAAAATCAGCTTCAGAGTAGCTAATTTTAGAGTAATTGGTTTCACAAAAGTGATGAGAAGCAAACTTCTTTATTAAAGATTCTTCCTTACAAAGGCTTATTAAAACCAAGAATTTCAAAACTGAATTCTATCGAAATACACACTTTAAGCAGTTGATACTGAAACTATGTATAGGAACTTTATTAACTTTCTGTGAAGCTTTAGCTCAAGTTATCCTCCTCGAGTTATCCTAAAACTTTGTTCTCAAAATAAATAAAAATTTCCTGTATTTTGCAGAATCAATATAAAATGTTTTTAAAAGAAAGTGGTATGTTGATAAATGCACATGATTTGAATTCTTTACATACTTAACTGAAGTTTTTCTTAATAAGCACTTTTCCGTAGAATGAAAATGTTTAGACAAAGACTAACCAGGAAGACCATGGAATAAAAATTACTGGCATTGTTCTAAATCATTTATTATAAGGAGGGAAAACCTAGCTTAAGATTTAGAGGATTGAATCCACCTTTACTGTGCCAATGAAAAGAATAAACTCAAAACAAGAAGGTCAATACTATGGCTCAGAAAGCAGAATTTGGTCCACAGCTCCACTGCCTGTTAGCTTTTTTTGTCCATGACACATATTCTTGAGGTGAGATGACTTTATTCCAATTTTGGGACATTTTAGAATCACTTCTTATTTTCTACAAGCACAAACTTGGCAGGTGCAAAACAGAAAAGAATGAGCTCAAAGACCTTTTCTCTGCTACCAGGCATGAGACTTTACAAGAGACACCAGACTTAGGAATGTCAGATGCCTGTCTAAATAATTGACAACTACAATGAAGTGAGGGCAAAAGTCATTCCCAACCAGACTATATTTAAAACTGCCAACCTGAGAAGGATGCCTAGTCTAGGGAAAGTGTCTGAGATTCATCTTAAAAACCCTGCTGTGTGTTTCCAAGTTCAGTCATCGGCTGTGGAACAACTTTAAATGAGAGATTTACTGAGCCAGTTACTGTACAAAACTGGCTATATGGAAAGTTACATTGCTCTAATGAAAACACAGTATATAAATCTGATATCACATTATGGCAAAGCTGATTAATAAAGTATCTGCAGTCACACAAAACTTCTAGCCAGACTTGGGCATTGAAAGGAATTGGTGTCATTTTCGTTTGAGGTTGTGATTTGCTCAGAAATCAATCAAGAGCAAGATTAGCTGAGAATGTAATGTTAAATTATAGTCAATACATAGACAGATGGAACAAGACCACAAGATCCAAAAGGTCTGGAGATTGTGTGCCAAACCACTAAATGGGCACCAAGTTCAGGGGTCAAATTCTTCCCGTCATGAGTATGCCCTGCTTGTGCCAAAGCTGGAGGGAGCAGCATGTCTACACCACAAGGCAGAGTGATTGACAATGATATATGTCTAGTATTGTTTAGTACTGTGGTTTTTGTATTGTTTTGGGTTTTGTTGTTGTTGTTGTTGTTTGTTTGTTTTTAGGGTATTTTTAATAAGCCTGCAAAACTGCAGAATGTTGAGAAAAGAGATATTGAATGAAATCCTGGTTTCACTAAAGTCGTCAGAAAAATTCCTATTGACTTCCCCAGGGTCAGTTTCACTCTTCAGTACTGTCCCTTGTATATTTTTGCTTGGTGACACCCAAATAAAATGTGCTTTGCTTACAAATCAAAACATTTTTTATAAGCTGCTAGCTCTTTCAGTGCAGCATGGTAGATGAAATACAAGCTGTGCTCTTCTCTGCATCTCCTATTATTACCTGTCATAAAGAATCCACAATTAGGGTTTAGCTGGCAATTTTGCTGCTGATACACAAAGCAGATAAAAATCCAGATTGTTCTTCCAAATCTGTTTCAGCTCTATGTTACTGAGACAATAGCTTGTGCTGGTGAAACAGTAAGAAAATATTTACCTTCATCTACATTGCCAGGTAAGATGCCCAATGAAAGAGGAGGGATGGATTCCCACACAGTAGAAAATTAAGATAGTCCACAATGTTGCTGTCATTGAATTTTTTAAATCTTCCATTTGGGTTTACCGCAGCAGCTATTCTAGTGTACCAGATCTTGGCAGACATTTTTGAATTACTTCAGGGACAGCAGGATCAAATCTTTGAGAGCTGACACCAGTTCCTGCAGACACACAAAGCAAGAAACCCATAAATTATTTTTTCAAACAAATGTGACTTTAAAGAACACAAATGAAAGAGAAGTAGTCAATATCACAGCATTGGTATTTCTAAAATACCACAGTAATCTCTTGAAAATCTTTTACCAGCTGTGGAGATAGAAATGGAAGATGAGAGAGAATGAGTAGGAATGAGTAGGGAACAAGATGTGATGTTCTCGGTATGAAGGACTCTTTTCTCTTTTGCAGATTGACCAGTGGAGCAGGAAATATCTTGTACCTGACTTGGGATTTTAAGTAAGACAATTTCTTTTTGTGTGGAAAACTAGTTTTTCAAGTTGTATGAAGAATAGACAAACTAGTTGGCCTAAACCTTAATCTCTCTAGCTGTGGAACAAAACCAGTATGATAAATTGTAGAAGGTGTAAAAAACCCCTTCTTCTTTGAAAGATGCTTCCTTTCTGGGAAGAAATGCTTCTAACTTGATTTCTGTCCTGTTGGAACAAAGCAAAGTTAAAATATTTTCTTTTGTCACAGCAACATCAAGTTGTTATCATTATAGAGAGAGTAATTTCACATTGATCCACAAAAAAAATGGAAAATTTAAAAAAAAAAAGACTAATAGGAAATAAAGCAAATATGTAAATCATTTTAATTTAAAATATTACCAAAATAATGTATTTTTATGTTGTTTATATTTTCTCAAAGGAATGGTTCTCTTAAAATTATTTTACCCTATTTATAAACATTGTTTTTTCTCCTCTTGTTTCTTTTTGCATTACTGTTCAAATAATTTCAAATTGTGATTTATGCTTGTATGGCAACACAAAGGGTTGAAGCCAGTGACATCTATTAAAATAGCCTGTGTCATAGATCATGCTATATTTCCCTCATCTGGAGGCATTTTCCTGTGATCTCTTTGAGTTAATTTAATTTGAAAAATGTTGTTCTAGAGTTAAAGTACAATGAATTACAGTCATTTGTTTTAGAAACTGAAAAATAAGAAATAACCAGTGTTTTTTTTAATATACTAATAGTTTTGTTTATTTAAATTAAGAAAACTCTATGCCTATGGACATGTTACAAATTCTCAGGACTATACAGAATTTTCTCTGCCCAGCAGCAAAGATTTATAAAACATAATTTGTAATTAGTTTCTTTTCACACACTTTTGCAAATGGAGAGCAAAGAAATCTAAACCAGAAGGCACTAATTTATTTCCAAATAAGGAAAACCTAATTTAGTATTTCTCCAGTTAGCTGAAGACCTTCATCATCTTGAAACAAGAGGGAAGACAGGGACATGGCCTGTTCTCAAGAGCCCGAGTGGGTACCATGAAGCATCTCACAAGGAAACCTTAAAGCCTAAACATTTGGGGACCTTCCTTTTAATGAGGACACTCCCCTGCTGACAGGCTCTGGGCTGGAGCATCACCATGTCTGTCCAGAACCACACAATATTGTGCCTTGAGCTGGCACGACAGCCAAACCCTACTGATTCAGACCTGGAGTGACAACACTTACGGCTTTCTTCCCTGACAACAAACGGCCCTGGAGTGAGGCACAGTGCTGACACGTAACAAGAGCCAGCCTCTGAGAAAGGGCATGCTCTAAATCAAATCAGACAAAAAGAAAAGCACAAGGATTTTTTTTCTGTCTTACAAATGGGAAATGTTGCTTTCAGGGAATGGCAGATTCTTATTTAATACACTCAAAACTTAATGGGAAGCAAATATTCTGGTTCTAATATATACTTAAATCTCCTTATGCTGCTCTGTAAACACAGGTATTATACATGAGAATGTGGTGTAGAAATCACTTACCTCGTCACAGAAGCACTCATTTTTGCATCTGCTGATGGCCCACTAGCTTCAGCTACATGGTCCTGATTCATAGTGATATAAGGGAATAGGAGGTATATCTGGATGAGACTTTTTTCATATGTAACTTGAAATATGACTCTGAATTTTGCTTGCTATATTACTAGCAGATTTTAATCTGGTCAATTACATCTGGTTTAGGGGTTTCTTTCCAAATTGTGATGCCCTGGGTTTTGTTGGGTTTTTTTGTTTGTTTGTTTGTTTGTTTTTAAATTAATATTAAATAGATTGGGCCACATAGAAATAATTTACCTGTGTTTGCATGCTAAGGAAGATTTCAATAAAGTGTTTGTTTAGATTGTTAACTAGTACCATCGTTTGGTTTCTATATCTACATTATTTGAATGCTTAACCAGGGCAATCATATTCTTCTCCATGAAAATTTTCCATCTAAATCAGTAACCAGAAAGAGGAACAATAAATAATTTGAAGAAATGATAAAACAAGTATAATATGAAAAAGGATGTCGCCTGTAAAACCTGAATATTTCCCTATATCCTCCAAATTCCCTGTCTTGGTTTGTAATCTGTATCTACAGTGCATGGAACCATAAATAAATTATGAATGATAGGACAATCTTCCAGGGGTGAAAATTTTCCCCAAAGCATTATAGCTCTGAGAAATTGCTGACAAATAAGAAGTTGTATCTGGTGTGGTAGGAATTGGTAAATTTAGAAACCTTAATTACCCTGGTGTTAAAAATGGGTGAGGATGTTTTTATTAATGTCTATTCCTGCAGGGTAGATTTTTGGGTGATAACTCACTGGTTAAGCTCCAACAGATTTAAAACAGAATAATGCACTCCATGATTAATTTGAAGCCTATTTAAGTCTGTAAATGACAGAAATTTATCTTTTTAATATATGTTGAGTTGCATTTGACCACAATAGCTAGGAACCAAATAAAACACGCTTATTTCAACGCTATTTTATTTTTTCCTTCCAATTCCCAAATACCATGAAGCAGGCAGAAACCTATGCTGTTATTTCTAGAGTGCTATTGGAGGGAGATTAGGTAGCATGGTGAGAGGAAACATGTTCTCTTTGTTATATTGAAGTGGCCTCTCTCTCTTTCTTCAAAATATTTTTTTTCACAAAAGCATCTCTTTCTGAACTGTCACCATTTTTCTGTAGGCATCTTACAGACATGATAAAATTTACATCATTTTTTAACTTTTAATCTCAAAAAATAACTTCAAGATATTTTTTTAATTGTACATACATTTAACAATTATTTTTCAGAAGGAAATTATTGTTTAAGAGGCATTTCATTTAGATCAAGACAGTTTTTGAGAAAAAAATATGCAGTTCAAACATGTAAAAAATTATTCATTATATGCTTGGGAGAACAGTCTCATACTGAATGTACTAAAAGGAAAGCATCCTCAAATGGTTGGTAGATCATAAAAATAATTTCCACTTATTTCTTATGGTAGTTAAACCAGTCAAAATAATGTAAAGTATGATCAGTGATGTCTATGAGTATGGCTTAAACTGAGAAACTCTGGAACAAAGCTGAGGGAAATCACGCTTTTACAAGAGGCAGTCAGTTCAGTCCCAATGCAACAAGAAATACAAAAATCAAATGGGAACGGTCTCCTAGAGATGGCTGAGATGACCTAAGACCTTCTGAAGGTCTGGTGGACTCTCTCTCTCTCTCGGTAGCGCAGTCCCAGCCCTGGAAGGAAATGTCAATCCCATGAAAATAACCTGCTCCCTTCCAGCAGAAACATGAGACAATTGGTGAAAGTCTTCTAAATACACATTTCTTAGATTATCATTGTCTTATTTTAAGGTGTTTTGATTTTCTCCACAAAGACACAAACCAACCCTTGAAAATTATAACACAGTAATCAGCAAGTTTTAAAGTAGATTAGTATAATTATCATATATAATAGACAATGCCAAAAAATGTATTAGGAACACATACTGGGGAATGAGCTTTGAATCAGAAACCAAAACAGCTCTGTGTTCACTTTTTCAAGCTAGAAAGCACCAAGCAGAAGTGAATATACTACTGTAATATGAGCGTTAGAAATAAAACAAAATCACTATTAGCTAGAACTCATTGTTCTGCTGGTTGGGAAGGTATGAGATCTTTTTGATTGCTTAACTACAGTAATTGCTGCCAGATGGATGCAATTTTAAGATCATTATTTGTGATCCTTCCTGTGCCTAGAGTACTTTATCTTGAAACAATTGCAATTAATATGTTCCTCAGCAGTTTTCTGCTGAGATAAATTCTTTTCTTGCTCACCCAGGTTAAAACACTACTAAATTAATCATTGAACAATTTAGCTAAGGAACATAGCTTTGTTGGTGTGCTGTTGTTTTTAACATTTAATTAGAAGGAGTCTGAGAGCTGATTAGCTGATACTGTACTCAGTTTGATAGTACAGATCATTAAGAGTCAGATGCAAACCAAAGCACAGTATCTTTTCTCACCATATGCAGAGTACTTACCTGAGTAAGCAGAGCTCTCCTGGCGTGAAGTATGTCAGTATTTAGGTGAAAGGAGATTTTGTCTATGAGACCTGGTATTGTCAGGTATATGTGTGATCTGACCAAAACCTGAGGGAACCAAATGCACCAAGGGCAACCAACAGCCCAGAAACGTCTGTGGGGATGTTTGCTTCAGATATGCTTGCTTTTCAGAGCTGTAAGGCCAGAATTCTAATTTATAATACTATATCTGTAGCATATACTCTTATAAAGTCCAGATCTGACTTTGTCAAGTGAAAGAAAGAGTCAGGGTAACTCTGGCTTCTTCCTGCTGTTAGCATTGGTCATTTCTGCACAAGCCCCTAATTCCCTGACACTGATGCGACTGGACAACTTCCCCAGCCAGACTGGGTCTGCTGCTGCTAAACTATCAGCAACCTACAGATATTACTGGTGAAAAATAATCTGAGCTTTATAGACTGATGTAACAGAACTTTAGTCTAGCAATATACTTTGTGTTTTTTCATCTGTGAAAATTGTTTGTGAATGTTGAACAGCAAATAGCCATAACACACTGATACCTAATTCAACTTACATTTCATTCAGTTGTAAGTTTTTTATTAACTAGGCAAGGAATTGGGTCAGACTACAGATCTTCCATCATGTGTTACAGTAACTAACAATTTGTTGAGTTTAGTCCAAGAAAACACATGAATTCCAGTCATGTTGACAAATCATTCTTTCAACGCTGTGCCCTCTGAGTTTACTATTTTGGACTCTTTCTTCACTTTCTCCATGAAGTGTGTTTTAATAAAAATTATTATTACAGTTTGGCAGAGAGGAGGGGATGATGGAGGCATGTACAGTTCAAGGAAAGTCTTTTTGTTAACCATTAATTCCTACTTTTGCCTAACATTGAAAGAATGTGAATAATTAAATTTTAGTCCCTAAATACTTTATTTTTTATTTTAGACTGCTAATGACTTTTTTTTTTCTGTACTCTACCTTGGACACAAAAAATTTAACAATTGTTTTTCAAAGAACAATGCCACAAAAGAAAACCTCATTTCAAATCTTCTCAAGTAACAGCTCAGATGCCCCATGGTCAAGGACTTTTTTCAACACAATGTATCTCATCACTAGAAAAAAAATTATTCAGTGGGAGATAAACTCTGATCTAATTAAAAGAGCTGGTGAAGGGAAAAAAATAACCACACTCCTTATTCAAAAGAAAAACCATCCTATGAGGCTTCAGATTAGGGCTCTAACACGGTTCCCGCCAGCTGTTATCTCTTTCATGACTCATCCAAAAATTATGAGCAGGCAACAGCTGGATCTTGGACTCTTCCTTTTTCTACTGTGTATTGGATGCCAAAAATGAGAGCAGATACTGGTCCTGAGGTTCTTGAGTGTTAGTTTCTGAGTTGGCACTATTTCTGGTCTCTATAGCAGCACAAACTCCTTTCATGCATGAGTTATGTAGTCTGTAAGGACACTTAACATGAGCAGGTCTGTTCTAGCCCTCATCAGGCTGGGCTCCCATTTAGGCAAATGTAAGCTTTGGGAATCTGCGTGATGGAAGCTGAAATGACTCTGATTCACAAAGCATATCCAGTGCACATTTAGCTGTACATGTGTTAGATTTGCCCTCATTCAGAAAAGTGTTACTCATAAGGTGAAATCTGAACTCATTTCACTGCTGTACTGTACGAAGGCTAATATTCCTAAGACACCTTCTTACCTTACTCCTTCAAAATGCTGCAGGATTCTAAAATTCAGTGGCAAATCTACAACATACTGAGGTGTTAGTTAGACACCCATTTCACAGCCTTATAGGTTTGAGAATGCTTTATTAGAGTCCTCATTTTCAGAAAATATTTTGGCCCCATTTAGATCAGAATAGTTTAATTAAATCTTGATTTAATGGGCTTCTCTGGAATACAAAACTTAAACCAAAAAAGGGAAGGGCAGAGACTGAAAGATGGCAGAATGTCAGACAGGTTATGTAAGTCATGCAATTCAAAGCACGTGTTAATTTACTCTTCTGAAGAGACTGTTTTACACATTCTGTTTACATAGCAAGACAATAATGTTGTTATCTCACCTTTGTTTTGAACATCCAAGGTTAATCACAAAATTGCAGAATAGTCTGAGTTGGAAGGGACCCACACGTCCAACTCTTAAGTGAATGGCCCACACAGGGTTCTAACCTGCAACCTTGGTGTTATTAGCACCATGCTCTAACCAACTGAGACAATAAAACAAAAAGAAGGTAACCAAGTCAGGATTCTTCCTGGTCGTTGCATCAAATAAATTATTTGGATTAAAGATTTATGTTCCTTTTTTTATTTTGGATCAGTATTCCCAGACAGCAGAGTAAATTGGAGGAGACTCTTGCCAGCAGTGACAACAAGAATGTCATTTGAAAACACTCAGTTCATTGCAGAGGACAAGATGAAAATGAGATGTCTTCAGAAGACGTCAGTGAGATACTCATGGCATAGCTAGGAACTGTATCAACTTTTGTATGCTCACACCTTCTATGGTAGTGCATTACTGAAAAGTACAAGTTCTTCATGGCTGTAGGCAGGTTTCAGAATGGTCTGAAGAAAATGCTCATTGTCTTGGTAGATTTAATGATTATTGAGTACCGTACAAGAGGGCAGTCCATGGCAATGGTTTTTCTTTTTTGCTGATCCTCTCCTACTGATCATGCTGATCCTTTCTAACACCTCTCCATGCCTCCACAAATTCAGGAGTGGAGCTATGAGATGTACTATAGAGCTGTAGAATAACTTCCTGCAACTATACAAAGAGTGAGAATGAAACTATGTGCCAAGTACTTTTAGATTATGTCACCAGATTCTTTTGTGTGTGTCACAAGCCAATGCCTTAGTGCTTGATGGAAGAAAAACTGTTATGACCTAACAAGCTTAACAGTCACTAGAGTGACACAAATCCCAGCTTTACTGGGCCTGAACTACTCATTCAGCAGAAAGTTTGCCTGTGTATTGAACTTTGAACAGACAAAATCAATGACACTCCCTTATCGTCTCCTGTACAAGTTTTACATGGGGTTTTCTTCACATTTTAGACTACAAGCACATACTAATTTAGAGTATGAACAGACCAAGGAATAAAAGTTAGTACGAGTTGATTCTGCACAAAAAAAAAAAAAAAAAGAAAGAAAGAAAAAAAAAAAAGTAATGCTCTAAGGGCTGTTTCACACACATTTCTATAGATAGGATGCAATTGATACAGCT
>JAYDZK010000113.1:30878499-30897417 GCA_034509185.1 Euphonia xanthogaster | reverse complement strand
CTTCCCTTCCCTTCCCTTCCCTTCCCTTCCCTTCCCTTCCCTTCCCTTCCCTCCCGCAAGTGCATGCTGCGCCGACCGCGCCGGGTCCATTTCCGATGTGCTTGGGCTACGGTCTGCAGAGTCGTGGGGCGAAGGGGAGGCACGGCGGGGACAGATGTACGTGTGTGTTGGGCGGGGGGAGACCTCTTCTTTCTCGCTCCTTTCCGTTTTTCAGTCTCGTTGTGAGCAATTGAACTTTCTCTGAACCCCTTCTCACACCTGGGAAAGCCCGATGCTTGGCGTGAAACCCAGGCCGTAGCTTATGGTCCTTAAATTGACTGTGAGTTTTGCTTTTTCGAAAGAACAGCCCTGTCCATGATGAGGAGACTGCCAAAAGGTGCTTTAAATTAATGTCAAGGGTATGCCAGCTGAGTCCTGAGTTTTTGGAGGAAAAATAGAAAGAGCATTGGGAAAGAAAAGGAGAAAGATGTTCTCATGTACTGGGTGCCCTGAGCTTCTTGTAAAATGAACCAAAAAAAAAATTGAAAGCCCAGTAATGGGTTAATAGAAGCAGCATGTTCTTATCACAGAGCATTTTTCACTTCTCAAAAATATTTCTTATTTTTCCAGTTTGAGATATGCACGTTTCTAGGAAGAATTTTCCTCCAAATGATTATTTATATTTACGAAACAAAGAATAAGAAACATTGAATATTCAGTCTAAACATGAGTGGGCATTTTTGAAGTCCAAAGCTGGTTTTGGCCAGCTTGTATTGTACAGCAATATTTCTAAAAGGATTGTTTGCTCAGCTTCAGATAACACGATAAATGTAAAACACTCTTGATTATTCACCAGCATAATCTCCTCTAATTTATAGATTAATTCAGACAAAGTGCTTCATGTAATATTCTCCCTGTCAATAATTATTAATTATTGACAACAGCGATAAATATTTTTGGCAGTATATAAGAACACATATAATTCTGCACTGCAGAACAGGTAGGTGAGAAATGAAAATGAAGGCTAGATCAGACAGGTAATGACATTACCAGGCCAACAGGTAATGATATTATCAAAATCACTTCAAAAAGGGATGTTTCTCATCATTGTTAATGAGGAAAAAGATTACTTAAAACCACATGTCTATCTGAAGATTTAATGGCAAAGATCAATTTCCTGGATTTCACTGAGGTCAAAGAGCTTTGATCAGTCAGTGAGATCAGTATTTTATGCAGTGATTGCATTTTGTGACAATGCTATCACAGCTGATATCATTTCATGACGATGCACATTTCCTGCATAACTGCCTCATTCATTTTTGTGCTGTTACCCCAGAGTTTGTACTAGGCATAGAGTAAGATTCTGTTATGTTAGATATTGGCTTCCAAGGACATTTTAATCATAGTAAGCGACAGATACAGTGTAAAAGGGTGTAAGTGAGTATGAAGAAAAAACAAACCAAAACTGAGTGGTATAACAGGTGGTTGCCTTAACACACCAGCAGTCTGGCTGATTTAGAGCTGTTCATAGGTAGAGTTTTAGGGAGCAATAAGAGAGAGGACAGTGAAGAGGTTTTGCAGATATTTAGAGGAAATTATTCTCCTATGTGAGTGCAGAGGCATGGAAGGTAACCCAAAGGGACTTGTTTACAAATGTAACAAGTGGGCACAGGATGACCACAACCAGAGCCAGCAGAGGCTGGCCATCAGGTGCTGGGAACTGAGCAAAAACTGAGCAGGTTGAATAGGCAGAGAGAGGCCTCAAAGAAAATGCAAGGTGGAAGAAGGAACCTTATGCTTCATGTAGCAGAGGAAATTAGGAAACCAAAGTGATGTGCAGAGTGGGGTGACATGTTACTAAAGGCTGACTTACTTTTCCTTGAACTAAAGATCTGTGGTCTAAATTGTCACCATTATACCACTCTCTTTGTACTACTCCAGCAGTTCAAACTGTTAGGTTGCATTCTTCTGACTAGGGGACTAGCAGGCGAGGCAGGCAGGCCAAGAAAGGGGCCAGAGATTTACTGTTCTCCAGGGATACTTAGAGTCATGGGTAACTACTTTCAAATTTAAACAAATAGACAAAGGTTTTTTTGGACGATCCTCAGGATTGTCCTGCTGCAGAAGTGGCATAAGCCTCCTTTCTGCTCACTGTAGCTTACACTGAGCTTGTATTGCTGCTATTAAAGGATATGTCTTGCATAAAATCGGTTATTTTTTTTGAATTCACACCCTTGAATCATGGTTTTCCTTTGAGAAGTGAACACTAAGGAAAAGAAGGGGACATTAAAGAAAAACTAATTCTTTGACATGTTAGATAAAAACCACTTAATTTGAACAGTGTCATTCCTCCTGTTGCAATTTACTTGGAAATGCACAGAAAACCTTTGACCCTGTTCTATCCTTTTATGTGGGTGGAACTCAGCAGAGACCCAAGTTCATAAGGAAGTAGATGAAGATAGCATCACCATGGAAACCTTAACCTGAATTCCTAAAATTTGGGCATCTTAAAAATCATGCACATTCTATCTTCTATACTTGCTTCCCTATGATGGCTTGCACTTGAAAAAACATTAGCTTTTCTATTAAAAGAGTTGTTCTTATTGTTCACTGCCTCCATTCAGACAGATTATTTAGTAACATACCTAATTTTAACCATGAGAATTCCATCCATAGCATTATGGATACAAGTGAAGTTAAGCATGGCCTGAAGTACCCTGATCATTGCATGCCCTTCATTATGTATAAACAAGCCAGGGAAAGTAGAGTACACCAGAATGAAGAAATGGAAAGCCTAGGCAATCTCTGTATCAAAAAATAAAAAAAAAAAAAAAAAAAAAAGAAGTTTCAAATCTGTTGTTCTCATTGGAGTTGAATTGGATTAAGATAGTACAAGTTGTTTAAAAAGTAGCCATAAGAAAACAACTGAAGGTGTAACTGTCTTCTCAAATTATCTGGAGCATGTGAAGACAACTAACCAGTTTACATCATCACCAATCTGTTCTTTTTAAAATAGGCCATGGCTGTTAAATTGAAAAAAAAATGTTAAAAACTAAAACAAACCCACAATAAAAACAGTCCCGAATACCCTGAAGTGCACACGTTCTTATCTCTAAATTTTCTTTCTGTTTGTTGTTTGCATTGGTATAAACTATTCTACAGGCTGTAATGAGTGTCTCCCAGATTTCTTTGTTTCCCAGAAACTGAGGGATATTTCTGAAATCTACCATTCCAATTCAGTTATATGATGTACTATAGAATAATCCAACCAATGAGAACACTGAACCACTAACAATAATATAGGAAGAATGACAGCATCCACAGCAAAGGTTTTTGCACAAACAACAAAAGTCAGAAGATAATCAACCAAAAAGTATTCACAGATATTTTTTTAATGGTCACATGCTTCCCCATCTATATTTAGAACACAGTGGTTTCATCACTCTCACTATGAGTAGTGAATAGATATTCACACACACACCCCCATTTGTGTAATTTATCCTGCAGTGGTGAATAAATCCTTGCTGTAAATGAGTCTCCCTCACAGAGAGAGAGAATGAGAGACAAAAGCCACATCTTTAGACAAATATGCCATCTATCTTCATATGCAAGAGAGATGCTCGATGATTCACTTATGGCTATGCCCCTCAAGAGTAATAATTTCTTCCCTTGTAAGGGCAAATATCTGAATGTATTTGAGAGATATGCACTTTCTGTATGTTGGTCTGTTTGCCTGTCTGTAGATAGAGGCGAATTACTGTTTCCATGATTTGTGATTTTATCACAGTGGAAGTCTGCCTGCCCATTAAAAATCTGCATTTGGCTATAGAAATTTGTTCCAAGTTGGCACTTGAAATATTTGATTTAAATTACTTCAATTTTTTTGATCCAAGATTTGAAGGAAAAGTGTCAGCCTGTATGGACTTTCCCAGAGCAAGAAAAGCTTTTTAGACTGTTGTATCAATGTTGGTGGCCTGAAATTTTAAACCACTAGATTTTACATCTAGATTTTACTGTTGCCAAGTTTCCTTTGGAAAGAACAGTAATTTTTTTTCCTTTTTTCAGAAACAGCACTAAAAAAAATCACTTTATTGTTTAGCATGCAGACAAAATGCAGATGTGATCCTACTTTATTTTAGCACATGCATTGCATTTTCATCAAACTGACCATATTTCTGTCTGGCTCCCACTTGTGATAAAATTAATCACAGGACTTTCAGTGAGCTCAGTAGAAGCTGGAAAGAGTTCTGTACCTATAGATAGGGAAGGGCATACCAAGGGTGGAAGCTCCTTGCCTTGCATGGAGCCAGGACAATTCACTGAATACAGCTGAGGTCTTTCAGTAGGTAGGTTTTTTTTTGTCATTTGGAGATTCCAGAGGCACAAACAAATCTGGAAGAAATTCCATTCTGGGTTGTATTTAGAGGATCTGTTTTATATAGACTGACTTAAGCATATGCTTAAATGTTTTACTACTATAAGACTGTAGTTCACCTGAAGGGAATAATCTTTCATTTATTACTTTTTTGAGATGTAAGCACTCACACTCTAAACCAAATGCTTGATACAGAACAAACAAAAAGCGTTCTTTTTATTTGTTATTCTGCTAGGCTCTAAACAAACAAAAAGTAAACATTATTATTTTGCGCTGATAATTTGCGCGCAATTAGAGATGGATGGAGGTGTTTTGAACCACTGATGTCAGATTCAGAAACACACTTCTTAATTTCCTTGATTGTTTCTAAAAACCATTCTGCATTTTTAAAGCATTTCTGTTGGTCTATAACCAGATGAGTGGAAACACTAATCACAGGGACTGGGATAGAATTTAAACTGCTTGTGTATGGCTTGAATCAGTGGGAAGGGTAGCAGCACCTGATCTGATGAGACCAAATAGCACACTGCCAGACAAGGTATTGGCTCAGATTAGACATGATTTAACACTGTGCCTCAGTTATAACAAAGCCTCCCCTTTCAACATGACATTTGATGGGACCCAAGGTTGGGTTTTGGCAACGCTGCTGCTTCTGGTTCTGTGTCTGGATGCCTTTCAGGCAGCTAGACATTGCTGTCCCCACAATCACTTGCATGGGACAACAATATCATTAGAAGTTTCCATCCCCCTTTTGCAAAAGGGGATTGTGTTTCTCTGTGGAGGTAATGGGCAAACCTGGTACCTAGGCTTGATTTTCTTACCTGATGTAATTTTTATTTAGTTTGTTGTCTTTGTTTTCATGAGTAGATTCTGTGCCCTTTATGTCTGTGCTAAGAATATTTAATCCTTGTTCTGAAATACTGCTTTGAATAAGAGTTACAATTAGAGATATCTGCTTAGTTTATCCATTAGGAATTTCAGCTTTTTTCTCATTTGGATGGAGTTGAAACAACATTATTAAATAGAATCTTTCTCTCTTTACATTACTAATTTCAAATTCCTGGGTTTTGTCCTGAAAGTCACATGCTTATGCAGCTATAGTGTAAAAACACAGAATTTTCTAGTTTACGACCTGACAAGGGTAGATAAAAGTGAAGCTGTTAATTCTGTCTTGATGGTTTAGTCTTTCAAGTAGTGTGTAATTTGAGTAGGTATGATACACTTGCTTTTTCACTATGTTACATTCCATTTTGGAATAATTTCCTTTCCTCTGTTTCATCAGATACATATGGATGACCTACAGATGACTTCCCATACAGAGTATGCACTTTAGCTGTCTTTTTTGTCAGGAACAATGACTAAGGATCAAGCTGTCCTTATATTCAACAGGTTTTCTCTACTATTTTGTTCAGCCCATGTCCAGGAAATTTTTCTATGAGCAGTTTTCATTTTTTCAAGGGAATTATACTCACCATTGCTTTTGCCTTTTCAAAATATAAGATAGAAAGGTTTCTTAGCTTCAAGATATAGAATAAAAATAGTTCATTTTCTTCTGTATGGTGGAAAAAACCAAATCTTTGGCTTCCTGCAGATTAACTAAAACTGAATCTTTTTCAGACTACCAGGGACAAAGTACCCATTTTCCAGAAGGAAGTGAAAGAAGCCAAGTCTTTTGTTCCAGAAAATATTAAATAGGGATAGATCCAAACCACAGAACTTGAATATAAATTGAGATTTTATCCTTCTTACCAAAATTTATGGGGTTTTGGATCTGAGGTTTTGTTTCAAGGCAATATTCAATATAAAGTAAATGAAAGCAGTCTCAAAATAAACATTCTTCTTTTCTGGGAGGTCTTTGAGGTTCTTTTCCAAAGTTCAACAGACAAAAAGAGAAATTTTCCAATATGCATACAGAACATCAGTGGGTACACTGCAGCATGAATGACAAAAACGCCACAGACAAACAGACACTACTGCATCACCTTGCAATGACACTGGTGCTATCAGAGCAACTCTGACTTTGGTGAATCCATGGTAAATTATCACTGAAAGTGGGATTGAGGCAGTCAGTCTCTAAGTAGCTTTTGTGCTTTGTAGTATCTTTCTTGGGATTTTTTACCCTTCACCCAAGAGGGGTTATGTCCCTGTCTATTACTTGATGATACATTCTCATAAACTCAGAGAATCACAGAATCATACAATAAGGATTGGAAGGGACCTTAAAGATCATCTAGTCCCAACTGTCCCTGCCATGGGCAGGAACACCTCCTACTAGACCAGGTTGCTTAAGGCCCTGTATAACCTGCCCTTGAACATTGCCAGGGTTTGGTCACCCACAGCCCATCTGGGCAACCTGTTCCAGTGCCTCATCACCCTCACAGTAATGAATATCTTCCTAATATCTAGCCTAAATTTCCCCTCTTCCAGTTACCTCTTTATTCCTTGTCCTGTAACTACAGTTCCTGATGCAGAGTCCCTCTCCAACTTCCCAGATATTGGAAGATTGCTATTAGGTCTTCATGCAAACACAATGATACTTGTGGGTCCCTTCCAACTCAGAATATTCTGTCAATCTGTGAATCTCTGAACCTTTTCTTCTTCCAGGTTGAACAGCCCAAACTTTCTCCACCTACCTTCTTAGGGGAGTTGCTCCTGCCCTCTTACCAACTTCCTGGCCCTTCTCTGGACTTGCAGCAGTTTCAATACAAGGTTTCTCTGCTAGAAGTCTTGATGCAAAACATCATGTATGTATAGGAGGTATGAATAAGACTGCAACAAAAAGTAACCCTGCAGTCAAAAGGGTCTGGGCGTAATTGGTGATCTGCATAGTTTTTTAAGTAAGCCTTTCAGTCTTTTAGCATTTTATGATTTTTTTATCATGAATAACAATTAAAACGGAAGTTCAACAATGAGACATCTGTTTAAAAAAGTTCCAGCTGAAGTTCCCTCTCTGGCTTCCAGGGCATTCTGTAGGGCTTATTAGTAGCTTATCTTTAATGAAATGTTTTAGCCTTATTCTCTGCATAAGTTGTGAACACTGCAACAACAGAGAATTCTTTACAAGAAGCTTATCTTCAGTGATTTATTCCTTTTCCACTCCTGATTTACTGTATTTTCAGTATAAGTCTGTTTGCCTAACTTATTTCAGGTAAGTTAGGTTACATGGTTAGAAAATACATAGTTAGAAAATATAACTACATTTAATAAGTCCATGAGATTGGCTGGTAAAAATTTTTTAAGGATAATCAATGATCAAGTTGAAAGGAGCAAGTCCTCACCATGACAGGATTAGTTAGTCAAGGGTAAACTGTAGTCTAGAGTAGCTCAACAGTTGCAAACCAAGTTTTACTGTTATAACACATTGATATGAAGTCTTTCAGTATAGCAGGGACAGATAGAGAGAGTATCAAGACAACTGAGCCCCTGATGGCTGTATTCCAGTTGGCAGTATTATAAAATAGAAGATTCTGAGTAAAAGACACTTTCAATCTGATTTTTACTTCATCCTTTTTCTGGTATGAAGGGCCAGTGTAGTTGCTCCCATCCACTTTTCACTACTGTTGATCACAACACTGAGACATCAAAAAATTTATAGGAAATTCCTACAGCACCAAAACAAAAAGAACCCCAAAAAACAAAACAAAAAAGAAAGAAAGAAAATGTTTTAAATTGCTATACTATCGAAAAGCAGAGAATAGAGTCAATCACATAATATCTCACTGAAATCCTAACCATTCTAGATGTCTCCACATTGGAAAGCTTGGCTTTCTACAAGAGCAGTGCTCCTGAGCCATGGGTATTACTAATACTCTCTTCATAGAGAGGGTTTCCACTGTTTCCTGTGAATCCGCCTTAGAAGAGTGTGATGAACTTGGCTCAGAAGTTTCAAAGCTTTGCATGAGGTATAATTGCCTGACCCTGTGGCACAAAGTCATCCGTTGGTTTTAACTGCAAATGCATTCTGACAAATAAATATCCATACTAGGTTTTGGGCAATTCTCTTCTGAATGCAATACACTGTCATCTTAAAAAAAAAAACCCAACCTAAATAACATTAATCCTTTGCTACTGTCCAAATGCTTTTCTTCCAAGTTTTTTTAACATATTCAGGCACTTGAGTGCATTTGGTTTCACAACTTGTTTATCTCATAGCCATATGGATTATAAAACATCAGCATGACCTCATGATTAAACAGAAGAATGTGGAGGAAGCATGAATATGCAATTCCTCTGAGTTAGAATACAATGAACTCTTTTAGCTTTATGGAACATGCTATTCTTTGCCTATATCTACAAACACTGTCAATGTAGAGAGAGAAAATACATACAGAGTATACATGACATGACACAGTATTATCATAAAATCGTAGAATTTCTCAACTTGCAAGGGACCCATAAAGATCACCAAGTTAACTCCATGCTCCTTTCAGGACTACCTAATACTAAATCATAAGACTAATAGCAGCATCCAGAGTGCTCCTTGACCTCTGACAGTCTTGGTGCCATGATCCCTTTCCTGGGGGGCCTGTTCCAGTGACTGACCACCCTCACAGTGAAGAACCTTCCTCTGATGAAACTTCACTCCATTTCCTTGTGATCACTGATCATCAAAGAGAGATCAGCCCCTCTCTCTCTACTGCCTGCCTTGAGAAAGGTGTAGACTGTGTAGAGTCACCCCTCAGCCTTCTCTTCAATCTGATCAAACCAAGTGACCTCAGCTGCTTCTCATAAGTCTTGCCCTTAAGGCCTTTCACCATCTTGGTCATCCTCCTCTGGACACACTCTAACAGTTTGATGATTTTCTGATACCGAGGCATCCATCTCAGCACACAGTGCTCGAGAAGGAGCTGCACCAGAGCAGAATAGAGCAGGATAATCACTTCCCTCCACCAGCTGGTGATGCTGTTCTTGATGCACCCCAGGGCATGGTTGGCCTTTTTTGCTGCCAGGGCACTGCTGACTCACATTCAATTTGTCATCAAGCCAGACACCCAGATCTCTTTCCCTGTGGCTGCTTTCCAGTCTCTTGACCCCCAGTATTTATGTATAACCAGGATTACACTGTCCTAGGTGCAGAATCTGGCACTTGGCTCTTGTTAAATTTCACATGACTGGTAATTACCCAGCTCTCAGGTCTATTCAAATCTGTCTGTAAGGCTTCTCTACACTTAACAGTCCATGGTGTCTCCTAGTCTAGTATCATTAGCAAACTCAATGTACATTTAACTACTGCATCCAGATCTTTACCCCGAGTAGTCAGATGCTTTAAATGGAATAGTCACCCCTTGTTTTGAGAAGCTGGTACATTAGGGCTCGTAGATTAGCTTAATTGACTCAAACTGGAGCAGAATTAAAACATTCCTGAAAAAATCTTCTCTCTTTCATGCTCTTTCAGCTATGAAGGTAAATTATCAAACACACAGTTTTTTAAACTAGTTAACAAGTTCAAACTATCTATGATGATATCTTCCAACACTAATTAATTTTTGTATATACAAAAACTTCCTTTCAATCCTATTCAATCACTACAGAGAGAAAATATATTATTAATCCACTTTATCAAATCTGACTGAATAGGACTTAATTACAAAGATGTCTTCAACAAATTTCATTTGAGGTTTCTGCATTCTGAGAAATACAAAACACGATGTGTGGAAATCTGAAGCGTGCCTTCAGTTGAAGGCAATCTGCAACGGCAGGACTGGGAGTAAAACCCCAAAACATCACAGAAAGCCTGAGTGAACACTTACAAAGCAGATGTGATGAGCTGAAATCTTCTTTGCCTGTGGGAAAGTGCAGAACGAGCAGTGCCCCTTGGTGATTTGCTTTGTTTTACTGTTATTCCAGTCAGTGGGTTCTAGCAGCAATTACCAGTTGTGCCTTCTGGTATGTCCTGAGCCGTTCAGCACCATGGTCCACGTGACCCAGCCCTCTCTATAATCTGATTGGTATTAAATCCACATCCCATGCTTAGTATAAAAGTAAAGAATATACACAATTTATCCACATTCATTATAGGGAACTGTTTTCATGGGTCTAACTCAGAGTAAAAAGATACCTCAAGGCTTATGCTTAGCTATACACAAGAACTACTTTAGTTAGAGGGAGATAAACTATGAGTTAAAGCAACTCCTCAACTGAAATAGTGAAGTGGCAAAATTTTAGAGTGTAAATAAGAAGTACCTGCAATATATTACACAGACCCTGAATGCTTTATAGAACCTCTTAGGGGTTTGTTTTTTCGGGGTTTTGGAGGGGTTTTTGTTGTTTTTTCTTTTTCTTTTTTTTTTTTTTTTTTTAATTTCCTATGTAACAGCCAGGTCTTTTCTGTGATTTAATTCTAAATCAGGGTCAAGTAGAGCTTTTTGCTAGAAATACCATCTCAATGCAAAAATATTGTACAAAAAATACAGTTTTAATGAAATAAAATTACTTCCCAATGGGGGAATAGGATTAGCTTTATTGAAAATAGCATAGATTTCTTAATAAAGGACTTTATGAGGTATCAAGGAAATCTTTTGACAGTATTGCTAACACCTGGAGGAGGCCTTATTGCTTTCATACAACTACTGTAGTTCCTACCCTGACTGACTGCTCCCCTGAGGACTATTCATTGTTTTCCTCATTAAACTTTTCTGTAGGAGGAAAAAGACATCAGAGGACATCACTGGTCTTTGACAGAGTCACTATTAAGCATTTTCAACTATTTTTATCAGCTGGTAGGCATTTTTCTGGTTTTGGTAATTAATTTTTGCCTAATGCTTGGTGCTACAATTAGCAAATCAGTTTGTGTGAGGGAATGACATAAAAAAAAAGTACAGATACCTTCATGCTCTCTCTTGCAAATCAGGCCATCAAGAGTCTGAAACAGATCTTTCTTCATGCCCAGAGTAGTCACACCAACAGACGTACTGGTATTTACACCTGCACCCACGGACATGACTGAATTATATTCTTGCCCAGAGTTCCACTATCTTGAAGACGACGATCCATATGTGATCCTTCAGTGGTTCAGATGGCAGGATCAGGGCATTAAGTCCCAATGCTATGCTTAGAAGTAGATGATTTAGATCACTGACTAGTACCTTGCTAAACTTTTCTGAGAGAAAAATAAAACAGTAAAAAGGCAGTTTTATGCTTGCAACACTGGGGATTTTTTTCCCAACTTGTTTACCTAAGCAGCTTAAAATTCATATTTTCTTCCTTTTCTCGTGAGTTATCATGGTCACTATGACTTCTCATTCCAGCTTTTTATTGGATAAGAGTGTTTATGGTTGAGTTACAACCTCCTGAAACATAAGGTTTGTGACAAAAATGCTGGCAACTGTAACCATTTCCTGAACTGTGGCCACCACCACAGCAACACAGTGGGATTTGAACTATGTACCTTAAATGATGAAATAATTGTTTGGTTTCTTGTTTTTTGCAGTTCCTGCTTTGCGGTGTATGCGGAATATTGTGCGCCAAAAAAAAATCTGGACTTGTTGTAAGTTTTTCCACTGCATGCATAACACATAAGTATTTGAAAGGCTTACTTATCTAATTTGAACTCTTTACTGGGCGCTTTCTGCATGCAAGAGTTTTTAATAAACAATTAGAAAAATTACAAGTTGGCAATCTTGTATTGCTTCCAAAAGGAATCAGCACTTTGGAACAGTCACAAAAAACAAGGCAGTTCTGAAATGGCCTATGTAGGTCATGCTATTTAAGCCATATATCCCTATTTATCTGTATCTGGATAAACTTTGATCAGAAATCACTTGACACAGATTTATGTCAAGACAATAAATGCTTCTCAATGTCACTGGACTGTATATTCTCTCCTTTAAAAAACAACACTGGGCTGCCATCTCAATAAGGCTGCTGACAAAGTTTTTTTCTAGATATCATAGCTGTTAAGTGTTTAGCAAGTTTGTTTAGCAGTCTGAAACACATGTATGTAAGTTTTAAAGTGATGGAAGATGTCTCTACAGGTACAGTCATTTTCTGACTGCAGCAAAATGGTGTTATTACTCAACAAGTCACAGCAGAACTCTATGTTAAAGACATGATCTTATTTTAAATGATAATGCCAGTCCTAATTTTCTGTCAGCTTGATTATTCTGCCACATACAGATGGAAGTCACATAAACCAAGCATAATTGTGATGGGAATCAAAAGTTCTTTCCAATTATTTTTTAATATCAATCCTAAACTCTGTTAAAATAACAGTCCCCTTTCTTAAAACGTGTACCATAACTAGTTTGTAAAAGCCATCTGTTCCAAAGAGTCACTTGCCAGTGGACTGCAAAATACATCCTCAATGCCACATTCCTGAGGAAACTCTCATCCTAGCTGTGTACAGAACTAGTCTGTAAGGCTCCATAAATTTCTGCCACCATAGTAGATAAGTACATATACAAAGCCATATCGAGAAACATTAAAGGCCCACCTAGGTCATCATCTGACAGGTCAGCAGTATCAAGGGAAGTGAATAAGACAATCATTTAACTCTGTCTCCACAAGGTCTTTTGCTCCTGAATCACTTGAGGTTAATGCACATCCTGAACCAGTGTAACATCTTTGTGACTAAAAGCAATAGGAGGTCTTTAAAAATGTCTCATTGATTGCAGCCTGTTTCACAGATTTCTAAAATTCCCAGGAATATTTTAGTCAAGTTAAACTCAACCAAACCAACTGACCAACTAACCAACCATATAATCACCAAACTGACCTTCTGTAAAGCAGCATCACAGATTTCTTTGTTGTTTCTTTTGGTTCTTAGACCAGCACATTCACCTTGAACACTTTCAAAGACTCCACAAAAGCTGCAGAAAGCCTCCAATTTGCTATCTGACTGAATAAATTATAACTGAGCAGGAGGCACAGTCAGAATTCACACAAAGCAAGAGAGATTCACTACAAATACATGAGGCATTCACTCCTGAGGTAGGGTGATAAATTGCACAATAGAAAATTACGACACCTTCTGTCATATTGCTGTTTTGCATGAACAGCTGGAAATCAGTTTTGTGTCCTAGCAGTCCTTCCATTGAATAGGTTTTAACTTTACTTACTTATTTTATCCAACTTTTTTTACATGCAATATCAATCTTAACTCCTGTATGCCAGAAGTTAATATATTCCCTTGGTGCAATGGGGGAGCTGAGAGAGTAAAAAGCAAGGAGCTGTGCAGTGTTTTGTAGTCAATGATGCTATCAAAGAATTTAACTGTGGTTATCTCATATTTTATATGCATTAATCCATTTCTGAAAAATATTACTGTGACATAACTTCTCTTGTCTCTCCTGACAGATGATACTTTTTTCTGCCTGTTGCATCTGTGGACTAATAGGAGGAATCTTAAATTTTCAATTTCTTCGTGCTCTGACAAAGAAGTCATCTGCTCTCTATTCTCTGCATCTTGCCTCCATGTCTCTTGCATGCATTGGAATTGGTGGCTGCACCCTTTCTTCATGGCTCACTTGTCGGCTAGCCAGCTATGAACAAAGGCGAATGTTCTCAGAAAGGGAACATTCATTGCATCACTCCCATGAAATGGCAGAAAAAGTGAGTTGTGTGTCCTCCCTTACTTGTTCTGCTTCTCCTGAAATGCTACTGTGTGCGTTAATGTTTACAATTGGCAAGAGATGTATCCAGTTTTCAGTTTTATATGAGAAAGAGATTCTGGAAAATGAAATGCTGCCATTCTGTGTAAGCTTTATTATGTTGCATTATATGGAGTTATTTTTAGGTACTGTATATTTGCAGTACATCCATTCCAATGAAGTACATCCATTTTCAACATAATTCCATTGTATAGCTATTTAGGGGCTTAGCTGCTAAATATAGCACTTCCTAAATAATTGGAAGGTCTATCAATATGAATTATCATGTCTTGTACTGTAAAAAAAGCACAGAGAGCTTTCTGTAACCACATCATTGCATGCTTCCAGGATTTAATCAATCTCTTCCTCTCCCAAGTACTCAGCTTATAAATTAGGCTATTTAAACAGAAAAGCCATGGTTCACAAATGTAGGTGACCTAACCTAACCATCTGAGGGCATATTTAGACACCTAAATAAAACTGGTCTCATTTGCAGCACTGAGCATTTACTTCCTTTTTGCATTAACAGGAATCCAACCAAGTTATATAGGAATATAATTAGGTGCTGAAACTGAAGCTCCAAAAGCTGAGCACATAGGATCAAAAAGAAGTAATGGAATGGAATTCTTGAAATCATCTCCTTGTCTTAACAGATCTGAATAATATTTGAGGAGCTAAGTGTCCGCTGTAAACCTGTACTTTGCATTTGGACTTAGTATCTATCCAATGCCTTTCATTTGAGAAATGAGCAGAAAAAAGAACAAAAGTCAAGTGGACTGCCCACCTAAACTTCCACTTGCAAGTCTGCATTACTGTTAAGTTCAAGAGTCTATTGTCTACTGAAACCTCTGAAGAGCAGAGCAAGGATTAGTCCTCTCAGACTGTAGAATTGTTTTCAGATTCCCTGAAAAAACATCATACAGCAGTTAAAAATGACTCGTCACTATTCTTTAGTTTCTTAACTGAAATGAGACTCCAAGTAGAAATATAAACTAAATTAATCTTAGATGATGTTTGAAATGTGTCTTAAAAACAGGGAGTTTGAAATGTTTTAAAAAGATGATGTTTTAAACATGTTTTAAAAAGTTAAATAGTAGAAGTTACAACAGTAACATAAAACAGGGTGATAAAATCAACAGACGAGATACATTTCTCAATCTCATTTTAAAATGAAGAAGAATTCTGATGAGGTATTAGGCAAATATAATGGTCTTGCTGATGGAAGGCTAGATATTGACTTTCAGAGAGACTCTTGCCTCAACAAGGACAAAGATAGGAGAAAAGAAGAGAGGGAAAGGAAGAAGAAACAGTTTGGAAAGAAAAAAAACTTTCAAAATAAAAAAAAGTCACCAACCCTATCAGTTTGGGGTGAGGATGACCATGTGTAACAGTAGTTCACTGCCTACCTTCCTGGCCTGTTGACCTACTGAGCTTTTTGACACTTAGCAGCAAGGACTGCCAGGTGTCCACTTATCCTGGGTGAAGGGCCACAATGTACGTGCAGAGCAACCCTACTGCACACACTCAGCAGATCTGGGATGCGCCCCACTGATGGCAAACTTCCTGCACATCTGCTGTAGAGCCAAGTATGCACGTACACATGGCCTGACTTGGGACTTCTCAGACCCATAGACTGCCTGCTGCTGGCAGGGTTGAGTACACTAGGTCATGGCACAAAAACTTACATTAAATTAGACCCTAATTTAGAAAACAGCTTAGAAGTGTTTTATATATATGACTATATTGTATATTTATACTGATATACAGTGATGTAGACATGTACTGCATGTGCATTTGTTTGTGCTATATTTATTGTATAATTGTTATATTTATATTAGAGATTGAGGGGTATTGAAATAACCGACCTGCCCAGCTGCCCGGTGATTCCCCCGACACCAGAGTTACCTCCAAGGTACGCTGAACACTAGGGAGCGACCATGTTGTTATGTCACTTCAGGAAGGGCCACCTCTACGAGGAAGTCATTGCTTCAGCTAATCAAAGTTGGCTGATGCTGTGATGTTACTCTGAGGCAGGAATGGTGCTTCTAGGTAGTGACATAACTCTACGTGGTGAACGCTGCAGTCCGGAAGTAAGTTGAGTATTTAAAATATTCACCCTAGTTACAGGCATCCAAATACTCTTATTTGGATGTAGCCACCATTGATTCACTCTGCTTCTAATCTGTGTGCTCCTTCATTCCCCAAATTCAGCAACTTTTTTTTTTAATTAACTTTTTTTTTTAGATAGAAATATTGGGGAAAATAAATGGGTGTTGATATTTTCCAAAACTATGGTGATATTCTAATAGCTGATGTCTGCAGACGATTCAAGTGAGGATGCTTACAAAAGGAAACCCATGAGTAGCCTTCTGACAGGTCATTACTATCAAAATATGGCTGACTGATAGTTAGTATTTGGTATTCTTGGTCTCTTTCCCAGCTGACAGATACCTTCAGTGTAGATCCAACAAAGGCTTTAGGCACCCACAAATGAGCAAATTACAGTGCCAGATAACCCCCAAACTGGGATCCATAGTCCAGTGTTAGGCATGCATGCTCCTCTTCAATATATGAAGAGAATAAGGCACAATACCAAAACATCCAACACCATCATCTGCAAGTGAAGACCTGGGTGGTAGAAAATACTCAAAATTAGTTTCATGCCTGATTTTGTCTGAAGCTTATGCTTGATTCAGGAGTATTAACTGGCAAGGCTACTTGGTTTGGTGACATCGTAGAGAAGAATAGAACATCCCTTCTTTCAAAAACTGTGAAGGGAACAATTAAGTCCTGTGATTTGCTTTAAAATTTAGCTGGTAATCTGAGGAAGGAGGCATCAGTGCTTTTTAACTTTATGTTACTATGAGTTCTGGTCTCTGCTTGCCAAATATTGCGGATTAAAAGAAGAGAGAGACAGAGTAAGACTAGTAATAAAGACCAGGTTGAATAATTTTATTCTCTTTGCCACGAATCTCAGCTGCTATGCTATAGAGTTGTGTTCTCTCTTTCTGTCTTTTTCTCTCTCTCTCTGTCTAGCCCAATGAATGTTGATTCACTTTTTTACAGAAACTTCCACAGGAAGGGTGAGAAACAAATCCCTTTTATTCCATGTTTTCTCCAAGTGTACCTAGGAGGAAGAAGAGGTGAATTTAATCTTTCCATGCAGAGAAGAGCCTCTGGTCATCATGCAGCTATTTTAGAACTAGTCCAACACTGGCACCTTCACCTCATCTACTTGAATTTTAGAAATATTCCAAGCTGCATTTTTACCTGTACCCTTTCCTCTTGCCATAGCTGAATGTTCTCTGTCATGGGACTCATAAGCAGCAGATCACTTATTTCTGCATCCAGATTCAATTTGGTACGAAATAGGCCTGGGATTGGTCAGAATAAGGTAGTTCCAACCATAAACTCAATGTGGCTTTGCAGGCTTGGAGATCAGGGAACTGTTTAATTAATGTAGCCATCTCTATGCTTAGACAGCTGCTAAGGGGGTATTGTTTTCATTTCAATTTGAGAATTAGAAAATCTATCTCTGAGCAAATCTTGGTTCAGGTGCTTTAGGATTCTGACTCATGAGCCGGTCAGCTTACTCTGGGATGACTCACCTGCCACTGGAGAAGCAAACCCTGAACTGCTAAAAATGGTAGATTGGCACAATAAGGGAAAACTAAAATCAGTCCCATCCCAAGGGAAAATAAGCAATCAAAACCCTTAGATCCTGTTTGGATCTAGATTTACTTCCCAAATGTCTATTTCGGCAAGCATTGAACGAAGCATCAGTTTATAGCATGTCAGCACAGACAGGTTTGAATGGAAACAGACTTAACTACCATTTTGTTCTTTTGTAGATCGGCACACAAGCTTGAGTTGATGCAATTTCAAGGGACAGCATCACAAACTAGTACAGATGCCACCAATGCTCTATATGTGGTCTGAGCGTAATGTCCAACTCAATCACTACCAATGAATCTATCAGCTTCCAAATGTACCTAATTTATTAAGGAAAAAAATCTGATTTTTTTTTATAATGAGATTTATCAACCTAAATAAAAATGTAAAGTGTTTCTGAATGTTTGAAATTCTGAGTTTGTTCAAATTTCATCACAACCTTAGATAACTGAATTTTGAACACCTTACAATAATTCTAATTTTAATTAATGTTTTCTATTCTTGTTCTAGGAAATGACAGACAACCTAAGCAATGGTGGCCCACATCTGATTTATAATGGAAGTGTATATTAAGAAATTTTTAAAAGTTCCATGGAAGGAAGTGGTTTTAGAATTTTCTTCAGGAAAAAAAAAATAGACTCCAATAAATTAAGAAAATGAAACAATCTTAGCTTTTATGGCTCAAATGTCACAACTGCAGACCAACACAGTTGCAATTGCCTTTTAGAACCATGTTCAAAATTTGTCTCCCAAACATTTTGCGGATATACAATATTTATTCACTTCCTGGCTACTCTCTTTCAGTTTTTTGTCTGAATAATCTTTCTGAACTGTGATAGTATTTGAAATAGACTTTGCAAGACTCTTATTCTCATGGAGACTCAAAAATCAGAAAAATAAACTGAACTGCATTTAGCCCACTCAAAGAAGGCAGAGGAAGAATGGCTCAGGGGAATCTTTTTCTCCTCTCCACTTAGCAGCATCTGGTTTAATATGATGGCTTCAGATCATGGCATGGTACAGCAACACATCTGCGCAGTCCCTCTCCTCACATTTTGAATGCATCCTGCCTCAGTTTTCCCAGTAGATCATATCAAAAGAGAGTGCAAACTCTCTTCCAAAAAGCTCCCATTTCACACCCAGAGTGCAAATGAACAGTGTGCTGAAAACAACACCGATGTCTTTGTTTTGAAAGACAGAATGCTCTAAGAATGCCATAAATCAAAACCTCAATAATGCCTTGTTGTAAAAAAATTGTAAATATTTCCAATTTGTGAATGAAGTATATTAGATCGGAAGAGCGTC
>JAYDZK010000113.1:30866110-30878399 GCA_034509185.1 Euphonia xanthogaster | reverse complement strand
TTCGTAATTTGTTCATAAAAGATGACAAATAAAATGAAATCTAAACCAGAGATTTTAGGGAGATCTTTTGGGTTTTTTTCTTGTTAGAAAGATCTTGCAGAGATGAATTGTCATGCTTGCAGTTTAGCACAATACATTTAAAAGTTTCTAAAAGAGTGAAGCAAGCTCAGAAAGGAAAAAAATGAAGGCCAAACAGAGTCATGGTCAAGGTCAGAAGTAACTGGCAATTCTCCACACCAACAATAACTTTTGGGGGTATGTTAAAGCAGCAGGTATGCAACTTTAACTGCCCTCAAATTTTATTGTGGAACCTAGTGGTTTGTACAGCCATGAAAAATGGAAGGTGTCATCAGTAGCAGAACATTTACAGCATAATATGAATATTAATATTCATATAAAATTACTCATATGTTACATAGTGAGTCTATGACTTTGCAGTATTTTTCAGCACAGCAACATGAATTTCAGATGTTAGCATCACTGATGACTGGCAACATTTGGTGATTCACACCCATGTTCCCAGACAGGTATGAATAGAACCCTATTAATGTTCAAATCACGCCATAAAAACCTCTATAAATTACATCAAATTGTTTTGTGAATCTATATGGCAGAAAACAATCTTTAAATTGACTATCTTAGAATTGTTGAAGTCCGTAAAGGATCTAATTAAACATGGGGAACACCTTCACTGCAATTTAAGTCTCTCCCTTAAACTCCAAGCTAATTAGTTGGATGGCTAAGCTTATGAGTTGAAAAACAATCCATCTTATAAGGCTTCTCCTCACTTACTTACTGTCCCAAAGGCTTTTGAATTTTCTCACAGGCCCTGATATACTAGTATTCATTACATACCTCAGAAATTGCTGATGAGATTGTTCAGGTTCATTGAAGAATACAGATAGTGTCATAGCAAAACAACTAGATGTTAAGGTATCTCTGCTCAAGGAGGTTCTCCCCTTTCCAAGCATTACCTGTCTTTAAACTGCCTCCTTCACTATGGCATAGATTGTTTGTGCTCTTTATAGGTGCCCTTCAGTTTGACACTTCTCTTTCTTTGCAGCAGGAAGCATGAGATAAGTCTGTCCCCATTATAGGCTCTTTATAGCCTTTTTGCTTTTGGAGCATTTTTGCTGCAACTCTGGATACAACCTGCCAAGGCAGGACCATGGTATAAATGGATGCAGACATTCACATATATTGAAAAATACATGTTGAACATGCAACCTGGGGAGGTGGTTTTGTAACTTTCCTTCCCTCATTGTCTCAGAAAAAAAAAAAAAAAAACAAACAAAAAACAAGAGCCTTATAAAATCAAGACTAAATTAAAATATTACAAAAAAATCGACCTTGGAACTACCTGGCTGAGGTTCATCACAACTATAATATCACAGTTCACCAGAGTCTCTTGGGACATCTCAGGACTAGGAATGGTAGCTTCAGATCCTGGAGCAGTTCAGAGTTGCAGTTCAGAAACTGCTCAGGAATGACATGAAACCACTGACCATAACATCACCCAGTTATTTATCAAAAAAACACATAATTTCCTGGCACGTTAGTGAGAGTATGGGATAGTGCAGGGAAATAGGTGATTCTTCTATATCCAACCCAGTAGTGCAGTACAACAGCCACTTCCTCCTACTTTGGAAAGGAAAGGAGGATACATTCTCTAAGTTCACAATGTTTGAAGCCCTGCTGTGAATTATGAAATACCACCACATCATGTCTGCTCACAGAGGTGCTGGAAGGAGAAAGAAGAGATCTGGGCCCCAAATTCAATTGGTAGGGGTTTTTCTCCTTTTGGTGTCAAGCTTTGGTGTCAAGTAGAATGTAGAAAAACTGGCTGGTCCCTTCATAAATAAAAGCCTTGAAAATGCAAATCTGGAATTAAAAAGACTTGGGAACAAATGTGACAGAGTGCTCCTACTTGAGACATAAGAAGAGGATCAGAATTCAGAGTAAATTACAACAATATGTGTATGTGGTAGGGGAATTCTGGGAAAAGTTTCACTTTGTTTAATGGTTTTGTTCCATAATTGCATACAGAATTCAACTGTAATGGAAACATTCTCTGTATGTTTTTGTTACTGGCACAGATGAAAGGACACTCATTCCTCTTATCCAACTGCATGAAAAACAAAACTTTCACTTTTCAGAATGTGACCAGCCAGTGTGACTACACCAACAGCTTGAAGGCTGGGCACCCAAGTCCTTTTCAATCTAAATAGGATGAAACACGTATTGCTGTTGACACCATTGCCTGATTCAAGCTGCTGTAAAAGATGCTGGCTTAGATTGTCTCTGAGATATTCAGCTGTTATTTACTAGGTCAAGCAATACTCTTCCTGAAGGAACTTACTGAACTTTGTGCAGGGGACTTAGCTGGTAAGTCCTTGATGCATGTTATAATACCTTAGGCTATATTTATGCTATACTTAGCATTTCATTGAACCTCAGCTGATGAGAAACACACATGTTTTGAATTTACAACAATCACCAGTGCTTACTGCAAACTGTGCAGAACAGTGGGTATAATATGTTTTAAATCTCTCTTGCACAATCCAAAATATATTTGTTGTATTAGGACATATGAATTTCCCTTCAGATGGTCTGGAGAGGTATTGAGAACAGTGAAGCAGGCCACATTCAATAGGAAATTGATATACATTAAGAAAGTTGATATACATAATCACAAATAGTCATGCTATTAGCAAAAAAATTCCCTGACAGTGTGATTTTAAAGATGCAGTGAAATGAGGGTCTCATGGTTTAAGCCATTTTTAATCATTTCCAATCACAGTCCTAGGCAGATTAAGTTAAAAGGAAACTTTTATAATTAAATGCTTAGAAACATCTAAAAGCAGACTGGTATTAATCTACCATATCATTGTAGATATTTCTGCATAATCTTCCTACCTAAAATGGTTCTATCTAGCTTTTCTTTATCAAAGTGACATCTTTAGCTTCACCATAAACCTCCAAAATCAACAAGCAGTATGTACAACCAAAGCTGTTTTACATGCATCTGGAGACAGATTTTGAGGAATATTTTTAGAACTTGTACAAGGGCTAACCAGACAGACTTGGAGTTGCTAGGGGGCAGGAAAAAAAAAAAAGAAGAAGAAAATAGCAGAATATTTTTGGTAAAACATAATTTGATTGGAGTAAAGATGCTAAATGCATCGTAGTTTAGTATCATCAGACTAAAGGAGCTCTAAATGACCTTGGGAAGCTTGCTCAGAAAGGCCTTTTTACTCCTAATTATAAAATTATGAGACTGTAACATGGTGTTTTGAAGGAAAAAAAGGAACTGAGATTAATCAGTAGCTGGGATTTCAGCAGAAGGTACGTGCCTGGAGAGACTTGCTTGGCTATGAAATTGTTGCTCTGCTACAAAAAACAGCTTTGACTTGGAGCAGAAAGTCCAGAGGGCTGCACCGGGATCTCTCTTGCCACCTCTCATCAAAACAGTCCAAGAAACACTGAAGACACAGCATGGACACAGCTACTTCTGCCAAAGAACCAACAATAAGCTGTGCAGAGCACCCTCACTACTGCTCTGTGGTCCCCACAAATGAGCTCCCAGCTTATACAGAAGGGGCAGGTTTGTTGTTTTTTCCCCTTACATTGCATTTGATTTGCTGCGAGATATCTTTTATGTTCTTTAACCACAAGTCATAGCAGGCTGCTATAGCGACTTCCACATCATTCCAACTTTGCTTCATAACCAGTAGAAGGTTTGTTTTGTTTTGATTTGTTCTCCCAGAGATCTCTCTGAAATGCATTTAAAATCCTGCCACAAACTGCAAAATGTGTCTTTCTAAAAAATACATGCATTTATGGCATTTTGAACAGGTTGAACACGCACATTAATTAAAAATAACTTCATCTGCATATTGAAAATACCTGCTTACATGAACTGGCATAATGTGCAATGGCAACATGCTAGGAAGCCAGGGATGAAGGGGCACCATAAACACAACTGAAAAGCTGCATATAATTCTGCTGATATAAACAAGGTATAAGAGTCATTACAACTTCCTTCTGCACCCTTAGGAAATCATACATACATATAAAAATATCTAAGAATCTTTAGGATTTCCTACCCTCTTTTCTGAGTCCCATGGCTAGTAGCTAGTATGAGACAAATCAAATTATGTTACCAAGACCACAAAATTGTTCAGCTCCTCTCTCTGTGTACCCTCCCACTTCATGCTGGCTCAAGCTCGGAGACTGTGTCCTATATCTACCCTTATATCTTTTCTTCTGTTACAATGCAGCTGTATCCTTTGAAGTGTTTAACATTGAATCAGTTCTTACCTTTCTTGCCCAGAGAAAGGAAACAATGATCATTGCCTTCATTTTACAGTGAGATTGCAAACAGAGCAAATCTAAATCTAAGCCATGAAGTCCAAACATGCAGACTGACACTATTAAATTCCTGTGGTTTGCTACATTACTGAGATCATTGCTGTCTTCCACCCTAAATCCAGGAATAAACTCCAGGTATGTTGACAGCTAGTATTTTTGAGGAATATTTATTAACTGTGCAGCACCCTGGAAAAGTGTATGTCAGAGCTGCTTTTTGAACTATTACACATGAAGAACAGTAGGTTAATATTTATACTCACACTATGGTGGCAGCAGCAGAGATCTTGAAATGGTCCAAGGGTTCTAGATCTAAAATGCATGGGATTCTGTATGATCATATTTATGCAATGGATTGTTTTGCTTTTATTTTATTCTTGCAAAAATAATGTATAAAACTATGAAGAAAACTGTTGAGCTTGTAAATTTAGATATCCTTGAAGGAATACCTGAATGGATTTTATGATTAACTTTTCTTTCTGTATAGCACAAGACAGGATACTTAATCTGACAATCCTTTTACAAATTATATAACATCTTTGAAAGCAACATACACTTTTCCATCAAAACATGTAATCTATTACCTCTATTTTTCCAATGACCACAAACTTTCCAACTTTAAAGTAATTTGTTTCTCTGCAGATTTCCCAGGCACTAGCTCTCACTATGCTATTGTATGCTAAATTAAAGACCCTGGGACAAACTGGAATCAAGTAATTTCTTAACCTTCTCTTGAGTTAGCTTCTTAAAATCCCTCACTGTGGGGCAGATTTCAAGACTATATACATATGCATATGCATATGCATATACATCTACATCTACATCTACATATACATACATATACATACATAACTTCTCTTCTAAACCTTTTAAAATTTTTCCCATTTAAACTTATTCTTTCTGTCCTGTGCATAGAAATTATGTCAGTATCTTTAATTTTTTATCCCATTCATCCATGCCTTACCAAAGTTACATTGGACCAACAGCTAGCAGGCTAAGAGTTCTCATCTCTCCTTGACTGCTTTGAGCTAGTCTCGATCCTACAAGGATATTAAAATTGAATAAAATTCCATACTGTCCTAGTTTTTTTTCCCCAGTTTCTTGTCAAAGAGCCTATTTTACCCATAGGAGTAATGAAGAAAATAAGGAATTAGTTTATATTTTAGAATCTGTCTCCTTCTCCGATTTCCATCAATAGATAGACAGATGTCTTGTGTGAATTTGTTGCAGGCTGGCAAGTTTAACACTGATCCCATATATACCTAGGATTTTAAAATGTGCTGTAAGAAATTCTGCAGAGCCCAGATGCAGAGCAAGCTGAATTACTGAGGCACCCCTGACCTGAGCTTCTCAGTCATGTGCTGGGAGGTGGGGCTGACAAACATGAAGACAGAAGCACACACACATGAATGCAGTGCTCCTGCACACTGCAGGTCATGTACAGGAACACACTGTGTGGCACAGGCACACCTACACGCCTTCAAAGCCATGCCTAGCTCAGCACAGAACTCTGCTCTCTCTAGCTTTCAAAGCCAGCTGTCAAGCAAGGCTGAAGAAATATGCTGAGGGATTGCATTCCCATCTGTCAAAGGAAAGCTGATTCCCTTATGCTGAATGGTTTGCTCAAGAGGGAATGACCTTCCTTCCCCCTCTTAGGACACATGTCAGCTTTTTCAGAGTCTGTGCTATGTGCTTGAGTCATAACAGTCTCTTGGCAAGTAATGGAGCCAGAATGAACATCCAACAAAACAGCTTCAAGGATACACAAATATTAATTTGTTGCAATTTGTCTTTCAAGAAAATGTTGCAACAGTCTTAACTCTGCGGTAATTCTATGACTGCAATTATGAGATTGTGTACCTACAAAGGAGCCAGTTGCATCTCTGTTGCAAGACTGGAAAATTTTGGAAGAAAACCTCTGTGAAAAAGGCCTTCAGGGTTTAATGACACATCATGCCTTCAATGGCAGACAAAAAAACCCAAAACACAAGATCCAAAATAAAAAAAAAAAACCAAACCAAATCCAAAATCAAACCAAAACAAAAAATACCACAAATTTAGTCTTGTTCAATATATCTTTAAGTTCTTCACTTTCATTGTAACAATTTTTTTGTGTATTCAATTTATTCTTTGATGTCATACACTTATGACTCGCCAGTGCTCTATAGTATTATATTCAATATTAGTTCTGAAAATTGCATAAACAGAAAAAAAAATTGAAGAATATTTGAAAGTAAATTCTCATGCTTTATGAACAAAAGTCAGTATTGTTCAGGTACCTGGGGCTTCAGCTTCTCAAATGCTAAATTAATGTCTCTTTCGAGGACTATATTTAAAGATATGCTTAAGAAACTGCTTCCACTGAGAGTAATTGGACTAAAATTTATGTTTCAAATTAAACCTGAACAACTGTCTCAAATAAGGATTCTTTTGTAATGGCAGACCAACACTCAGACAAGTCCAATGATTAGTGCCTATTTTTGTACTGGTGTCAGTATGAGAATAAGGGCCTTGACCTGCATTGCCCTGAACACTGCAAAAAATAGTAAGTGGATGTGCAGGAACAGAAGTGATCAATCAGAATAAATGAATTTTATAGGTACAGATCTACTGAAGAACAAGAAAAGAAAAGGGACAAACAGGGATTTTTGCTGCTTTCTTCCCACCTTTCCATTAGCACCCAATAGTGAAAAATGCCCATTTCCATCAGTCAGTGCAATCACAGCTGCCTTGCCTGCACACTCCTACGAGATAGACCGCACCATTCTTCCCCCTCACAACACCTACATTTACAGTCTGCAATACCTGCAAGCCTTTAAGATTACTCTTTTTAATGGTTTCCTCAAATACACTCTCTTAACCCTCCCAAAAAGGTTCATGTTTGAACACTGCACGGTTTGTTTGAAAGCATTTACTTTTGATTTCAAGTAAATGCACATTCTGGGGACTTCCATGATATGTATTGGTTATACCAAGGAATGGAAACATAACAGATGCCCCCCAGCTTACTAGCAAAGAGAGGACATTCTGTCAAAACAACACATTTTTTTGGGAACTAAGAATTTAATTTAAAATCTCCTTCTTCGATGGCACTCATATCTTTGGCATTTACATTCCCAATGTTTATACTGATGTCTTAAGAACACTTAAGTAGAACATTTATTTGCAAATAAAATTTCATAACTTGGCAGACTCAGGTTCTCTTTATAAATCTAAGAACTATAAATCCTTTTCCATATAAACATATGCATTATTTCCTATCGAAAGTGTGTGACAACCACAAAGTTTATTCTCAATCTATAAACCTGCCTGAGACAGCTCATCCAACATAATGAGTCTGCGCAGGCATAATTAAAAATATACATGTCCAGTAAAGATAAATAAATAAATAAAAAGTATGAAATAGCAGCGACTTGCCAGGAAAATTATACTGTATGTTAGAATAACCCATAGGTTCATTGGAATGCAGTTGTAGTGGAAAATTACAGGAGAACTTTTTTCATCATTCTGCTGAATTGAAAACTGAATTGAAAAAAGTGAAGAAAACAAAGACACCCGAAGTTGTCCTTTTTGCTGGGATGCACACAGCCCAGCAGTGAGGGGGCTGCCAGGGAGATCTGTTCCATTTCTCCGGTCTGCAAGTATCTATCTGTAGAGATGGTCCAAAGATTTGCAACGCTAATGTAGGCATCTTGCTTTCTGCTCTGAGACAGAGAACGAAACCAGAATAAAAATAAAAACAGGATTAAAAAAAAACAAAACAAAACCAAAAACAAAAAAACACCCCAGTGTATCTTTCCAAACGACAACCTCAAGTGCCACATTGACTGCCCCACTGATTGCACTGGGGGTCACCACAGAAGTGACATTACCGAGAAAGAGCTCAGCACTGGTTTAGCCGGATTACTTAACTTTCTGGACAGCTCATCAGCAAGAAATTAGGAACAGGCCTCAGCATGGGTGTAAGTGTGCATGGTCTGCATGGTTCATAGCTGCCTCCAGCTGGCCAGCCTGGCTGCCACCACTGTGCTGCCCTGCAAGGACACCACACCCGGCTCATCCAGCCAAGATCCTCAAACCACTTCTCTGGAGTTCCACTTGAGCCTGGCTGTGCTAGTGAACTCCCATTTGACAACACGTCTGCATTTCAATCCTCCAATGGAGATGGTGAACATGAACTCAAACTGAGAGTAAGCTCAATTCAGGACTGTGTAATTTTAAATCCTACTGGTGAGTCCAGCATTAAAAGGCATTAGATGCTGATATTTATCAGCTTTGGGGAGCTGCAAACAAAGCCTTGCAAACCTGGTATCTTATGTGCCTTGCTCTCAGAGTGGAATCAAAAGTTTATTTAAATATTAAGCTAGTTGTGGAGAAAGGGGTGAGCTTTGGCTCTCCAGAGGAAATATTTCTCCTAATCCAGAGCTCAAAATTTTTACCATAAATCAGTAACCTGTTAAAGAACTGAGCACTTAAAAACTCAGGTTGCCTCAAGAGGACTTCAACATCCTACCATCTGAACCACACCTGGACAGCAAAAGCATATTTTGCTCATCCTGAGAGCATCCAAGCTCCCATTCTGATTTCTCAGCAGCGTCCACTGTCTCGCTCAAGGTGACACTGGGAGGCCCTCTTCTGTCGGAATGAAGCAAGAATGATTTACTGCACAGAGGAGCATTAAAAGAAGCACTGCTCTGGGAACTACTGGCTAGGACAGCCAGCTGCAGACATTGAATTTTGCTGTTGGCTTGTTGCAACTTCTCTCAGGTATGGCTGTTGGGGCTTCCTTCCTCCATCACCACCTAAGCAGAGAAATTTCTCATGCTCTTAAGTGATTTGGGTAAGTGAAAAGAGAATCTGATATGACAGCAGGATTTTGCCCAAACCTCATTTGTTTTTTTTCCTACTTTTAACAGTGTGGGGAACATTAAAATTGTTTCTCACAGAAGAGTCCCTGACACTCGTTTTGTTTTGCTTTGGTTGTTGGGTGATTGGTTGTTTTAGGGTTTTGTTTTGTTATTGGTTGGTTTTGGTTTGGGGGTAGGAGATGCTTTTTTTTTGGAGGGGGGGGGAGGAGGTGTTTTTTTGTTTGGTTGGTTTCAGTTTCTTTACTATTACCATGACTTCTAAAATCTTGGGATTTTTATGTGAAGGGGGGTGGATGTAATGGTAAGCAGTTGAACCAGGTGAATGAGAATGTGACAAACCATGAACTCAGCAGGAAGTTGAACATGAACAGTGTCCAGGTTTATGGCAAATTTGGGAGAGAATCCCCACAGGGGGGCCCCTCCAGAGAGCAAACCCACACGGCTCCTCCTCCCAACCGGTTTGGGAAGAATTCCTCGGAGAGAAGTGGAAAGAAACAGTTTATTTAGCAGGCACAGCACCCCCCAGCACAACAAATGAACAATACTGGATGACACCACTCTTTCACCACTCTGAAAAAGATGACAAATTCAGAAAGTCTCTCTTGGGGCTGCTCGCTCTGTTATCAGTCCCTCCTGTGCTGGGGCAGCTGCTGCAGCCACAAGGTGCAAACTCTCGGTGTTTCCCAGGTCCCACTCCAGAGCAGGTTCGAGTAGGTCCAAAAAGGAAGGGAGAAACAGTCCAGGAAAAAATTTGGACTGTTTAGCTGAACTAACTAATGAGCAGAAGCAAAAAAGCAAGAGCAAAGCAGGAGCAAAGCAGAAGGAAGAGTGAGAGCAAAGCGAAAAGCTGGGCAAAAAGCAAAAGCAGCACTATGTACTGTCCCGTCCCTGTGTCCTGCCAGCCGTGGGGGAGAAACCAAAATAGAACTTTCGCTCTTCAGAGCCAGTCTTGAAGGCACAGAACATAATATCCAGCATAAACAGCACACACGAAGGGGGATACAAGCATCCTAACGTCATCCCAGGACAAACAGAAAATTTTCTCTTCAAATTAGGACAACTTGACAATTGCCTAAATTTATGCTACCTTATCCTTATCCTTGACATTCAGTGACCATTCAAGCATCAAGTGATACCTAGCAATGACACATTCAGTGGTGAGGGACACTCTAACAGTTTTCAAGATAAAGCACAGCACACTGGAGATTATGTAATCTACTGAAGGTGCATTTGCTTGAGCACCTAGAGCTTCTCTGCTGAAATGCAAAAATTGACAGTCAAGCTCTTCAGTATCCACTCAAAATAATTACTACTACCCCTTCTATTCCCAAAGGTAGATGGTGCTGCTATTGATAGTCAGAGGCACAGCTCCTCTAAGAAAATAAATTATATTACAGACTTTCTGAAGTAGCATACACTACCTGAGAGGGGCAGCAGAAAAATGATAAATCTCGAATTGTTTTATACTGATATTACTGATGTAATTTTTTTTATTCTCATCTTTAAGCAGAGAATTAGGAAGAATTTCTTCATTATTTAAGCATATTTTCATGTACAAAACACTGATTAAAATAATTAAAAGCTTATCTTTGAGTTATCGTATTCTTGGAAAAAGAATCTCAGTGGTTCCTGAAAATAAACAGGATAAACAGGAAAATGCTGTAATGATTACTCAGCCTCTTTGGCTTGCAATGGGAAAACAGAATCCCTATCAGAATTGAGGTCTTTTTTTTTATCCTCATAGGATGGAAATACAACAAGAACAATTGTTTTGATATTATCCAAGCAAATCCATATTTGATCCAAAACAAAAGCATACACTTAGGAGACTAAAACTAACGACATTTTTAACTTAAAAAAGAATTGTCTCTCATTTCTATCACATTTCGGGCAAAGGCTTCAAGTTTTCCAGTCTATCAATACAAAAGGACATTTAACTGCAGAAAAAAATACAGACAAAAACCCCCAAGGTTAATGTGTTACCCTAAACACAGTTGATAATAATCTACCTGTGAAAGTCTGTAGATAAAAAAATATTCACATAACTGAATTATTTATCCTTGTTTTTAATACTTCTCAAGTGTCAACCCTCCTGAAATTCACTTGTAAAAATCAGATTGCAGTGCAGGGGCTTGAAAACAGCTTAGGAGATATAATCAGCTATCTTTCTTTCAAACCGATTATTACTTTGGACGTCTCTTGAATGGCAAATGCCTCAGATATGGGACCTGTTTTCCAGGCATGAATTTCCATTAAGAAAAAAAAATAGGAATAGCACTGTGCAAGAAATGATTAAAGTATCAATGCCTCAATGTTCTTAATTTCATTTATAAATGTCTTCACAATTCTTTTTGTAACAGGGCTCAGGATATGAGGAGCACTGAAAAGACAGAGTAGGCTACTATTAGTAGAACCAGAAGATTATTTTGTCTTTTGCAGAATCAGGAAGAAGTACAGGATGACAAAAACAGGATGACAAAAAAGACATTTTCTACTCTTCAAATGAATAGCAGCTGACTTTTCTGGAGGCAATCCCCTGTGGATCCTTAATTCCCATCGTTCCTGACATTTTAAAAACACCAGAGTAAAAGGTAGTTGGAAGTTTCTCAGAATATAAACTGCAAAATAGCACAGAGAGATTGTCAAGAGACACCTCATTACCCCATTTACAACCTGTGCATCCATCTCATTTGTTAGCATCACTCATCAGAAGCATTCACAGTGCTGCTGGAAAGCCTTACTGTGCTTACAGTGGCACAGGCTGCTTTCCTCCCCTGTTTCTGTGGCAACATCACCTCTTGTTTCTATGAGAAAGGTCACGTTATCATATTATTTAATCCACTACCTGAACACACTTCACTGACTGGCTGGAAACACACAGGAGAGTTTCAGCATTGGACCAACAAATGGCCAGACCTCCACAGGTCATGATGTCTCTGCTATTGAAACTATGCCCTCAAGCACCAGTGGAGCTGGAGAGGGGCACCACAGTCAGCACCAGGCATCCTACATCAGATTCCTTACTTGTTCAGATATAAGGCCAGGGAGCTACT
>JAYDZK010000113.1:30842434-30861096 GCA_034509185.1 Euphonia xanthogaster | reverse complement strand
GCTGGACGCCGAGCTCCTGCGCTAATCCGAGAGGTGCGGCCGCGGGGCCCGAGCGGGGCCGGGGCGCTGGCTCGGCCTGGCAGCTAACGGTGCCCCCTCCTCCTTGTCCCTCCAGCCTGCAGGGTGTGCCGGTGGCTTACGACAACATCAAAGTGGTGGGGGAGCTCGGCGACATCTACGACGACCAGGGATTCATCCACCTGGACGTGGAGGCGGACTTCATCATCTTCAGCCCCAAGAAAGGGAAGAAGCTGGTGGTATGCGAACGCATTGGTGTCTCACGGGATGGGCTTTTTTTATTAAGTGGTCAAAGCTCGGCTTGTCTCCAACATCAGGTGGTCCGGGGCTTAGGTGGAGACCTGTTTTAGTTTATGTTAGCTTACTCGTTTATGGGTAGTTCATAGCAAATTTTAGTAGTTTGTACTAGTACTTTTTACTGCAGTTTGTCTGTTTTGTCTGTCTCTAGGTTTGTTGAATTTACATATAGTTATGTATTGCTAAACTATTGTATCATAAGGATTGCGTGTTTAATAGTGTATAGTAACTGTGTATATCATACTGGTGTCCCATTCTGAAGAGCACATCGTTCCGTTCTCAACCACGTGTATTTGTTATAGTGACAGGAACGTTTAGGATGCTCTCAAGTTCGGTTCCTCCAAGCACAAGAGCATTACATCACGTTGAAGCCTGCCTTTGAGTAAAGGAGGTGTATGGCTTACAGGACAGATTTAAGCTCGTCAAAACCCTTGCTCAGCACTTGTGGGTGAAGCATGTTGAGAGCTGGCTTAGGGTCATTGTTGTGCCATACTTTTTGCAGCACAGGTGGTGTCTTTATAATTGTGTTTCAGGATGAATGTGCCATCTTCCTAGGAAGAGAATAGAAAAAAATTCAATGTCTGTCATTAATTCTATGGGTAAAACAAAGGTGGATATGGTTTCGTATGCAGATGTGTCAGAAACCCACTGAGTAGAGTGTTTAGAAGCTTTTTATGTGTCTTCCCTATTTTCAGTTGCTAAGTACTGCTGTGCCAGCTTGAAGAGCATTTTAGGCAAGTAAATCAGGCTTAAAATGGCTTCAAAGCAAAGTTGATCACTGTAGTGTAAGGAAAGAGTTACCCACTCAATTCAGGTATTCACTGTAGCTAAATCCCGTGTTTTGACTTCCTCTCCTGCAGTTCAGCTCGATTTTCAGAGGAATTGTATGAAGAATTTACAGCAATAACTTTCATGTTAGTGAAGGAGTGTTAACTTACTGCTAGATAAACTGACTTCATAACTTGTACATAAACTCTTACTGAAAATTTTCCATATGAGAAGCTAAATATTTAAAGGGCTTGCATTGAAAGGGCTGATTTTTGCTATAGACTTGCATGACATTCTTTTTCTTTTTTAGGGCATAATTAATAAAGTGGCCCCTAGTCACATTGGCTGCCTGATACATGGATGCTTCAATGCATCTATCCCTAAGCCTGAAGAAATGCCCCTTGCACAGTGGCAAGAGCTGGGGTTAAAAATAGGGGATGAACTGAAATTTCAAGTGTTGCACTTGGATTCTGACACAGCTGGGGTGTTCTTCATTCGAGGAGGACTCACTAAAAGCAGGTACGGTGCCTTGATAGAGAATATTTTTAACTGATTTAATATGTTTTTTTGCAAACTAAGTGATTTTAATTACATCTTAATCTTTCAGCTTATTTTTACACATATTTTTACACGAATCGCTTTATAATTGTATATAACGAGATATATATATATATATAACTATATATAGTTATATGTGTTGTCTTAAACGAAACTTTCCTTTGTTTAGGACTCCCACAGGAGTTTTCTCTGAAAAAAGTAAAACTAGGTGTTTCTTGAGCTTTAAAAATCTGAGTATGTTGACCTATTAAGTGTTGATTGTATATATAATACATGCTCAAATTAACACATCCAGGTGGCCAAGAGTGGCTTTGTGCATAAGCTTTTCAAGTGCAAACAGTCTAGAGGTCCTGAACACAGTGGTTACATTGACAGTTGCACACAAACACATTCATATGTGTTGTGGAATGACAAATACATGACTTAAATACTTGCTGAAACGTGAGAATTTCAAAGATGAGAAAATGTGTCAACTTCCTCCTTAGGCCTCTGTAAGTTTATAGGACACCTTGCAAGAAATCTTGTCTTCAGAAGAGTTCACTCATGTTTTTCTTTTAAAACAGTCATTTACTGAGCAATGTTTTTCTTTCAGCGTGGTTTTGTTTTTGATTAAATGTATAATATGAATCCTACTGGCAAATTCATAGCATTTTTTGTTTGTTTCTTCTTTTGATCTGGAAGGGTGCTCTGAATCATTTCAGTGAATTTACAGTGAAAGTTAGCAGTTTTGTCTTCAGTGCCTCTGGGGACATAAAAACCTCCATGGTTTTTAACTGCATTCTTTCCATGTTTGTCTTAGACATTTTTTCCAGTGCTCTTGGTTGCAAGGTACCTTTTGGGGGAGGGAATCTGGTGGGTTTTTTATGGAGTTTTTTTGGTTGTTTTTTTTTTTTTAACTTTTCAGGCATCACCTTTGTTTTAATTACAGTAGGGTAATTGATTGCTTGGTAAAATCAGCAGTGTGCCTCATATATGAATAGGCCATTAGCTGTGCGTTTTTGTGAATGACTTAAAAAAACCCCTAAGAGATCTTTACTACACAATGTGTAGTTATGAATTAGGGGATGAATAAGCACTAGAAAAGAGGAGCTACCAAATGATCTGTATGGCGTTCTAGAGAAGAAATTTAGGCTAAGATTTGAAAGAGAATATTTATTATGTGGTAAGAAGGAAGCTAGTAAGGTAATAGGAATTACCCTGAGAGTATTAAACTTTGATTCTCTGTAGCACAGAGTATCATCTTCTCCATTTGTTGTTTTTAGCAAATGTTTATCTTCTATCTGCTTAGTGCAAATACGTGTTTTAGCAAATTTTGACATTTTGCTATGTGAGGTGCCCTAACATGTCTAATCCAGTTTATGTTGTACATTTCTTTACAGCATGCGGCCCAAAAAATCTGATGCAGTCCCTGAAAGTACAAATGGGGACGAAATTCAAAAGCTTGACCACCAGGAAAATGGCCTGAATAACAGTGGGGAAGATAATGTCACAGAAGAGCCTTTAAATGAGACGGGTAACCTTGGGAGGGAAAATGAAGAAGAGCCCAGTGTTGATGCTGTGAATGGATTATGTGATGATAAAAAGAAGAAGAAGAAAAAGAAGAAGGACAAGGACAAGCAAGGAGAACAGGAACTTGTATTGCCTACCAGTGACTCCAGTGGTTACCAAAGTGACCATAAAAAGTCAAAGAAAAAGAAAAGAAAGCATTGTGATGAAGTTGAAGAAAGTGAATTATCTCAGCTGTCAGAAAAACCCAAAGCAAAAAAGAGAAGGACTAAGGTCTGAAGTGTCTTTCCTGCATTACGTTTCAGATGTTTTTGATAAGTTTCAATAAAAACCTGTTTTGAAAATGTGTATCACTTTTTCTTTCCTACACAGTCTGCTCTGCTAGGTCAGATGGTGTTTGTGTGCATATGTGCACCAGCAGTTTGAAAGGCAGGATCTTTTAAAGCAGTGATAGAAGCAATATATGCCTGGCTTTTTTACTGGAAAACAAGGCACAAAAGCACTGTGGAATGTAATTACAGGAACACATTCATCACCTCTACCAGTTCCACGCATTAGCCAGTTGGTAGTTACGATGTGTGCTACCCTATCTTTGCCAATTGGTGTCTTGATTTTACAGGAGTAGATTAGGATTATCTTCCAGTTTCTGGGAAATTATGCAAATTCCCAGGAGGCTTAAAAGAGAAAATTTTTTTTGAGTTTCAGTTTTCAGCTTTTGGTTGCAGCTCTTCGGTTGTGAGGAGCTCTGTGGAGGTCTGTAGTGTGACCAAAGCAAAAGTGGTCTAGTGTTTCACCAAGGTAGGAAGCCGTGATGGCTTTGGTATTGATTTACCTGTTACAAGAAGAACATAACCAGCTCTTTGAAGGCCTTGTAAGTAAACAGCACGAATGTGGAAACTTGCTGTTCATCTCTTTCCTAGGTGATAAAACATTTTGCTGTAGTGATTAATGCTGATGCTGTTAGCTGACTTCAATAGAAGTGTTTGCAACTTCTAATAACATCCATTCACACTGAACACATTCTGAATTTCAAGAGTGACAATACTTGTTTTAGGGTTCACTTTGTGCTATATTAATGTCTTTTATGTTTCTTTAAAGCTCCAAATGTACCAAGACAAAGTTACCAGCTTACAGGCTCGATGGCATGACAGTACATAGTAGGCATTTTAAAGTTATGCCACTATAAAGAACCAAGACTTTTTGAAGACCTACAAGAAAGTGCACTTAAGTAGCTAATGCCAGCAGTAGCAGCAGAAACTGCAGGATGTCCTCTTGTGTTTGCTCTTCAGTGTACTTCATCTTGAGATAAAGCCAGTTTCTGAACAGGCCCGAGGTGAACATGAATTGTCCCTGTTTTGTTCCTATGTGTGATGATTCTGACAGTTTATTTCCATGCAATTTCATAGCCACTGGTTCTTCCATCTATTTCTCCTGTGCTGTGACAGAGCCTGAGAAATCAGATGATGTTTGTAATGTATTACACCATGCTGCAAGGTCAGCTGAGGGCAGTATTCTGGTGTGCTCATGGTTGCAGAGAATGACACAGAAGTCCCATGCTGCTGGACTTCAATTACACAGGCAGGCTGAAGGTTGAAGCGTAGTTTACAGTCAGAAATTACTTGCTAGTTCCCCCTATGTATATATATATGTATATTTCTGTAGTGACCTGGGGGACAAGGTGGATGGATGGGTAAGAAACATCTCAGAGAGGAGGATGGCAAGCACAGATATTTTTTGATGATGCCAACATGAAGAGAAGAAAGGAGGCAGTTACTGTTGCAGGTGAACCAAAGATTGAGTCACATGATTTGATCTCTTACTCCTTAATACTCTACCTCACTTTCCTTTCAAAGGAAGGGGAACACATCTCCAGAGTCAAGCCTCACCAGTTGATAGAAGGAGTTTGTAGCATCAAAAGTTTGTTTTGCTCTGTTCTGCCTTTTCATCAACATGCAAAGGAAGAAGACATTCAGGGGAAGTAGTGAAGTTGCAACTAATGAATCAAGTAACATAGGCAGTATAAATGCTTTTAGCACTTTGCTCTTTTTCCACTTCTGCTGCTGTACCTTTTGCTGGAAATTGCTTACTGTAGTTTAGCAAACTGTGCAAACTGTATTGTTGATGATTAGTCTTTTCTGAAAGCCTACAATAGTCTCAGTTTTGGGCCTTACTTAGAGGCAGGTTTATTTTTGGCAAACAGGTTTGGCTGGCATCCACTTGTATCATTTTTTGGTTTTCTTTCTTGGGTTACAATAAAAGAGAGCAATTAAAAATAAATGCAGGAGCTGGCAATTAATGGTTGCTGAACAAGTTGTTTCTCCAGTGATACAAATACCATAACATGTTAAATTCCTGCTAAGTTTTGTGTCTTTGGATGGGGAAAAGTGAAGAAAAGACTTCAAAAAAGAAAGAAGAAAAACATGGTTTACACATTTGGAGGCCATATTGGCAGCCTCAGAGTTGCACTGTTGATGTTGCTGTAAATACCATTTTGATATTTGCTAAATATGGCAAGAAAACTTGAATTTTCAAGAGTGAGTTTTCACTCTGATCATGATTTAAACCACTTGTCTTTGTTTTTTCCCCATAAAAATGCAAGATTTTCCGATGCTTGTAATTAACAAAGGAGCTGAACTTGACACTTTCCAATAAAGTTTCTCAGAAGTTTGATCTCTATAAACCTTTAAGTTTCTGCATTCTCTTGGACTACAAATGAAGAGTTATATTGAATTTTGAGACAAGATTTTTGAGTATATAGAACAATCATTTAGAAAGCTTCCTGAGAGACCAGGTGGCTTCTCTTTTTTTTGTACAGCCCTTCTGTTATTTTTTTCAGGATGCATTCTAGTACAACTCATGTCACATAGCAAAGAGAAGGTTAGAAAGTAAAATTGTATTTTACCTTATAACTGTATTGATAGTTACACCAAGGTAACTGATCTAGGGAAAAAAAAAGCTGGATTTATTTACTTTTTTTTTTCAGTTTTTACAATAAGCTTGTAACAAAGCCAATATTTAGTTATGGCTGTGGTTGATATTCTTTTGTCCTTATTACAGAACATGAAGTTCCAACTTAATCAGCTATAAGTTTCTAAAGTAGAAACTGCTACTTTGTAGTATAAATATTTTGATTCTGCAAATGTTTTTCAGTGTATTGTATGCCTTTGGCAGAAGAGCTAGCAGTCTTACAAAAAGATATTTTTAGCTGTTTCTAAAACAATTGTTTTGTATTCTCTGAAGCTTGCAATAATCTGCAGTGCTAACTTTTGCTCTTTTCCTTGCTTCTCTTAGAAACAAATTCTTTGCTTTTGACTTGGCACTTTGCTACCGCTTTAAATACTTAGCCCAAACAGCCCAGTGGATGAGCTCTAGGGAAAGGATTTTTATTTAAAGGGCTTAAGCAAGCTAGCTGCCTTTTGGAAAAACATGAGCCGTGATGAAATCTGCCTCTGAGTAAATGGTTTGCCTTTGGAAGCATCCCAACCTTAGCCAACCCTCAGACAGTACAGACCTGTGCTGTGAAAAGGTTATGTGATCTGATGCTCTCGGGATTATTACTGCTGGCTATGGAAGGACTCAAATAGTTTCATTCTAATAAGGCCTATATTTTTCTTACCAAAATGTTGGTTCTATTCTGCTATTTAGCCTTTAGAAATTCTGTATATTTAATAAACTCTGAGAGACTTCAGTATCCAGTAGGCTTTGTTTATAAGGACAAGATGTCTTCTGGATTCATGTGAATAAAAATAAAACTGAAAATCAAGCTTTGCATTTCTCCAATACTGTCAGTAAATAAGGTTTTTACAGACACCACTCAAGATTTTTTTTTCTCTTCATGACTTTACACATAATTAAAGTTGGGTTGAAATCAGTTGTAAGTATTGTCCCAAGCCACTCAACTGACCTGATGTTAAGCAAGTAAAAGCAATTGCAGCCTGGCCATGGCTTCAAGTTCCCCTGAAACCAACTGTCCTGTGCAAAGAAGGAATAAGCTTTAATTTTAAGAAAACCTGCTCTAAAAGACTGAATACAAGATGATCTCCTCCCATTTCCCAAATGCTGTGATAGATCTATAGAGTATCATTGCTGCTAGAATGTTTCTGTTAGAACCAGAGACAGTTGAACTTGGTAAAGAACTTTTTTGAGAAATCTATCTATAAAAACAGATGAAATTAACTTTCTGTACAGAAGGTGAGTAAAAGTAAAGCAGTTTTTAGTACGTAGCAAAGAAACCTTGCAACCAGAGGAAAAAATTTTGCTACAAGATTCATTATCAATACCTTCCTCTTTTATGGATTATTTTAGGGTTTTTATATGATTAGAAGGTTAAGCCGCGACCTTTGGTCTCTAAATCTGTATGTTACTTAGTAAGAATACAGTTAAATAGATAGGGATAACTATTGCCATTCAAATCTTTCTTGCTCATTATTACTCATGTTCCTCTTTCCTTTATATTTTCTTTCTCTGGTGCCTTTGGTGTGTAGAAACTTCTCTAAGAATATTCTTAATGCAATGTAAGTACAATGTCCCATTCAAGAGCAGGGTTTCATTGTGCTGCACAAATTGAGTGAGGAGAAATGTATTTCAGAGGCTCTGGTAAGAGCCAGTCTGTCAGTACTGTGTTGCTTAGAAGCTCACATTATGTGGAGTTTGGACACTGGAGAAGCAGATCTTTATCAAATGCTTTGACTTGAGTTGCAGGTAAGATCATATTCAGAAATAAATTTCAGTTCTACCTGCAAAGCCATAATGAGTGGGCATGAGCTCATTGTGGCACCTCCATGCCCAGCACACGCAGCTCCTGATGGAGACTTGGAGAGCAGCAGTCAGTGGAATTGCAGGCTCTGCAAGTATGGTCACAGATTTCACTGAAAACATTTTGTCAAAATTAGTATGGAATAACTCCCAGTCATTCAGGGAGCTGGCTACAGCCAGAGTCATCTTGTTTTCAAAGAGTAAGTTATAGCTCCCAGTGATAAGTCACAGCCTGTGCTTTTATTTCCTTATAATAAATGTGTTAGCACATGGATAATTTTAAAACTGTGTATGGATCAGTCAAATCAACATTTAAAAGCTGGACTGAAAGAGAAGACAAATTTATCCTGCATCAGTAAACATTAATATCAGAAAAATGAGACTTTTTAGAGCACTATAAAATTTTTGGATTAGCTCCTTTTTTGTTATAGATAACAAACCAGTGACATCTGACCCATTTTCATGATAATGCCACTTTCTAATATATATGTTTGAAGGCTCATTTTTTCTCCAGAAATTTATGGGCTCACAGATGACCAGTTTTTATGAAGCACTTTCCTAGAAGGACAGCCATTTGTCTCTCAGCTGAAAAAAAGCCACAAATCCCCCCAAAAAAACAAACCCAAACCAAAAAGTGCACAGATGGTGTAGGTATTCCTAGTTTCATTATGGAGCCTCTCAGTGTTAGCTGGTGGGTTTGTGAAGCTGGGCTTGCCTTCACCTCTGGTGTATCTACATTCACCCCAGGAAAGCAGTTCAGGACCTCTGCCTTTCAAAGAAATGTCATATATTGTGACTAAAAATAAGTCTGTACTGATGATGTATGGGGGGTGCTGATAGCTACTTTTGATATGATTTACTTGACGTTAAACTAAATTGAGCAGAAGTGACCTGCTTTATGTCTAAATTAATTATTACTAAATCCCATATTTTTCTAGTTTTCTCTGAGAGGATAATTCCTGTTTCATAGATGTAATTTTAAAATTCATCTTTTCATTATGACTAGACATTAATTAAACTTGAGCTCTTGGTTTTCTGGGCCAAAGGATTGATATTATGGACAGCTCTAAGGTTTCTGAGGTAGAGAAAAATATGCATGTGTTACAGATTTAAGTGCATTTGCACATCCTTTTTTCTACCCATGTAGTATTTCTGAAGTACTTACCAAAATATGCAGATGCTCACAGATTAGTTTTGGAGCCATCTCTGTTGTGGTCATTTCTATCTCGCTTCAATGGCTGTTTTGCAAAACCACTGCCATAAATGATCCCCAAATAGAACTCAGCTTCACCATATTCATTACTGTTTTGCATTTATCCTGTAAATCTGTGGTTGTGCCATGATATGATGAGGAATGTGAGGACAAGCTGTTGTAAATAACTTTATATCTTCCTATTAATTGAGTATAGCAAATGTCTTTTTCCAGGCAAAAATTATTACTGTGATTACTTATGATTAGACTTGTTTTGTTTTTTCTCTGGAGCACAGTTTGGAAAATGATCTAAAAATTCAAGATTGATATATGGAAAATTGACTAGGAGAGAAGGATTTTAAACAAGAAAAGAGAAAAACTGGGGATTTTTTCATAAAGAGTGCAATGGAAAAGAATTCAGTTTAAGGAGGTTTTTGAAATCTCAACAGTTTTCCTGAGAATGAAAGGAAATTTGAAGTTTTTTTCTTTGAAGGCCTTTCTTATCTCTCCACTAAATATTTTCAGTTAAATTAAAATGTTTCTCAATTTTTTTGAGTGTTACATAAAATATTAAAATGTGTAAGTAGTCATTTCAAAGAGAGGACTATTTCATTCTAGGTACCTGAACTGCATTGTTAGGGAATGAGCCAAAGGGTTTTTTCCCTCCCAAATTCATATTCAGCTGAAATTGACTGAATTTGGTTGGTGTCTTTTTGTTTGTTTGTGTTTGTTTGGTTTTTTTTCCAAATGTGTCAAAATATGATTCCACAAAACTGCTTTGTTCCACTATGATTTTACACTTTATATTGCAAATCAATGTAAGACTTGGAAAAGCCTGCCTTGAGGAAGGGTTCTGCCTGTTCTCATGCAATGCCACATGGTGGAGTATTGCTTTTTCTTCTGGACTTTTTTTCCACAACTATCTTCTCAAGAGCTCAAAACTTCTGTTAACTGGTATTTCATAAGAAGTATTTCAGCTAACTGAAATAAGAGTAGAAGAGAAATAAAATTTGTACCGGCTCTGTATATCAGCATCAAAACCTTGGTATCTACCCTAGCTGCTGTGACCATGTTGCTTTAGTTTATAGTCTAATTTTCATATATTTCAAAGTGCTGTTAGTAGAGGTATTCATCTGGTTTTCCACTGTTTGTATTTCATATCCTTTCTGTAGTTTGTTTGTGTAGGAAAAGAGATTTACGTGGCCATGTTGTGAAAAAAAGTTCATGCAAATGCTGTGATGTGTGGGTGCATTTGTTTGTTCTTCAGTAAATTTTTAGTTAATGGCCAGTTTGCAGCTTCCTGTCTACTTAAATGAAATATTGAATTTCTATAAGTTTCATGGACACTAGCTATGGGGCAGAGAAGAGAAATTATATTATTTCCCCCATTTGAGAAAAAGTGACCCAAGTTCAGCTGTGGTGAATACAAACCACTCTGTGGAGTCCATGGCGCTGGGAAAAGCTCCAGGCAGATCTTTGCACTTATTATACATGAGGGAAAGGGGAGGGAGACATCCTTAGCTCTGGTGCTGAGGAAACAACTTGGATTTTTCTTTACTGCACTTGGGGGTTTCGGGTTATTTTTTTTTGACATGGACTTACTTTGTGTTTATTCACATGATTTTTTTTTCTGGGTTTGCTGTAGATTAGTTTGTTCCCCTTGGGAACAAAAGGGAAAAAGAGGCTGAAAAGTCCATGTTAGTGTTGAGTTCATCAAAGCATTTTAGTTTTCACATAAGCCCACTGTTAACCATCAAAACCTCAGTATCAGTCATGTTAAATATCAGTGGCTGATGTAAGACTTGGAATTAAGATTTTTAAAGAGCAAAATTGGAGGTGGGGGATTTCTCTGCATACCACCCATCCTAGTAGGCTGCTGTGCTGTGACAGTACCACTAGTAGACACATTTGAACTATATTAATGTAAAAGGAGTGACATCAGATTACATTTTTAGCCCTCTGCACTGTGTCAGTCACAAAGTGAAATACAGAAACTGTCTTGGTGGCTGAGACCATGATGCACTTGGCTGCACTGAAATACAGTAATGTGCTCAATTACATTTATCCTTGTTCTTAATAAGGTACCCTTAAGTGCTTGTCTGTAGAGCTTCACTGGGAAGGTTAAAAGGTGTCTTAATCCTCCTTAGTGTGGTGAGTGATGTTCCCACCCCAACATATATCCATATGTTTTACATGTAAGTAATGTAACCATTAGAATCTTGCAGAAAAGGTGGATGACAAATTCTTTACCCCTAGTAATGAATGACATTTTTAAAGAAAACTGAGCCCTGCTCATGAAATGCTTGTGGGGATTTGCCTCTGAGGGGGGTGTCAGGCTTGTGTGCGTGGGCAGTCAAAAACATCAGTAAGATTTCGCCAAGTGTGTGTGAAAATTGATGATAGAATATGATAAAATATGCAACTGTGCTTGCATTATGTCTGAGCTCTGGAGTGGATGTGGATGTCCCTCAAGTTGCTTCAGACTTAGTCATGAAATTATCCACTGACTTATTTTAGGAATTGCAGGATTTTTTAACAAATTTAACTAGAGAGTAGAATTAAGGGGATTATCTGAAAAAGAAAAATACTGATACATTACTTTAGAGGCAGCACTAAATTTAGGGCACACTTCCATTATATCCCATTAGCTAAATTCACTATAAATTTAGTTAATGGGATATAATGGAAATGTGCCCTAAAGTATGGAATATGTTCATTCACACTGCTTTCTACAGGGATCTGTTATAAAAATTAGTATAGGTGCCTCTCAAGAAGACCAGACTACATGGGACCAGTGTTTGTGCAGCTCTGCTTACTAAAGCTGTAGGAAACAGAAGCTTCTCTTCCATAGATGTCACCCATGCTTAAAGGTTTCCGCTCTGTCAATCTTACTAAGAAGTGCCTTTCACCGCTGAGCTATTTCATTTACTCTTAACCTTGAAACTTCAATAACACATTTTGAAAAACAGTTTTCAAAATGTCTTCTCATAAAAAGTCTGAAAAATTGACAGTGTTTCTCTTTTCAGGTAGAAAATTCAACCTAAGACTTTTTCTAATTAGATTTTCTAATGAGAAAATTTTCTCACACAAGTTATAAGGAAAGTAGTATTCTCGCTAGTTTAATATAAAATTACCAGACTCCTTGTGAGATCAGTACTGCAATATTATGTAAGTGACAAATCAAGTAAATTCTTAGTTTTGTGTGTCTGTGCAGTTTATGTAGGATGATTCACAGCACTGTGCAGCAAAGCCAAGATGAATAGCAGGACTTCTGCTGAGGGCCTGAAGCTAGGAAAGTTAGGAGGGTATGGTTAGGGGTTTACAGGAGAGGAGAACTGTGATCTCAGTCTGCTCTTCATAACATAATATATCAATATGAGCAGTATCAGAAGAAAAATAAATGGTGTTATCTCAGTATTTTGTGCTAATTTAGGTTGAATGTGCTGCAGTATTATTTTGGCACTGTGATGGTGGTGTGTCTGCTGTCTCCAGGGGCCCTCGTCCAAAGCAGAGGAAAGTCTCCTGCTGCGCCAATACTGTAAAATAAATAACATTCTCAGAAGATTAATACAGAGCTGGAGCACAGAGTGTTACTAGTGTCATAAAACAGACAGTAAAAGAGTTGCTTTCTAAAAGGCAAGACTAAGGAAATGACTGATCCCAGGGAAGGGTAAGTTTGTTGATCTGGAAACATCATTTGAGAAAGAAATGATGAGCAAGTGTCCAAAAGTTGGGAAGTTAAGAAGGGACATGTGTCCAAAATGCAGATCTGTAGCTGAACTTCTTCCAAGTACATTTAACCTTGTTTGGTCTGGAAATCTCATGAATCTGAACAGCGTTTTGAATTTACATTTATCAGTATTGGTGTTGCTTAGTCTGGATGTGATATTGTGTAAATGCTATTGGGAGAGTTTTTTTCCCCTATATTGATACTCTAATTTTTAGCTGAAATTTGTAAGATAAATAGTGTGTTAATTACTTAAGAAAAAAGAGAGAAAGAGAGCAAAAGGCAAGCCCCAAAAGAGTGAAAATTGTGTATTGTGGGCTGACAACTAAATTTCTGTCTGGTTTTCTTGTCAGTTACATTTTGCTTCCGATTCCCAAACTGCAGTGAAATGAGACTTATGTCTCTCTTCATCCTTCTCCACCACCCCTCGTAAATCAGAGAGCAATCAGCAGTTCCAAACTGCTTACTGTGTGCCTACAGATATTGGAAGTGTTGCTTAACAAGAAGTCAAACAGCTAATCATAGTCATACACACTGAAAGTAATTTATGGCTGTGCCAGGGGCTCTGCCACATGCTCCACCAGCTGGATCCTGCTGTGGAGGATCAGGGGACTGTCAGGGTGAGCTGCTGCCCCCACCCAGCCTAAGCCCCCCACTTTCCTTTGCAGGGGCTGGAGAAGTACACATACGCACTGGCTCCATTCAAAGTATGATTGGAGCTGTTAGAAGCTGCTACCCAGCAGCTGAGAATATTCCTGTTTAATTAAAATTCTTGAATAGCTCTAAAGAAAAGAAATAACTGTCATGAACGGAGAGAAGAACTGGCCCTTTGATGTCCTTCTTCATATCAGCCAAAACATGAACATTTCAGGAACATAAATGAAATTTCATCATCTTCCAATCATTAAGAGGTACTCCTGAGACAGGAATGGGTTTTTGCTTAAGGCAAAAACGATTGTTTGGAATTTTTAGAATTTTAAGGACATTTCTTACCTAGCCCAAGCCAAAGGCAGCTTTTCAGGGCAAGCCAGAGGGAGACATATGCACAGGCATACTGGGAGCAAGGAGAGAGCACCCTGGCCCCTGTGCCACCTTTGTGAGTCTCATGCAGATTTGGGTCAGTGAGTGACTTCCCTTAAGAAGGATTTGACAAGGTTTTTTGGTTGTTTGTTTTTGTTTTTTTTCCTATTATCCAGTTTTAAATTTGCTGCTTAGAGCACAGTATGCTTTAATTGATCATTGTATAAGGATGATGGCTTTCCCCTAGAACTGTCTCTCAGCTTTCTGTTTATTGGATTGTCTGTGTTTCAGGAGTAAACAGAATCCCCAAATCTCATTTTGGGTCCCATTCACTATGTCCTCTTTTTGTCACCATTTTTCTCAACATGACCCCAACAAATAAATCCTATTCCTTCCAATCTTCAAGGAATGACAAATCTCCTTTAAGTTTTGAATCACAAATGCCTGCTTTCTGCAGCTGAAGCAGAAGTTAAATGGGAATCCCCATCTGTATTTAATGTGCATTTGGCATAATACCTATGTTATTCCTTTAAAATAATTTCTACCTTTTAAAAGCCAAGGTTGAAAGTCTAGCCTTGATCGAGTCAATAGTATTTTTGCACAGAGTAGTGGGGCTACTGACATCAACCCCGTAGTCCCAGAAGGTACATTTTTATTGTTTATTTTTATCTATGAGCATCGGATTGCCTCTTATCTTTGATCTCTTCACTACTGTCTCTTTAACAGTTCTTTCAGTGACGGAAAATAGACATAAGGTGTTCAGTCAGTTACCAGAGGTGGAAATAGACCTCATTGAATCCATCTTATTTTAGTTTCTTCTTTTTAGGCTTAAAGGGTTTTTTATCAGTGTGCATAACTGAGAAAGGTTCTCTTAAATATTTCAGGTTTTTTCCCTAGTTCTAAGTGCCAACTTTTTCATAAGAGAAGCCATTTTAATATTCTCTATTTATGGTTTAAATCTATCAATTTTCTGCTTTTCCTGTTTCTTTTCATAACTAATAACATTATTTACAGAAAAAAAAACCCTTTTTTTTTCATTCTCCAATCCATTTAACTGGTCATTTATGAATAACAATGGTGCTGTCTAATATCACAAGAACATAAATAGCAAGTCCTGAGGTCAAAACCAAGATTTCATACCTGAAGATCCAGCAAATAGGGAGAAATGGCTGTGATCTTCATTATAAAGTACCAATACAGTCAACTGCTCTGTTACAGGGTAGGTATGTTTTATTGTGGGCAGATGGAGACATTAGAAGGTCACTCTTTAATCGTTCCCTATTTGAAGATGTTGGCTGGGTAGCAGAATGAAATCAAGTGTTTTCTTTCTCCTGAGTACTGGAATATATCTCTATTCCCCTTTATGATTTTTTAATCAGCAGTATCAAGCTGTTAATAAGCTCAGCACAAAAATCTCTGCAGTGGCTATTTGGTGAAACATGGCATTCTTTATTCCTATGTAGTAACAGATGGCATATTACTTTTCTTTTGCTGAAGTGTTTAATCTTGAAGCAAGCTGGACTTTGTAAAGGGAACTTTCTTCCCACAAAACAATGTACACTTCAGATATACATTAGAAAAAATATGCACTTTTTTTCTTGCTATGCCACCAGATGCTACTCTTAGATACTTCTGTTGCTCAACTTTCTCTCAGAATAAGTTTCTATGAAATGCATGCATGTACTGAATGCAAAGGAATCTATACTTTGATTTTTGACTGATTTATTTCTCAGCATTATGTCTCATAGTGCTTTCCTATCCTCAAGGATCTGTCCTGACCAAGAACTTTATTCCTCCTTCCCCTGCCCTACTGTGTTCTGGTTTTAGTTTTTCATTCGTATTTCGTTGGGTGTTATTCTGACCCTCCAGGATCAAGCTAGTTATTTGTGCCTCAGGCAGTAAAACCCACTGAGCACTGCATCTTCATGTAACACTGGCTGCTATGAAGGAATGGTTAAACAATGGAAATAATCCATATTTGATGTCAGCAAAGTTCAAACAGAGTGGGTGTCAGTGATGGTGACCGAACATAGGGTCCATAGCAAGCTCCTGTGCAGCTCATGTCCTGTCTCTAAGGCAGTCTGAGTATCAGGACAAGCTTATGGGATGTCTGCCCATCCTGCAGTGAGGACAGCCAGCACATCAAAGCAAAGGCATTGATTCCGACTTTTTTTTTTTTAAGTGAGGCAAACATTCAAGAGCTCAGTTGCATGAATTACCTCAGAGGAGCGTGGGACAAGTAAACAGAGTACAAAGAGATGAACCTAGAAAACAAATCACAGTAAACTCCTTCACCTTTAATATTTTTGCCTTACAGCTTGATCAGTTATATCTTTCTTGTATCAGCTTTCTCTTTTAATTGCACTTCCCCCTAAATATTTTGAGGTTTGTTTTTCAATTTATTTCACACTTTTCTTTCTTTTTTTTTAATTCTCATTTTCTGTCTTTCCTCAGATGTAAAAACCATAAGTTATGATTACCTGCATAGCTGCTAGATGTGACAGGGACTTAAATTAGTAATGAGTTAATAAAGGAAGGTTAGCAACACTTGTGGGATGCAAAGTGTTGTAGCAAAGAGGGGATCATATGTGGTCTGTCTCTTGTATCAGCCTCTGTTTTGCCCATGTATGTCATATAGGAAGCCACTCCAATATCAGAAGTTCTATTTAATGTGATTTTTTTTGTCCCTTTCAAGCAAAAGGGCTAATGGGTGAAAAATGTAGGAGAGGAAATAGGAGGAAAAGGATTTCATTGCAGACATTGTCACATGTAATATTTTCCTTCCACATTCCTAAATAACATATAAATAACAATATCTTCAAGGTTTCTCTATGAAAAAAATCGTCCTAAACTTAATGAAATGACATTGTGAGCTTTGATCAGTTCTTGAATTTACTCCACAGCAGATTTTTGGTACCTACATACTAGTAAAAATCTAGTGTGTAATTGTTCTCCAGGCTGCCTCTCATCCCTGCACAGCCTTTGTAGTTGATCTTGACCCAGAAACCTGTTATCAAGTTCTGCATTGTCCTGTTACCAAGTTCTCCAAAATGTAAAGCAAAGAGAGTAACTCTCAAGCAATTGTAATTTAAATATTTTTTGCTAAGTGTCAGCATGGTCTTACATAAGCCCAACAGTTTGATGTGATTTTCCATACTTGGAGGCCTCAGCCCTTTGATGTGGTAATTAACATCCCCAAATCTAGTGCCTTTGATTTGCTTCAGCAGTGATGAAACATGGAAAACAAAATAAAGGAACATAAACCTTGTCTGAAATTTATTTGGAGTCCATGTGCGAAGCATACCTGGAATTTCATACTTATCATAGCACCTGACAGGAGTGACACATTCCACCTTAGCCATGTCTAGTTTATCTTGTCAGTGTCTGAAGCAGACAGAGGTAGCCTTTCAATATTGTACTCCATAAAATTGCAATCAGACTGATAAATCTGTTTATTTTTCTTTTAAATGTGCCCTGGTTTTCATAACAGAGAAAGCTTGCATGGATGCTGATGAATGGTTAGTCTCCCATCACAGACCTTTAAGGACACTTTGCCAAGAAACTTATTTTGTGAATTCCTCAGCTCCTTCTTTTTTTTTTTTTTTTTTTTTCCCCAGCACCTGAAAACTTGCAACTGGCCTGGCTTGAAATCTGCCTTGGAAATTTTGCGAAGGCTCTTACTTTGGTAGCTAGAAATGACCTTGAAGAATGATTAATACTGTGTAGGGGTTGATGACATAAATCTGTTAAAATGTGCCTGATGTACAGTTTCACATGCAAGAATGCCATAGCCATATTCCTCTACTAACACAGTGACATTGAACAGACTGTAGCAGATATTAAATCTAAAAATATAATATTTAAAAAAAAGAACCCCCAAAAGGATTTGAATTATTTTTACCAAGAAAATGCTTCTGGCAAGCGAATATAAATTTAATGAAAAATAAAAACAGCGGTCTTATGGTATATTGGCATGTATTTTCTAATTCCCATAATTCTAGTGGTTGTTACTGAGAATGTAGGTACTTGCCCCAGAAATGGAACAGTCTGCTCTTTCTGTACTGTACTGTTTGTAATGAAAAACAATAACAAGCTACAGTTAAAATGAATAAAAGCCCAGTTGAAGAATTAGGTCCATCCTTTGTCTTAAACATATCTGTGGAAATCTGTCCATTGCTAGTCATTTTGGATGTAGATATTTAGAACACATAGATTAATGCCTTCATAATCTAATAAAGGAAAAGTAATCATGAGGAGATAGGTGAAGTAAGGTTTATGTGCTTTACTGAACTGGTAAGAAATGAACAAAAGTTGCTGTCCTTACCCAGGGAAAATTCATGTCCTTCTATTTTGCCTTTGTGAAAATAACTGAATAATTAGATTTACAGAGGAGCAATTTTTGGACAGTTTCTGGCTAAGAGGTCTCAACAGTAGCTCACCCTGTGTTTAATCACAGGCAAGTAAGTTGATAATTTTGCTCTATATTGGCAATGAGTCTCTATCAAACATTTATTTACCCCAGTGTGTTTTCCTTTGCTTTTAACAAAATTTTGGGTAGTCTGATGAGAGGTAGAGTAGTATCCTAGTTGTACTTAAAATAAAGTGCTGTGTTCCAGGTGGTCTTTTATGCTGCACAGATGAGCCAGCATGCTTCCATTACCAGCCCCATCTCTGTCACCAGCTCCCACATCTGTCAAAGTTACAGGCCTTCGTGGTGCAAAACACTGGAGAAGCCTCCAACTGCAATTTTAAAAATAAAATAAAATAAAATAAAATAAAATAAAATAAAATAAAATAAAATAAAATAAAATAAAATAAAAT